>CABFPE010000566.1:204822-225571 GCA_900660155.1 Hofstenia miamia | reverse complement strand
GGAATTCTCTTTAAGAAAAGACTCGAACTCGGAAAGTAAAAAACTCGAACTCGGTCCGAGTAACTCGAACTCGATTTGAAAACCCTGAACGGTATTATTATACAAATTTTCTTCAAAAATTGTGATCAAGTGAATTCATATGTATTTTGCATGTAAAAGAGCAAAAAACGACACTTGTTATTCCAATAAATTAAGATATTTCACTTAAGATAAAGACTTGATTTAAATCAAAAGTTTATAGATTTGCATAATTATACTGTTATATATTGAAATTTTTTAGTTAAAGATAATTATTTTTATATTACTTCGTGGTGTTATGCTATATTGCTTAAATATATACCGCGTGCTATCGCGTATTACCGCGTGCTGCAAATATGCTGTATTATGACAAGTTATCGGTCTATATCGATTATAATTTAATTTTTTGAGTATTTTATTGTATTTCTTATCGTACCCTAAATTAGTGTTTGCTTTTTCTGCGCTATCTACAAGTTCGCCATAATAAAAGAGTAATTATATAAATATAGCAAAAAAATTTGGCCCAATACTAGAAAAACTCTTTAATAAACAATTTTAGACTATTTTGGATGTCGAATAGTTATGCAGGTGCAAAATATATATTGAAAAGTACCTAGTATGCACCAAAGTGGCCACTGAAAAATTAATACATAAATTTTGGAGTTGTTGGATGGGGGTCCAAATTGACATCCCGCACCAGGCTTCCAAATTTACCTTGACGCTACTGATAGTAACATGAAAGAATATCAGTTTTTGCATCTTCAAAAACTAGATTACACACGGCAAGGACATTTAGGCTAAGCATGCCAACTGTTGCATATACTTAAATATATTAAGTTCACATGGGAACAGTTTAGTTTTTGTTAAATAAATTTTAAATATGAGTATTGATATCAGACAGAGAAACAGATGTTTAAAATAAAATAAAAGCTCTGGTATTTAATGCATGTAATGAGCGCTAAATAACAGCTTGATCCTTCTTTCCAAGTCAATTAATTCAGTCCAATTTTCAAAAAACTCCTCTTTATAAAGCTATGGTTATACTTTTTCTTTAGGCTGCTTGTAAAGGCAATTTTTTAACTATAAATTATAATGCACGATTCGCTTTTGAATGCATCAATGTCTCTTATCGTTAGGAATTGATCAATTACTTAATTGTAGTGCGCGCACGTCCGTTGAAAACACTATGTTCTATTTTGTGTGCCAACAGTTTAATCAAAGCGAAAATAGGTCACGCATGAATTTTTTAATTTCTGTGATCATTAAATTGCTAGTGCGCGTTGAAGTAAAGAAAGCTCTGTTCTATTTTGTAAACTAAATAGTTCTGTATTTACCGAAATTTAAAATCAATAGTGCGAGCGTTGCCTAAAGTACATGATAAAATTGCGTTTTGTTATTAAGTTTAGGTTTATGTCTGAACTAACTTATCCTGGTCTGACCATATATCTCACAAACTAGTAAAATGCAATCGTGTTTTTATGTTTTACGTCGTTCTTTGCCATGTGATATAACCAATACATCTACCAAAATTACTTTTTATAAAACTATGATTTTATCCATCTTGATGCATGTCTCTCCTGTATGGTTTCCATATTTTTCCGATGTCTCACGTGTTGAAAATTTTCAAGGAAAATGAACTAAGTAGATATCCAAAATTTCTAATCATAATCATAGATTCATTGTTCTAAATTTCCTTCCAATATCACTTTTGTGTCAATATAAAGATATGGTAACATTTCATTTTATGTACCATTGCGATCTAATCTTCGATCAAGTTCCATTACTTTATTTCAAATATCAATAAATTTACTGGACTTCATTACAAATACATTTGAATATTTATATTCTTAATTTTTGGTGACCTAAAGGTCAAATATATTTAATAAGCACTTTTTTTGTTTGCCAATTTATTATATTTTAATATTCTTATACAAAACATAAAAGACCGTAATATTAAATTGAAAAAAGGCTTACGTAAACCTATTAAACATTAAACTACTGCTAATTCCCCCTTCAGTTATACTGATTTGTCAAAAAAAACAGATTTAAATTACATTCGATTCTTTTAGATAAGGAAATGCAATAAATAAAATTTAAATGGTAAAGAAATGGAAATTATATTAAAAGTTTTTGGAAACAAACAATTCATTAAATCTCGAAGTAAATATTATATACTAGTCCCTAGGCAGTTTATTTAATCAATTGCAATAATTCGTCATTCTGTACAATACATCTCCATTTATTTCAAAACCACAATGCTTCCCTGACCTTTTCACGCAAAATCAAAATTTTGAAAATATTTTCCAATAATAACATGCATTTCCCCAATGGCGTCTTGCACTGGAAAAAATTGATAGGCCCAACTGTATTTATCTAAAAATTTATAAAATTGAATTACCACAACATTGTTGTGGATGTAAGAAAATTAATTATTAGTTCTCAACTTAATTGTGTATGCAATTGCGCTTGATATTGTAGAAGTTTTGTATGAATTGGTCAAAAATATACGTGCAAGCCAATGAAGTCATGCACAAATTCGAAAAATTTCTAGACATTTGGGTGACTCAGCTTCTTTGTTGCGAAACTCCTACATTTATAAGACTTTTATTTAACAAACAGAGCAACAATGGAATATAAGGCGACAAAAACACTCTCTATGCTAACGTAATGGTCGCTATTAGAGAAAATTATATTCAAATAAAATAAGAAAATATCCATAAGAAGTTGAAATATGGCACCTTAGCTTCAAAAAGAAAAACACTTTGCTGTAGGACTGTATATACTTTGAAGCATCTGTTGTATCATCAATTCAACATTCAACCTATTTTTCGAATGAAAGCCAACATTATATCTGAATTAGTGTTTTTAGGTACCAAATGTCAAAATGTCAAAATACCGAATAGATGTGAATGAAACCTTTCGAAGTTTTTGGAGTTTTTTCAAAACAACAACCGATTTATTATCTTTTTCAATCTTCATTGATGCTTGGTTGAATACTCATTGCGCCCACTTCACAGGGATCTTCCCTGGGGTCTTGTCAAAATTCGCAAAAATTAAAAAGTCTTCCTGGAATTTAACACTATTCTTCCAAATAAATATTTCTCAATTTGGTTCATTTGTTCTCATTAAGGAAGACAAAACCTTAAAACCGAAGCCTCCAACTTTTTCTAAAAACAAAAATATATAGCATCTGATGTTAAAACCACTGTTCAAAAAGTGGTGCTTTTAGGGATCGGCCAAGGTGGGCCCTACCCACCCTGATGAAAGCCTTGCCCACCATCCAACAATCAGAAAAATAAAAAAGTATTACTGACAAATTACCATTATTATGGCTTTTTGAAAAAAACAGTAAATGTTCGTTGCTCAAGAACTAAAATAGCTATTCAAAATATGAAAGCACCACAGGATACAGGACTGTCTTCTTTTACAGTTTAAACCCGCCACCCGGGACTATTCCATTGAAGCGTGCCGCAACCCATGATTTTGCACACCGTACACCTCAATGTTGGTTTGGGAGGTCTAACCGCATAAAAATACTTAAGATTAGTTGATGCTCCCGTCGGTTTTCGTCCTCCTGATTACGTAAACATTATGAATGGTGAGAATTTACACATTTTCAAAAAATGGAATTTTCAATGAAAAATAGTGAATGTTTAAAGGCACTTCAAATCTAAGAATTTCCCAATTTTATAATACGCTGAAGAAAATTCTTGAATATAAGGAAAATCAGTTTGTTCTCCATAATGAATATGGGCAGCTTAGGGCTAAACAGTGTATCTTGCTTTGTTCTGCATTAATGACATGACCTAGAGTGTATATATGCACTAATTATGTTTCAAAGAAATAACATTTGTTATACTTAAAACACCTTTGAAATGTCTCGATACCACAAAAATTCAAAAGGCTTCTTTTAGGTTTCAACTTCTTCTAAAATAGAAAATTTTTAACTTAATAGCACATATAAACTCCATGAAATTTAGCTAATGCCAAGCCTCTTTCTGTTTTGCCCAAAGGTAGCCCGCTCTCATAAAAAATCCTGGCGATGCCACTGTGTCAAGAGAGCAGATATTGAACTACACCTAATATTTCTTTGACTCTATAGTAACGGATTCTGTTCTTTGGTGAGTCAATGAAGTTGTTGTGATAGCATCAATTCCACCTGTTGCGGTTCAGATCCTTACAAAATTTTGGCCAAATGATATTAACAATTTCAACTCGATTACTAAGGAGGTTGGACTTTTAGCAGGNAGCATCTGATGTTAAAACCACTGTTCAAAAAGTGGTGCTTTTAGGGATCGGCCAAGGTGGGCCCTACCCACCCTGATGAAAGCCTTGCCCACCATCCAACAATCAGAAAAATAAAAAAGTATTACTGACAAATTACCATTACTAACTCATTATGAAAATATTTATTTCATTGGAAAACATTCATTCGTAACTTACAATAGTGAGACGCTACTTTCCAACTTGTGAAGTTCAACATTCAAGATCTCAAGGCAGAATGTCATAGTGCAAGGAAACTCATTGAACGAAAAAATTGAAGCGTTACTAGCCTTAGCCAATAATTGTATGAATTTTTAATTCCCTATCGACATGCCTTTGTTGAACTACATCATTTCCAGGTAACATTATCTTGCATTAATTTAGAAATAATCACTTTAGAATTAGAAATCAAAAATGGTCGATTTACATTTAAAAATGAAAAACGACATTTAGAATTCGTCAATTAACATTCAGAAATCATTAATTAACATTCAGAAGCGATCAATTAACATTCATCAATAGCGCATTTAATAATTTCATTTACAGAAAACGAGATATTATATATAATGCATAGTGGTTTAAGAATAACATAATACTATGGTAATTAACTAAATGGAGAGAAGCATCAACTGGAAAAATAATTAAATAAAAAGCAAAACATTGAAATTTTAAAACAGCTTATATTGCCAACGCCCATATCTTGCAATTGAAAGGCATCTGCATGGAAAGACGTGCTGTGTTGAATAAACCTAGCACATTCATTATAGGTGGCAAGGCAATTTCATTTTTGACTAGCTATTTTAGTTTATTCCAGACATCTTCAATTGCGGTTAACATTAGACTATAAGGTGCCAATGTTAGAATTGAAGCTTGTGTTCCAGCAACTCGAAGTGAATGAAAGTCTTTTTAAGGTGCCAATGTTAGAATTGAAGCTTGTGTTCCAGCAACTCGAAGTGAATGAAAGTCTTTAAGAATGCCAGTAAGCTCTGCAGATTGTGGAAGAAGCTTTTTAAGATTAAGAATAATCAATAACCATTTGAGAAGCAGCATGTTGGATACAGGGGTTTAAGTTGCCTTGCAATGAATCGATTGAGAACAGAAAAAATAAATATAAAATAAATTTCAGAGACATTTTGTAGTAATAATAACTATTGGCGGATTATAGTCAATAGATTTTTTCTTGATTTGTAGTCCCCTGTATTCGTGCAAATTTTGATCTACTTGTATTCTATATACTTGTATGTATATATAGAAAAATGTTGGCATGCCCAAGATTTCCAAATTTTTTATGGCTTTTTGAAAAAAACATTAAGTGTTTGTTGCTCAAAAACTAAAATAGCTATTCAAAATATGAAAGCACCACAGGATACAGGACTGTCTTCTTTTACAGTTTAAACCCGCCACCCGGGACTATTCCATTGAAGCGTGCCGCAACCCATGAGTTTGCACACCGTACACCTCAATGTTGGTTTGGGAGGTCTAACCGCATAAAAATACTTAAGATTAGTTGATGCTCCCGTCGGTTTTCGTCCTCCTGATTACGTAAACATTATGAATGGTGAGAATTTACACATTTTCAAAAAATGGAATTTTCAATGAAAAATAGTGAATGTTTAAAGGCACTTCAAATCTAAGAATTTCCCAATTTTATAATACGCTGAAGAAAATTCTTGAATATAAGGAAAATCAGTTTGTTCTCCATAATGAATATGGGCAGCTTAGGGCTAAACAGTGTATCTTGCTTTGTTCTGCATTAATGACATGACCTAGAGTGTATATATGCACTAATTATGTTTCAAAGAAATAACATTTGTTATACTTAAAACACCTTTGAAATGTCTCGATACCACAAAAATTCAAAAGGCTTCTTTTAGGTTTCAACTTCTTCTAAAATAGAAAATTTTTAACTTAATAGCACATATAAACTCCATGAAATTTAGCTAATGCCAAGCCTCTTTCTGTTTTGCCCAAAGGTAGCCCGCTCTCATAAAAAATCCTGGCGATGCCACTGTGTCAAGAGAGCAGATATTGAACTACACCTAATATTTCTTTGACTCTATAGTAACGGATTCTGTTCTTTGGTGAGTCAATGAAGTTGTTGTGATAGCATCAATTCCACCTGTTGCGGTTCAGATCCTTACAAAATTTTGGCCAAATGATATTAACAATTTCAACTCGATTACTAAGGAGGTTGGACTTTTAGCAGGAACCGTATGCATTTTCATGTCCCAAACCTTTGAGCAAAAGTTTTTGACAACAATGGTAACTGCTGACAAGTTTACGAACGGCCTACATTGTCACTAGGCTCCTATGACTGCAGATATGCCCCCTCCCAAAAATCTTCTCCTAATAAAGCTTGATGAGATCGATGCCAACTTCTGTTGCAAGATTTTTGAAAGTGAATCAGCAGTGATGCTCTGCTTGCCAGGGCCTTATTATCAATATCATTGTACAAATGAAATTTCAACTCACCCGCGATTCAGTTCACGGTTTCAAATCTGCGATTTAATGTGCGCAAGATTAACTAATTGCATTTGATTAGTTTGTACGATGAATGAAAACATCAATAACACTATGTTCCTAATGATTCTACGATGATCATAACTTTTTTTTAAGTGTAGACACTCAATATTCACTTGAAGATAGCGTTCTGGTGAAGCTAGTAGCTATCAGGATGATAGAATTCGTCATAGGAGAAGCACTTAGATCTTGTAAGAGACATGAGCGATTTTTTCCTTTAACCGCTTCTGAATATTCAGGCGACAGATCCAATGCGTCAGTTGAATTACACCTAAGAGATTATGAATTGTCAATTTTGAGAGTATAATAACGGACGCTTATGAAATGCAATGTTCAAGAGTTATTTCATCATACAAAACTTTCGGGCTTAAATATGATCTGATAGTATGCCTCAAATAAAGGAATTAGGGATAAGGAATTTGGAGTTTCAATGGAGTTGACATTGTTATGCTTGCAGTCAAGAGCCAGAAACAATGTCACTGAACAAATTCACTGATAGCCTCGGAAGGTCTCTGAATATCGTGTAATAATCCATGCTTCACAGGAATAACCCTGGTAGATGAAAACCCAATTGTTATCATTACTGCTTCTCAGGCTTGCCATTATGTGTTTTTTACATAACAACCAACACAACACAAAAGAAAAAGACACACAACAGTCATAAATGTCTTCGTAAGATATCCAACTAAGAAACAACAAAATGTACATTTTTATTAGAGCCCTGCGAGAACGGGACAATAAACAAAACACACTACCGAACCAATTTGAATTAATATATGAAACTATGTTGTATTATATTTCCAATTTTACTATATTTGCAAAGTTAAAAAATGTCTGTAATATGTCTTTTCACTATTCAATTTGATTGCTAATGATTAATTTTAGCTACTTTAATTACATTACGCCACCCGAAATAGATGTACGTTAGCAAATCTCACAACACGGTCCGAAAACGGGAACCCAAGTAGTCACACAAGTCTCATATTTTCAATATATTTACTGTATGCAAAGGAGGTCATTAAGCTGATGCACAAATGTAATATGTCTCGGGTCAGTTCGGGTAGAGATTTCAATTTCCAATCGAGTTAAAGAATATTTCCTAAATATTTTAAATTATATCATGTTTACGTGAAATTCACACACATGTGAATGATATTTCCTTAAATTAAGCGTTATTTATATTTGGTTGGTAATTTTCCATGATAATTCAGTACCCAATGATTGTTATGATAACCATATCTGAAGCATCAATGGAGAATATAACAACTAAATTTAAGAAAACTTTTGTATTAAGCAAATATTTCAAGATTCCCAGTGCTAATAAATGTTATCTTTTCACATCAAGGGCGCAATCAGAACGTGATTTTTCATCATGTCTACTAACGAGAGTTGCGTATGGAACGGGACACAGTTCAATTCCCCCGTCAGGTATTCAAAGTAAATTTTGATTGGTTAAATAAATCAAAAATTTTTCGGCAAACAACTAGCAAATTTCAAAAATCTGATTGTGAAAATGTGAAATACATTCTTAGGATCGATTATTGATCCACCCAAGCGAGATGTTTATTTTCTTTACAACAATAAAGAATACTAGTAACGGTGTGTAATGTGTGAGAAGCCCAAACGTTTACAAAAAACTAAAATAATTTAAGCTTTTTTAACTATTCAATAGCTAAAACAAAGGAGCAATGCACAACTTACATATTTGAAAAACTTTTCATGGTCAATTTAGAGTTAGCGCCTAAAATTCTTGAAGTTGATTAAGATAATTATGTAACAAATTTATAAAAAGCATTATATATATATAGGGCTGGCAAAAATAACTATGCAACCAAATATAATTGTAAACATAAATGCATACCCTGCTGCTGGTTTAGAGTAAGCAATAAAGCTGTAGCATAATTTCTAAGTATCTAGTTGCCATGGATGTACTGAGCACCCAGCAGTGTGGAAGCGCCCCATTATAGGATCATAGATTTCACTCATCAAGCCTGCAATCTTGGCTGAAGATTTCCAACACGTCTGACTGACCATGCATATCGAGTGTGCCAGGGAGGTGTGTCATCACAGAAAAGCACCTTTTTTCATTGTTGACCTCATGTGAAAATAAGTCATTTGCTTGTGGCGAGGGGTTAGGAGCAGTTTTTATGTGCCTCATATGAAAACCAGCCTGCAGCATGTAGGCGGCGATGTACATTTCCAGGAAAAGCTTGCATGTTCGGCGTAGTTGCGTGATAAAATAGTAAATTGACTGCTGGCATAGTTATTTTTCACCGCCCTGTATATATTAAGGTTTATATGTACATCCCAATATTATTCAGGTATTCTATGCATTGTGAAGAAATCCGCTTTGCTTTATAGTAATGAGTATTAATACAATGAGGGTTATGGTAAGAATTTCTGTTTTACTCACCTGCTACCTTTAGCTTAACTGTAGCAAATGAGGGACCTGCTGAGTTTGTCGCCGTGCATTTGTACACACCACTGGCTGATTTTTGCACATTATTGATCTCAAGAATAGCTAAAATAGAATGATAACAGAAGGTTATTTATTCTTTATAATGCCATTGGGCTATGTTCATTTTCAAATCTTTGTAAAATTTGCCATTGGTATTGCTAGCCTATTGAATTTGTCAAAATTGCAATACTAATGACGGTATATTAACACTAGAAGTACCATTACTCCTTGTGATTCATTTTACATGTAGCATTTCAATTAAAAAATTATGTAAAAGAATGAAAAAAATTTTACTTATGGAAGTTATGGAAAAACCTGCTGTTGTTTTCAATGAATGCATACGCAAGTAAACAAAATTTTAATTTGTGTCACTTTTGACACATTTGGTACTTTTAGTGTTAAGCAATGGCTTACCTATCCAACAATTTTAATGAATTTGACTAAGTAAGCTTGAATATTAAATTAAACAGTTTCTTGTAAAATAAAACTTGTAGAAGAATTGTAAGAATTACATCTAATTTTAAAAATAAGACTTGAAAATGTCGTAGTGAGATATTTATCAATATCAATTAGAACAAAGTAGAACCCAAAGATTTTTATAAGAGTTAATAACTAAGAATTTATTTAAAATAATTCTGCAAGTATATCTTCGGTGCTAAAGATACTATTACTCTTATTATTGCACTTTAGTTCGTAACTAACGCACCATTGTTCACTAAGATTGTTTCTTCATTTCCCTTTAACCAAGTGATATGAACGACGTCTTCGTTGTCTAAAACATTACATTTCAAGTTGACATTGCTTCCAGCCTCCACTGTAAGATGCGATGCTGGTTGGATTTCAATCACTGGAGGTTTATCTAAAATAACTGAATGAAATATTTTGATCTTTCCATTTCTTAGATTACTAGAAAAGATGTTGCTTATAGTGGTTGACCAAAAGGAGTTGAATATGGTAGTGACCTAAGAGATTATAATGCGTACAGTACAAATTTATTATCAAATATTTAGGGTAACTAAAAACGAACAAAATTATCACATTTATATTTGAACAAATGCAAGCAACAATATGAAGAATGTATTAATTCAAAGCATATTTTCCGCCAGAGTTAATGACCAGCTGATAGTAATCCATCAACATCTTAACTTGGATTAGATCTCCTCCATTTAAATGCTCTTTAGGAAAAGCAGTAACTCCTCCAACATCTTATTTTCATCATCAAAACTGATGGGAATGGGATGATGTTTCAGCAACATAAATTGAGATCTGGAAAGCATGGTGGTCCTCATAGCAGTTTCATGCCACTTCTTTTAATAAAACCGTTGGTCAATGTTGCGCCATTGTCCATTTGAAGGGACAAATCACTAAGGTGTAATGGGTCTGTCTGTAAGGCTCTTCATTTCTCCCTACCAGAATGCAGAAAATTCACAAGACACGCTCAATCTACTGTTGCTTCTCTAATATGAAATTTCTTGTTTGGAATAAAACTATAAAGTGCGTGGTCTTGTTGTCCGTCAACCAGTTTTCTGGAACATCTGGTTTTGCTCATTTTCAGTGTTCTTGCTTTGATAGCAGTGCGTTTGTCCATTGATATATTGCCATACAAGATTGATATTTATTTGGATACAATGTGAAGTGATCACTGCTGATTCAGATTTAATTCAAGTTGAAACATAAAATTTGAGATTACCATTGATCTACCTGTAGTGATTCACATACCTTATAAATAATCAAAAATAAATCATATGATATATTGATAAATTAAGGAATATTTTAATATAATATTAGCTATGCATTTCTATTAAGTAATAGAAGTAAATTTTTAATCCTACATATATCCAAGTCTTATTCCTTTTTAGTCACAAGAAGGTATTGAGAACTGATTTATTTCAACTTAGTTTATGGATCCTTCTCATACTCATCTGGTAAAAAATATATATTTTGAATGGAAATCACCTAGAATTATTAAAAAATTGCGATGCTCAGCTTCCCTGAAAGAATTCTATAATAGAATTATATCATGGAATATTAATAATTAAGTTTGGTAAAATTTTCTGACTGAAGGCAAACTGAACTCAAAATTAGTAATATATAACTAGCCTAAGATCTGAAATTTAAATGAATTGCTCAAAAAATGCTGCAAATCCTGCATGTATCCACTATGTAACGTATAAAGTTTGTACAAGGAATGTTTGTTGAATTTACATTCAATGAAAGTCACTGTAAAATTTTTGTCATAATTATAAATGAAACAGATGAGAAATCGTTAAATTAATTCGATTATCACTTACTTGTTTTAGAGCCTGTGTCTTCTGATTGAGCCAGCTCAATCGTTTTAGAAGCTCTCGCTGTAATTTCTCCATTGCTCACCAGACACGTGTAGGTCCCAACATGTTCAAATGTAATCTTTGTAAAAGATATTGTTTGTCCAGAATCTTTAAAGTACACATCATCTAAACCAAAAACTCGTTTATATTGTACTTTATTACATGACTTCATTATGGTAAAAAATGAAAGTGATTTATGGTATCATCATAGACCTACATTTTAAAAGTCAATAATAGGCTTAAAGGTTGAAAATCTCAATAGAGAATTCATAATATATAATATTATGCATAGTTAAATAGAGAAAAATTTTGAGGAATATATATTTGACATCTAAAGAACCTTAACCTGGAACTTTTTTGAATTCATTATTGAAAAGCCATTCAATATTTGTATAGACGCCTGTAATCTGACAACTAAATGACGCAGACTGTCCCAATTTTAGTTTTTCTGTCATCTTTCCGGAAAATGAAACATCTAAATTGAATTACTAGTTGAAATTGAGATAAAATTTCCTTAATTACCTAAGTCTTTGTTTGGGTTTTTGACGAAAACACTCACCAAATGGCTGCCATATTGATTTGTCCCATTGCACGTGTAAGAACCTTCCGCGGCTGGCTTTGATATCTTAATTGACGATGGCGATTTCAATGAAGAGGGCTTAATTCCGGCTAAACCTGACATTAACAAATCTAGCGGATTTAATTACGCTTTTATAGAATTAGTTATTATGTGTATTACAACATATACTTAGCTGTCAACCTACTCGAGAGCAACTGTTGTAAAAAAGGCCTGGATTTTGTGACCCGTCTCCTACCATGTTCTATTTTATCAGCTATAGGCCGACTCGGTGGAAATTAAAGTACAATACAAATGTGTTCAAATTTTAAGGGATACAGAACCCGTTAATGTGTTAAATGTTAGACTGTATTAAATTGCAACATTTGGGAGCATGTGTGATAAAGGCTGAGATAATGCAACTCCATTCCGCCCGGGCTCGGGCGTACTAAAATTAGAGGCCGCTAGCTGGCCCGGTTGCAATTTAACTGCCGAGAGCTGAAAAGAATATTTGTTTGAATCAAGATGTTTTTTTTCAATTAATATATTTATAGATCATACAAGAAACTTGTCATCTAAAAATAGTAATATAACTAGAAAATAGATGAGTCATTTAATATAAATGTATGTTTATAGCTTTTTCTATCTATCTGTGGGGAAGGACAAAATTTGTGTGGAATGGTGAGTGGAGCGTTATCCTGCCTGAAAAAAATTCTCTAGGCTGTATAAATACAACTAAATATTGATGTAGACATGCTATGACGATCATGCAAGTAGAATTTTATGACTCATTATGTATTATCGCCATTATTCTAGTTATCTTTTAGGGGTGTAATTTTTACAACAGGCCTATTTTAAAATATATGAAATAAAGTTTCATTATTTGTTCTATGTTCATAATTGAGGGTTTTAAAAAATATTTAGCTATCTCGTACCTTTATTTGCAGCTAGGTTTCTGATATTTTTGTAAGTGTCCTTTTACAAAGATCACTTGTAATAAATTTTATTTTTTATCAACTATTTCTAAATTAAAAAATAAATCATAATTTAGTAATAATAAGTCACTGAATGATAATTTTTATTGTATTTATTGCTGAATGAATATGTTGATATTCTATTTTTAAATTTATTGGTTTAATTCTTCTTTGTAAAGTTCATATTTTAGTAAATATCAGACACAACAATTGTGAAGCGCCCAAATACTATATAATTAATTAATGAAGAGATTATTAAATTTACAAATATAGGAATTTCTAATGTAATTACTGACATATAAAATTGCAATCTCCGATTAAATTGAGTGATGTCGATATCATAGATGCTTCAATTATTATGTTGTCCATTGTAGATAGAAAATTTTTATATGATTGTCTGTTTTTGAAATAATTAATAATTTTGTTACTAACATTTATTTTAATCAATAAACTCTCAAATTTACCCTTTTCTTTACTACATTTTTCTTGCTTTATGTTTTAACTCATAGGAACATATAGGAAGACTCCATTTCTCTTTAAGTTCTTGGTTAAACCACTGTTAATCCTGTTATTGTATTTAAGTCAAAACTTTGCATTGACTTTGAAAATTGATAGTAAAAATTTGATTAATTTTTCATATTTATTTGAATCAATACTTACTATGGAGGTTATTACTCATGTTTTTTTATCGATTTCGGTTTTAATAATTGTAAATTTTAATGTTCATTTAATAATTCAAACAGTTTTAAAAAAATATATTGGGAACATTGCAAAAATAACTTTTCGGTTTGAAAAGTTTTATATTTGAAAGCATTTAAACATCATAAGTGTCTTTTTGTAACCTAGTTAATATCTCGACAAAGCAATATGCAGGACAGTTACTTTCTCGTTTCAATAAAAAAATTGACTAGACGTTTTGCAGCAAGCATAAAAGAGAAGTCTGTTTCAATGAAAAGAATCCCAATGATTTGAATTTGCGTTCTACTATTAACTGTTACTTTATAAACAATTGAAGTTTGAGTTTGCATGCCATCTTGTGAATGAATAAAGCAAATTATTAAATTGATGTACTGGTTCATTCGATTTCTTGTCAAAGGATATCATATCAGTAAATATCATGCCCCATAATGAGATTGTTAGTGATTGCAACTTCAATAGTATAAAATAAGTGTCAATTTTCTGTAAATAAATTTAATGCGGCGATAAATCTACTATCATTCGCTTTAAATAGTTCAATTGTATAAAATAATTTCAATAATGAACAAAGTATAACTAAGTACATATTGATTCTTACCAGGTAAACTTTTTCCATTAAAGCTCCACTCGACATCTGGAACTGGCTCACCAAATTTATGGTAGCATCTAATCTCAATAGGATTTGAATAAAACGCTGTATAAACAACATTATCTTCATTAGGTTCAATGACCATCGTTGGCTTAACTTTTTCTAAATCACATGATTTAGGAACACATAATGAAAACTTCTTAAGTCAGTATTGGTATTTAAAGTAACTACAAATTCAGTAGTTTGGCTTGAGAAACATAATCTTACCTTGGTAAAAGCACATCGAAGAATTGCATTAAAATTTGAATTTATTATAAACTAACATTTGTCAACGATTGTAATACGTTAAATGATGAAATGAAATATGCAGACATTTTTAGAAAGCCCGTTATATCTAATAATGTAAAAAATATTAAAGATTTTACAAATCCATATCATCAACAAATAAAGGCTGTCAAATGACTGTCCATGAAACCAACTGTTTATAATTTGGAAAAAAGGATATATCATAACTTTTTGTAGATTCCTTTGATTATCAAAGGCTTTAACTTCAAAAATTTAAAATTACACTTAGGCATTCGACTGTATGTCAAATATTTTAATGAAAATTAGTAAGAAAACTATATTTTTAGTTTTTCTATACTGTTTGTCAGAATAAATCACCTTGACGGCACTCAGAATTGTCTGATTGGAATTGATATATTAGGCAGGGAGGAAACAAGTCAGTTTTTTTACCCCCGACTCAAATCGGCCTGTCTAACAATGGCCCACAACCCGGCCCCTCTAGCACTAACTCGGAATCCGATCTAATCAAAGAAAGATTACTAGTAAAATACACACAACAACGTTTTGGTATAAATTATCAATATAAACAATACAAAGTCAATAAAAAATACGACAATAATTAAAATCCATGACTCATTTCGACTTTCAAAACTTCAAATTTTTTAATTCTTAAATTGTTCCTTAAATCTGTTAGTGTTTTTTCACCCTAACGATTACAAATACCACCTTTTCCAAGATGCTGTCAAAATATTACAAAACTAGATTTTTGAAATACACTTTATCATAATTATTATTATTTTTTAAAAAAGGCTTCATTCATTAAGTGAAAAAAATCTGTGTTGGAAAATGTGACGGAGGAATATTCCATAATGCCCTTCCCTGTATATATTTTTATCAATTTAAATACTTTAAAAATTCTAATTGAAAGTCCGCCGCAACAAGTATATTTAGTAGGCCTTTAAAAACGTTTTCAAATAGTTTATAGTCTAGACGGTGTTGCAGTAAAAATTTTAAATCATTGATAAAATTGCAAATGAGAGGGAAGATTTTTATTACTTTAAAAATTGGTGGGAAACATTACACAACATTCTTCGTCTAACAATCTAGGCAAAGATATAAAACAATTTCCGTATATTTTATGAGATGATATAGGCCTATCCTAATATAATAGACCATACAAACACATTAGAATTTAAAATTTTCTTTAAATAACGCATTTTTTCTACAAAAATATTTGAGTTTTTTCTAATTAAGACGAAGTTGTAGCGAGTTGCGTTGCCGTTTCAAATTCACTACCTTTTTTGCCAATCAATTACCTCTTTCAAAGGTTTAGAAAAAATTGAAATAAACCAATATTTTTGAGAAAAATTTAGCAAATAAATTTCATTTGAATATCTTAATCACTCTTGAAATTCCAGAGAGCAATGGAATGCTTTCTTTTCAATTATATTTAACTTCTACTGATTTGAAAAATAAATGAGCCGTGCTACTTGTATGTGCCTCTTTAACCTAACATAGATATAATCTTTCGCACTTGCATACTCCTCCAAGAATACGTTGACTGAAAATACAATTGAAAATTTGCTCCAAATAGTGTGCTAGGTTTACTGTAGTCAAATACAAAATTTGCTAGTGAAATGCAAGAGAGGCATTTATAATTAGAATTGTATCAGATTATTTTCAATCTGTACTTACTTTCAGAAATTAGATTCAAAGTGTATGAATCAAACAATAGTTCATCTGTCTTCTTCATGTGTACAACGCAAGTGTAAACCCCTTGATCATAGCTGCTCACACTTTCAATAGTTAAAGTTTTGTTATTAGAACTGTATTTTACAGCTGCTTCCGGTCTCGGAATCCGCCACGTAATTCCATCATATGATCCACCTGATACTTCACACTCCAATGTAACATCATCTCCGAAGAACATTTCTTTGTCGTCCAACGGGTTTACAGAAACACGTGGTACTTGTGGGTTTGAAGCTAAACAATTGTGACATTAGGGAATTAAGATTCTAATTTTCGATATATATATATATATATGTATATAATTATTACATATATCTTATTTTTATTATTATTATTATTATGACTTATGATAATTGTGCCAAAATCTTTAAAGCCAACCATAAATCTGAATATGAACTTAATCACGAAATATTTGAATCGCTGTGGATAGAAATAAAATCAATAGGGAACTGTTTCCAAAAAGATTTGATAAACATAACTTATAATCCAAATAAAAATTATCTAGTCGAATATTTAAATTATAAAATATACGAAATATCTGAAATATGTAATTATTATAACTCTCTAAATATATTCTGTGACTTTAATATTAATTACTTTAACTCTTATGAACGAAATTCTATAAATGAATTGTGTGCTACTTGTAACCTTNAGGATTAAATTTTAGGTTTCAAGCAATTTTTTAGTAGCCATGCAGATTTCAAAGTGTCAGGATGGGCTCTGACCACTTTTTTAGAGTAATCTTCCCTGTAGTTGAAAAATGTCTTTCAGATTGTGATGATGATCCTGGAATAATATAAACTCATTTTGCGATTTTTACAGTGTTTGCAATGCTACTGCCTTTGCTTCTCATTCTTAAAAATCTCATTATCAATGTTGAGTAAAACCAGTTGGGTGTCATCAAATCTAGAAATTAATAAAGATGTTGTGAAAGAGAGAGGAGAAAGTAGACTCACAACATCTGTTTGAAGGGCCATTTTATGGTTGTTGTGAGAAAGACAATTGTTTAACCAGAATGCAATAACTGAAATAGGGTTTTTGGTAATTACTAAATTTGAAAACAAATATTTGCTTACTCAGTGACCCGTTGGTAGAGAATTTTTCAAAATATTGACCGGTGACCAGTTTCTAAAAACCTTGAATCTGCACCCGGTGGCCTCTCTGATATATATTCATTCACATAATAGTGATATAAAAGTACAGGCAGGTCTGCAACACCCTCACATTCAGCGGGAGATCTCCTGTGTTTCAAGATTCTCTAGGTCCTTGTTCTCAATATAAAATATTTCGTTTCTCAGATTCTTTCATGCTTAAATAAATATTGGCAAAGAACCATTTTGGCAATTTATCATTTTTATGCAAATTTCTAAATAATGGTTTCAATAAATTCTGCTTATATGTTTGTGAAAGCAAGTAAAAACTACAAACACACATATCAACATTGCATTTGCTAACCATTGCGGATATTTTTTCAATTATTGCAAGTTTGTATTCAAACTCCGGATCAATAAAAAATATAATATAGACTATTGTGCATAGTGTTAAACAATTTTAATAAAATTTAAATGACCTGGTCATTTAGCGTTATAAATTCGTAAAAGGCAACATGCAAACAACAAATATCATAAATTATAAATCTTGTTTTCTTTACTTTTTGTTACGCGTGTTAATATTCATTAGTGATATACATTTAGACTTATTTTTTACAAAGGTGCTCTCTGTTTTTACGTTAAGAGGGACTGAATCGATTAGAATGAAGTCACACTATTACTATCTATTAGTAATACATGTCATGAGCTGCACTTTGATATTTAAGCAATCATTGTATCCTTCCGGTTTTTTTGGCAATCTCCGTATTTATAACAACTGTCTCCCAGTTATATCGATTATGTGTTATTAGCCATGTTCGAGTGAGTGCGCATAGTTATTATTGGTACGAGTATGCTTTAGATTTCACAGTATTTTATTTTAAATATGATTTTTTTAAAACAATTTACAAATGAAATGTTGACAAAAATTATTTAACGTGAACTGTGTTCAGAAATTTTTTGAAATTTTTAAGTTGCTTAATTGAAGCAAAGAAAATTTCATTTACGGGTACGGGTAGAAAAAGAGGTGTGGCATTAAACAATTCTAGGCGCACCTCACTAGCGCATATACATACATACACTCATATATATATATATATATATATATATATATATTTACTTCTAAGAGAAAGAATTCTATATCAAAGTTAAATGGTTTATATTCAAGTGTTAAAGTATAATCAAAGGGTGTTTCTAAAGGCAGTGGTGTATGCTGGGGGCATGGTGGAATGTCCCCCTTAGGTTTTCAAATTTGATTTTGAATGGATTGGGTAATGACGAAGACGTTCTACTGTCAGAAAATCCTGTTTACGCCCCTGCCTCAAGGCACTGAATGAGGCGCTAGATTGTTTCCAGGGAATATTTACGAAGCAAGCCCTACTCATGGAAACAAATTCTATTGTAACCTATGCCGATGATTTGACAATCACAGCAATTTGTGTGGAAGGTGATAAAGCCCAAAATTAACTTGACAACACAGGCAAAATAGCTTTACAAAATGGATTATCTATTAATAAAGTGAAAACTAGTGAAATGGTAATAAATACATCAAAAATTTCATTGCAAGAGGAGAGGTTAGCAATTGATATGATAACATGCAGATTATACTTACGGAGGAACAAAACTTATCACTCAAACTCAGTAGATTAAAATAGGTAGAAACACACTAGTAATGATTAGAGCTATGCGGGACCGTCTAGTGTCATGGCAATTACTGGCCCTGTTCCATCAGACTGAAAATTGAGGCTTAAAAACGCAAAGGCATTCCGCCAGTATGGAACTGGAAATTAAAAGATTTCGGAATATTACTCATAATTTTTGCTAATTTTGGTCAAAATATAAGCTATGGATCAATAGAAGCAGAAAATTCCATGGGACTGAGATGGGATGGACTCGGACTGAATACAATGGGACTAAATGGAGCAAGGACCAAAAAAAATATATATTCGAAAAGTCTCTTATCAATATAATCCGATGGATGTCTTAGATTTATATCCGAAAATAAAAAAATATGAAAAAAATCAAAATATTCTTAATTTATGGTCTTTGCTAACTAGGTGCTGATTCCGCAGAAATAAATTACCCTGTCATGACTTACCTTGTTTTATCATGTACCAAATGTAACAACCTCCAAATAATAAACTAAATATTTGCAAAAATCTGCTGTGTAGCTCATGCGAATATGAATCTTTTATTTGATAGTGATTTTGACAATCCAATCAAATGTTCAGATTTTGAAAAGTATTTTACATTTACATGGTTGTTGTCACTAGAGTTGGAACGAATTTGAAGGCTACTGAACCAAAATTCCAACGCGCACACAGCCTTCCATATGATGTAGCAAAAGTATGCAGAGCACTCTAATTCACTTACGCTGATAGGCTAACCTGGATTGATCGTCTTCAGTTTCGAATGCCCGAAAATTTGTATAAAATGATTTATAGTAATAAAATTCGTTGCAGGCTTGATATAGTCCAATATTTGAGTTTATAAAATATACATGCTGAACATTCAACATACCTAGTAATAATGACAATCTTGGGATTTGATTTCGTATCGTGAAAATGTACTGGAATATAGTTCTTGATAAAAATCACTACATTGAGTTAAAGTATACTAACATTCCTGTAATTGTACAGT
This sequence comes from Hofstenia miamia, assembly GCA_900660155.1. Lineage (NCBI taxonomy): Eukaryota > Metazoa > Xenacoelomorpha > Acoela > Hofsteniidae > Hofstenia > Hofstenia miamia. Next base: position 205,408 of record CABFPE010000566.1, on the reverse strand, counting down.
CACTGCAACGCTTTTTGAATTTTTATTTTTTCTGGCAGTGCAGACATAGACGCCAATGTGTTTGTATAACAAGGATTGGATGCTAAGAACCCCATGATTGACAGAAATACCGGATGATATTTTCCTACCACCTGATCGACTCCATATAATATCAGCATTTGCCTAAAATCAAAAGTCGCATTAATAGTAATTGATGATGCATTTACTTACACTGGATGACTTACAACGTATTCCTACTCTGGAATACAGTGATGCCTTGACAAATGTCGTATTTACAGTAACATCAAAGTCTTTGACATAGTCATCTAAAATTTATTCATTAAAGAGACAATTACATGCCTTCACAGTGACAAATAGTTTTCGAAATGAAAAGTTTTTATATAATTTGAAATATACAAATATATTGAAGCACTTAACAAATTATTTTGTAAATACACTGTGATAATGGCTTTTGATTTTGCTATTTTGAGGCAAAGGCCATTAAAGATCCAGTTTTGATGAATATTAGAGTTTTAAATCATTGCTTAGTATTGAGCAGCTGCTTGTAAAATTTAAGCTATAGATATCAATTCCGATATGCAATACG
>CABFPE010000566.1:174467-198019 GCA_900660155.1 Hofstenia miamia | reverse complement strand
TATATATATATATATATATATATATATATTTGCATAAATATCAGATATGTGTATAATATACTATTTAATGTATTATATACATGTATATATAGTTTAGGTTTATGCATAATACATTAAATCTATGTAGTTACTCTTGAATATGAAAAACTGAAATTTTAAAAATCGGAGAACGAGTTCATCATCGATATCACCATTTGAATAAAAAGCGTCTGTATTTTAGAAAAATTGAAATAATAAAATGTCATATTATTGATACTTAGGCGCAAGCATTAGCGATTTATATTCATATTGTGTAATTTAAAAAATATTATCTCATCGGTCTACGGTATTATCTCATCCTAAATTTCTATACACTGATTACTCACACTTAGCTTAAAACCGTTTTCTATACGCTATCTATCTTCATTATCAAAAAGCGTTCGATAAATTTTCTCATCAATTGCCTAAAATGTCTTGGTTTTGATATCAACTTTGTGAATCTTATATCTCGTTATCTTTTTGACCGTGAGCAAGCAGTAGGAATTTGAAATTCTATGTCTTTTATTAGGTGCAAGCGTGTATCACAAGGTTCTATTCTCGGTACTTTTCACTCTATCTATTAACGACTTTGTGCTTTCAATTACTTCTAGAAGAGCAGACTGCATATTGCATGCTGATGATTCGTGTATATTGTCTTCAACTATAATAATTATTAAATATTCCTGTTTATCTTCCATGGATTGGTTTTTTATTGAACTCTTCCCTTTACTACTCTAAAACCTAATATCTTTTTTATTATTCAGGCAAATCTTAAAGTCCTTCAAATATTCTTATTCACAATACCCTAGTTAAGTTTAAACCTAGTGTGTGTGATCCTGTATTCTAATTTCTAACTCATCCTATTGGACTGCCCACACATCTTCCTCGATTAAGAATTTAGGATAAATTTACTATTTTTTCAAATTGTCCATCTCAAATTTCTGAAATCTTCGCGCAAAATTAATACTTTTTAAATCATAGTCTTTCTAATTTCTGTTATGGTTCTCAATTCTAGTCTCTTAATCAAACTTCTGTAATTTAAATTGACCTAATATACATGTAACTCAATAACCTACTAATTAATTAAACTACTAAGCATTTCTCTTGTAAATTTTTCTTTACTTCTTTTTGTCTTTCCTGCTTTGTATGGTGATATTCAATTTTATTATTATTATTATTATTAATATTATTATTATTATTATTATTATTATTATTATTATTATTGTTATCCGCGCAAATCAAATAATCATTGGAATGTAATCAGCGAGAAGATGAAATTCCATATTTGTAAAATGTATTCAGTAATTTTTGTTCTGATCATGGTACTAATTTATTGCATTTTAAATTCTTCATCTCTTTTTATAAAAATATTTCCTGAAATCCACCTCGAAGTGATGAACCACTACTGACTCTTGAATTCTAACGTGCGTTGAATAGTTATTCTCTGAGCAAACATTAAGCAATTAAGCTCAGTAAATAGTAAGATAAAAGGTTAATAACAGCAACTGCCACATTAACTAATGCTATCTTGATTAAACATAATTCAACTGACATATTCAAGTTTGCTACATTTCTACAAATCGACTATTCTTTCACTGAAGGTGTGTCCAACGCCACCAACTATATAGACGACCTTTGAATAATTACATTTAGATTCATATATATGCTTGAATACTCAAACGATCGCCTTAAGTACAAACTTGAGTTAATGTTGACTATTTTTATCTGGGGTCAAATCTCACGGAACTGGACCTCCACTGGAGCTGATAAAGTTTGTATTCCTGTAAATTTTTATGAGCTAAGACCATGGGTTTAGTTGAGCTTTGCTTAACAACAGCGGGTTCTGTTCTATTTTTAGAACTAACGCGGCAACAAAACTCAATAAGAATTCTGTTTATTCATGATAAATTTACAAACCTTAATACAGGTATTTAAACTTCAAATTACTTTGATGTTCATTATTTTTCCGGAATCATTAACATTGAAGAGTCTATTCTCAATTGATCAACAAGGGAAACTCAGAGATGGAAACTGTCCAAATTTTTCAGGCCAAGCTTGACGCCTATTCGGCGCGTCAATTTCCACACATAAATTTTATCGGTAATTCATACATTAGTAGTGTTCTAGTAAAATGTAATTAAATGAAAACCACAAAGGTTGCACAACTTTGTGCTTGGTACGCTAAATTTAATTCGACTTGTAATTTCTTAAGCTTTCTGTCGGCAATCAGCCTTAATAAATATTAATTGTTTGGGGTTAGGTTGATCTGTTCGGTTTTTGATAAATATTGGATTTGGTTCCTTCCGTTGACAATATTTAATTTAAAAGATTCGTGGTACTTGCTCAATTATGTTGTATTGCGGAAGCTTATTTTTTAATGTGCATGTATTATCTTGATTCATTTATATTTGCTTAATGCAATTATGTTGGAGTTACTGATCTCAAGATAACCCTAGCTCCAAAAATTGAAAGGGACTAGGAGCTTAAATTCACCTAATAACTCTGATTTGAATGATATCCATTATTCTCAAGGCTTGGTAGGAAGAAAACAAATTACAACGAACAAATTCGTGACTATATTTCGGGAGAAATTAAGAAATCTAATGTATTATGAGCTTAATCTAACTTCGAGATTCTTGAATATATGTGTTTATGATAACAAATCTTCCTATTTACAAAAGATTTGTAACGTAGAATTTGGTGATTTATTATATCACTTTTATAGTTTGTCAAATAAATCGGATCCCCTGTTAACCTTAACAGTATTCCATGCATTTTTTATACTAACACTCTATGCGTCTGAAAATTTTGTTAAAAAACCCAATACCTTATGATAAGAACAATATGACTGAAATATATCTCTAGATTATTTGTTTAAAAACAACGTTTTCTATTAAAATATACAATATTTTTTATTTTTTAAAATGTTTTTATATATTAAGTTAGTAGACTATTCTTGTATTTTGATTATTAGCACATTATATTTTATAATACAATAATTATGAACTATACAGGGTGTTTCAAAAACCTTGGGAGCATAACGATTTTTAATAACTCAAAAACTATTAGGAGTTGAAAATAAAGTTGGAAAGGGTAAAGTTTCAAGTTTAGTGGGGAATCTTCAAAGTTGCTTAATATGAACACCATTTGTCACACGGTAGACATCTAGTCGATAGTCCATTTCCTGCCAAACGTGTTCCAGCATCTCGACGTCAATAATTCCCACAACTGCCGTTACTGGAGCCTTTAGTTCGTCAATATCTCTTGGAAAGGGCAGCACATAAACTTTTTGCTTGACAAAGCCCCAAAGAAAAAAGTCACACGGGTAAGATTTGGAGATCTAGGAGGCCAGGGCATGAGAAGGTCATCACCTCGCCAGATCTCCCAATCCATCTACCAGGCAGCCTTATGTGAAGAAACTGCCTTACTCTAAGACTCCAGTGTGGTGGTGCACCATCTTGTTGAAAAATGAAGTCATCAGATTCTTCTTCTTCCAACTGAGCCATTAACCAGTCTTCCAGCATGTTGAGATAGGATTCATAAAGATAATTGCCTCTTCAAAGAAGAACGGTCCATAGACACCTTTCTTGGAAATTGCACAAAACATTAGTATGATCAAAAACTTATTTACACAAGCTTTAAAATGGCACCGGTTACATTTTTCTACCTGGAATAGTTCATGAGATATACGTATTTGTAATGTTCCCAAAACTTTTCAAACACCCTGTATATAAACATTCATTTTTAATTTCAATAAATAGAGTGGTATCTTGTTGAAAAAAGCACTTTTAAGTATCACATTTTGCATTTTTCTGCAGGTTGGAATTTTTCACAGCACCCACAGATGTTTAAATGAACGGCCAAAATAATTCGATTTTTCAAAAAATCCTTACAAGTTGCTCATTAGATATTGAGGTTTAATTTCTAATGTTTGAATTTCAAATTTAGTGCAACTTTTCATAATATCCATATACCTTTCTTAGCTTGGCTAAATTTTATAGGAAAAAACAACTTTCAACTTGTATTTTTTGAAACTCTAAGCATTCAAAAAACATTTGTAGTGAATTTGACACTATTCTTTGGCAAAGTTGTTCTGTTTTTTAAAATTTTTCAAAAATTAAAATGGAAATACGTAAAAGCATTTCTACAAACATGAAAAATGGCTAAAACTATTGTAAAAAAACACTCAAATCAAGGAAATTATTTCAAAATTCAAACACTTTCCTTTGTAAGCAATTGTTCTACTTTTTTGCTTCAAACATTCCAAACCACAAATATTCAGATCATTGGAACCTAAAAATGTCAAAATGCGGTCGTTTTTATTTGAACTAGAAAAATGGCAATTTCTGGAGCTCATTGAATACAGTGAGATTAATTTCACACATTGCTTTAAAATTGGCCGGAGATAAAATTTTTAACGTTTGATGAACCTTATAAGCATGGTGGTGGTCCAAAGCCAATATTGGGTGTTCACACTAAATAACAATTAGTGTGAGTTATGAATATGACAGCTAATAACGCTTCCTTCTTCATGGTCCGGATAGCTGCTGCTCTTACTGGCATGCTCCTAATGCTGAGCTGAAATGGTTTGGGGAGAAAGTATTCTCAAAAGGTGTAGTGGTTTGGGGAGCAAAATATGACATCCGGATGCTATCAACAGGTCATTGAAACTTGTTATTTGCTGTATCACAGGGAAGATTTTTTATTCATGCAAGATAGCAAGTAGATCATGTCTCAAAGTCAAGGTTATGTTATTTTAGTGAGAAGGACATAGCGCTTCTTGATTGGTTACCACATTCGCTTGACAGTAACTTAATAGACAATTTATGCCAACGGAAACTCAGATGACAATGTTAGAGAAGTCAAAGGAGCTATCAAAAGGCTTGGGATTCAGTGGACATTATAGTAGTCAAGAACCTTATCCTTAAAACACAAACCGTTTCGCATGCATTTTAGTTGTCATTCATGTATTTCAATTGTTGAATTATATGTTTGTTCAACAAATTTAGCTTTCTTTTGTCCTCAATTGACTAATAGGAATATAAGAATGCATACATATTAAATGATTTTTATCAAAACATTAGCAAATGCACTACTAATTCTAATACTTGTGAAAAAACGCATGATCGAGAGCTTGAATAAATGTGCGAGGTGTAAAAATGTGGAAATTTAAAAGAATGTGCAATCTTTAGTTACAACAATACAAACTAAATCTATAGAATATTAAAATAGCTGGACTTATTTTTTAATGGTTACGTAGTTTCCAACCTCAGATAAAACTCACAATTTGCAACCTTAAGCTTCGATTGAAATCGTGAAAAATGTATTAGCAATTTCAATATTCAAACTACTTGCGTACACAATGTAAATAGACTTTTAAACGGTGACATGTGTTCATCCGGCCTATCAAAATCTTAATGTTTAGAAAATAATAGATCTAAAAATAGCTAGCAAATTCAACTACTTCAACAGCTTTATATTTCTTTTGTATGCGAATGTATGCTATGTATGTTAAAAACATGAATGAAAATAGTACAGCTTTCGCGTCAAATTGTAAATATTTAAGTAAATAGTGTAACTTCATTTTACAATTAGCAATTAAAAATTTAAACTTTTTATAGCATAGCAATTGGTCAGTATTGATCCATGCATCCATGCATTACTTAGACTATGTTACTCACTTAAAATAATAATTAATATGCATTCGTATGGATACAAACTGTTTTGTTCACATATTCAAGCAGTTTTCTTTAAACTTTTGTAAACCATTTTAAGTTTTAGGTCCTAGAATATTGTTGCAGCATTTAGTGAATCGTCCCCTCTAATGGTTAACATTTTCGATGAAATTTCGGATTATGTCAGACATTTTCAAATTTTTCCATTAATTATCTCATAGAGTATAAAGCAGTGTTGAATCATGTCCAAAATTGTAGATCAGGTATATCAGGATTAATTATGCCAGGCCAGGTTTGGGAAGTCGCAAGTCAGCTCCAGATTGAAACAGGATCATAAATCAGGCTTCACATCAACCATGTTGTTTGATCAATTTCTTGTGATTTTGGTTTAATTTGATGGAAAATATTTAGTATTGCTTAGTATCAGTACTTTGCTTTACTGGAGCAAAACAACAAAAATAATAGACGAGTAACAGTAATACATCACTGCATTCTATCTTTGCAACGTTAATGAAAATCACTTTGTTGATTTATGATTAGCTAAGCTTATATATATATACATATATATATACACTATCTAAGACTGATGTTTGCATTAAGATACAATGTAAATGAAAAGAGAAATAATAAAAGATATGGGGAGCATGTTGTTTGTATAACATCCTTAACTCTACGGACGTCAGGATTAAACAGGTTTACACTTAAATCACGTCAGGTTTGATACTACAGCAGGCAAACACTGATGTGCAGGTGAACTCATCCCTAGTCTATCTTCCATGAAATAACACTAAAGATAACCGTAACTATGTTAAATTAAATAGATAGATTGAGGGGCACCTTACAAAATTCAGAGGTCGTGCCGGATTTTGAAAGGTAAATAAACAATTTTTTAGATTTTCAAAATCCTCAGAGTCACTTAGAGGTGATGACATTGATACCATTTAGTATTTGTAATTCTAGGAGTTACCAAAACGCATTTTAAAATATTAAAATTGATGTTTGAATTTACGCAAAAATTCTTGAAAACCTTGATCAGAACAGAAAAGTAAATTTTGTAAAGAAATTCTTCAATTCTCTTGTACCGAATGCACCATTAAACTTTGAAAACATGCTTAAGTCAATGTTTACACGTATAATATCACGTTGCTTCACACAACGAAGGTACTTGAGAGATTCATTTTGTTCTTCACAACAAACGTTTTGCAGTTATAATTGTATTCTCGAAAATAATGAAGATACTTTTATCTTGAAGGATTTGTTTACTTCTTTAGATTTAGTTAACTAAACGATTATATTCTTAGACTCTACGACTAGACAGCTTTTATATATATATATATATATATATATATATATATATTGCGTGTAGATAACTTTCAGTTTAAGGGATTTCTTACCAATGGTCACAACTTTCCATCACTAAATTTGTAATGGAATTTCCTATTGACAATTTTGTCTTCTGGTATTGCAAATTGCAACTAGTCTGCATCCGATTTCCAAAATAGGTTTTCGGTACTTTCATTAAATGAGTCTTATGAAATGGTTAAGAATTGCAAGATTTCGATAAATATTGCACCGTGAAGGAATCATTTCTAAATGCAGCCCCATAGGTTTCATTGGTTGAGATGCATAATTGGTTTTCGTTGAACATAAACTTTATGCACATTCAAAACAACAGTTATTATATATAAGTCTTAGAACTTGGAACATCAGTGATTACTATACATTTTTCTTGGAAGTTGTTCCATCATAAACGGAAATAAAGACAGTATAGGAACGTGATAGTCGTTTAAAAAATCAACAGATTGTAGTAGAATTATGCTACTTTCAAGAATGGTTTTATAATCTGAAGAAACATGGTTATAGCAAATAAATGCATTCCCTTTACCACATTCTATTGAGTCTGTTTAAAATCAGCTGCAAATATCGACGTTTAAATCTGCTAATGCATACAGTAAGCGCCCGACCTTATGGTAAGTCTTGCATTTGTCTGAAAACTCAAAAATTGTTAAACCGATGTAATTAGTTGTTTCTATTACAACAGAAACTAGTCATTGCTAAGCTTTTCAATAAAGTACGGAAATTGGCTAAGTTGTAGAAATTTTCAGAGTTAAAAGTTTTCTAATTTTAGTTTCAATAAATCGAATTTTTATTTTTCAGTTTATTTTCTGATGAAAAAGCCAATTCCAAAATATGTTTTACTTTTCGTGGAAAGAGAAAGTTCGGGAAAAAGTTTGCAAAGTTGCTGAAGGTTGACGCTTTGCCATTTTCTTCACAATCTTCTTTTAGTAAGTACATGTCGTCATCGGCGAAGTTAGATCTAAGCAATTGCTTCCGAACTTAGAATAGAATGTAACGCTATATTTTTTCCGCATTTTTGTTCTAAACGTGTTCTACGCGTTTTATAACCAACTTCTAGACATTTTTTAAACGCTTTGTAGACGTCCTCTAAACGTTTTCTAAATCATATCTAGACTTCTTCTAAAAGTTTTCTAAATGTCTTCTCAGGGTTTTCTAGACGTGTTCTAAACGTGTTCTAAGCCAGGGACGGATACAGAGAGAGGATACAATAGGATGGATCAAATTTTTGTATACAAATTCAATAATATGGGCGGACTTCAACATGCACCTTTTTTGAAAATTACAAGAAGCATGCTACTGTGACTTCGCAAAACAAAGCACAATTTTTCGTAATTTTAAAATTTTATTGATTTAAGCAAGAAGAAATATTTTTGTGTAAATTAAGCTTTCGCTCCATTTAATCTAGTTCCCTACATTTGAGTTCACTCACTGAGTATTATAATCGCTACTATAAATTGATGCTGACATATTAGTTAGTATATGGACATAAAATACAAAAACTGACATAAATACCTTATTGCCAAGAAACACTTTTGGTAGCCACCAATAGAGGCTACCGGCGTATGCTCCAATAGTTTCTGCGTAAACCATTTCTCCTCGAACGTTAATTTTCAAGTATTTAGTTTTGTCAACAGATTTGGCCACATTTGTTAGTTTAATTTCCAAGAGATCTTTTGGGTAGAAAATCGTTTTGAAAATCTAAACAAAGAACAATTATAACTCTTGGATAGATATTTGAATATTACTCAACCTAAGATGGCATTAATTTTTAAAAAACCATGAAAATTTTGTTCAATACCAGTGTTATAGTTTTTTCATTTTTTACCTATTTTTAGACTTGTTATTCTTACAAAATTAGTAATTTTTGCAAAGTTTGAGTCTTAATAATGGTGGTTTATCAACCTACAAGTTTTGCACTACGTGCCAGATAAGATAACTCAAGTAATCTGAAGTTAAAATGCGCTCATTAAACTGATCAATTTTGTTTTCACAAATTACCAAAAATTCTATATTAGTCCATTGTTAACGATTTGTAGATGATGAATTCAGGTCATAATCTGTTATACATTTTTATCAACTGACTTCTCGATGTTATATGCATTATGTAGCAGGATGTCATTGTACATCATTGTACAGGCCACATGTTTCTTTTAGTATTGAAAGAACGTCAGATTATTCTTGGGATTTTGAGATTCACAAAAACTTAGGCATCGGCCTTACGAATTAAATATCAATGTATTAAAGTTAAAAAAAGAGGTTATTGAAATGTTCACATTGTTCATTAATGCTTCAAACCAGTAAGGTTTATGTGCAATTGAAGTGTAAATATCCATACAAACAAAGATCTGTAACTCTTTGAACTTCGGCTTTCACAAAATACTGAGACTGAGTCTGCCGATAAAACGTCAAAAAAACTCGAACAAACACTTCCTGAAATATAAATTCTTCTTAGGGTGAAATTGAGATAATTGAGTTTGAACATAATGAAAATACCAATAAGAACAGCAAGAAGAGGAAAACACATTAGGGGATAATATATAGCTTCTTTTAAGACTGATTTAATTGCAAATATTAAAAGGGGTGCGTACTATAAAGTTAATGAAACCAAGTCCTCCGTTGATAGATCTCTAGTTCTCAAATGGGTTAAGTCAAGAAAATCTCAACAACCCTGCATTATCTGCGTACAACAAAGCATCTTACGTTTGCCCATCTCGAAAGTTGTTCAAAATGTTTAAAGGGGAAAGAAGTAAAGAACACCGAGAGTACTTCAAAGATCGGATTTTCTACCTAATGGAGTAGTGAGAAAGCAGTTCATTATGACATTCATCATTACGCAATTTGACTTTCTTTTGAGGGCAAAGTAATTATTAGAACCATAAGCATTAAAAGGAAAGCTTTTTGAAATGATTTAGAAAAATGACACTGCACAACTTCAATAGAACAGGAAAGCGTTTAAATGATGAGGTGCTCTTAACAAATGTTGATTGAAATCGCTCACCGCTTGTAAAATTTGACAATTTCCATCCTCATTGTGCTTACAAAACTGTTCTAACAAGTCTTAATTTGCACAAAATTGTCTTTTTATATTATATTTTGAACAAATTTTAATTATCAACAAGTGAGATCCAACTCATAAAGCTGGTAACATAGACTTAACAAGGACAGCTGAATTCCCAATCGAATTTAAAAAAGGGGCTGAGCCACCTCCTCGAGTACATATTGTGTAAATGGAACGTACATGCATTTATGATATGAATTGTAAAAAATAAATGAATACTTAGTGAATAAAATTCTAGGCAATAAATGTTTTCTTAGAAGATTGCAACTGCTAGCACTTTATTTTCTAATAACGCGAATTAATTTATCTCCAAAATTCTTGCAATTAATAATTGTAAATCTCAATTATAGTACTAAATTTTGTATCTTAGGTAATAATTTTTGTAAATATTTTTGTCTGAATTATATAGAATTTAATTGTATGTCAATAAGGAATAATTAAATGTAAGAAGCAAAATGTAACAGGAACCCCTAAGTCAAAGTAGAAAATAACAATATACTTTGTGACCAAATGTAACAGTGAATTTAATAATTATTTAATACTTGCAATAAGTAATTTTTGAAGCTTAAGAACTACATTGGTATACTTCTTTATGCAAATAATAGAAAACTTGAATCCACATATTGCAAAATATTTGAGTTATTAATTTTATTTCGGAACACGTTGTTCATCCTATTTACTCTAAAAGTTATTCTGAATTTTACTTGAATTTTAAATTTCTTCGCATTTATTTTCCCTTTGCACAATTGATTCTACGCATAGTAATTCATAGTCTCCACCTTGAGTGTCTGAAAGTTGCCATTTTTAATGAAGACCTTCGCTTTTTCATCAAGTGTTTTAAAAATGTGTCCTATTTATTATTAAGTAATATTATTATGCCTACTTAAATAGTATAAAATCATTTGTAAATTTACATTTAAGAAGATCAACATTGCAAGCTGTCTGTATGAACGTTATGATATGACTTACAAAGTATCATGATGAAAATTTCTGTTTTAGAAATTGATGTATAAATAAGAAGAGCATGCGAAATTTTGGTCATAATTTAATGTAAAAATATAACTGCAAATTTTCGCTAGATGGTGTCTGATTTTCTTGTTTTGTTTCTTATTCTGGTTAAACCCTAAAATTGGTCAATAAATATACTTCATAACCGCAGCTAATAATTGTATATTAACTTACTAATCTCTGATTGCTTGAAAAGCAACAAATCCCAAATGCAAAAATCATTATTTCTATGATTATTTAAAGAACAATGCATTTCTTAAAAGACACAAAAGGAATACAATTGGTATGCATAGCTTTTTTTATTAGCCTAATGGAACTAATTTGCATTGAGAATCTTCCCAAGCTTTTTAAATGAATTCGCACAACAAAATTCTGATTTGATTTCAACAAATGAATTCTGATAAAAATTCAATTTGAACAATTATAAAATCTCATTTTAAATTTTTACAAATATATTTGCAGATTTAAATGTGATTTAGAAAGGACTAACAAAGAAAGAATGGCTGAAAACTTACTTTGGCATCACGCTTCTATAATCAATAATTTGAAAAAAAATTCGACATAAAACCTACATTTTAAACTTGCACTGAAATTTAAAATACAGAAATGTGAAAGTCATCAAGTGAGAATGGCACAAAATTCCAATCAGAAATAATGCCAATTTCAGTCTTTAGAATCCAAAAATTTTTAGTCGTTGTTTGGGATTTTCTCACTAGTAGACTATAACATGTTTTTTGAACTTGGTATATGAATTGATCACCACTAAAATTGAAATGTATTATGCCTGTCTCTTATACATCGTATACAAAGTGAGTTCCATAGATAAAAATGTATTTTTTTCTCAAAAACAATGAATTAGCAATACATAAGCTAACAGCAATTTATTTTATATTGATTGATTAAAACAATGTTTGTTTATTGAGTTGGTTGAAAACAAATTTCGGCAATTGATCAAATTTGTTAGAGTTTCTACAATTTGTAGCTTTCCAAAATAATGGAAAAGTTATTGTGCAAAGAAATAATGAACAATATTTTAAGTTAAAGTTTTTGTCCATTTTTATGTCTCAAAGTTACGCCATCTAGTGATTACATTCTAAAAAGATTTTATTAAAATGGAAAAATTACCTGTTGCCACGATAAACGACCTGCACTGCAAGATGTTGAAACAAGGGAACAGTAGCATTTCATACATGAACCACTTATCATGCGGATGTTACCAAAGCTTCCTTTTTCACATTTGTCGCATAAACCGCCGGAGAAATTTGGCTAAATGTTGCAAATTTTGAATTCGCATTTGTGTATGCCTTTGAAAATACTACTTGAATTTAACAATTTTTTCATTATTTTTGTTAGTAAAATAACACCAGCACTACACTAAGGGATCCTCTAATAACCCATGGCATGCCTACATTTTGCAGAAATAAATGAAATGATGGTAAAAAGTTTTAATTCGATATCAGACATGTTGGAATATTTTTTAATATTTATGCATACTATAAATTATTATAAAATATGCTTAAGATATCGATAACGATTAAAGATTATATCTAACGATTTATGATCCCTAAACGATTTAAAATTCTTAGTTTTTGTATACCATTATAAATTTTATGTACGTGATCATTGACCAGAAGTTCCTAACACACTTTTGCCTAAAGATATACTAAGCAACTTAGTTGAGTTTTCAAATAACGCATTTAAATAGAAAATCAGGAAATTTAAAGTTGTAGATAATTCATTCAAAGACGTGTAAAGACTGACAGGTAACACAATTACTCGTTTAGATACGTCATTTGAAATTAATTAGTTAGAAATTCGATAATCCACTGCAGTAACAATAAGGATTGCCACATTTGCATAACTGCTGTGTATATATATTTAAGTAAATATGACAACAAATATTTTCTAAGGTATAAATGCAAAGTGTCGGTTTGCCACACAAAGTTTATTAATATTTGTGTTACACGTTAATTCCCAGCTACCTGTAATTTTTTCTTAAAGGAAAGTTGATTTCTTCGAGATAAATGCCCACCAATGATGGAATTAATTTAGAACAAAATTCTAACATTTATGGTTAAGAATAAGATAGGAATCTATATCTAAAGTGGGCTAAAAATCATTATGTCTGTACATATTAAAATTTATAGATTTTGAGTTATTGAAGAATTGAAATATACGTCTACTTTTGTCTTTGTAATCTATATTAACAGCTCTATCTTTCAACCAAGGACGTCTTAATATAATCAGGACGCTTCAGTGAAATAATTGATTTTCAATTGAAGGGATAAAAATAAAACTACAATTCTAGGTTGGAAATGATTAAGTACACTGAAACATAAAAATTATACTACTACATAAGTTCATAGTTGTTTACAAGTATTTTGCCACTTTCTTCAAATGCTCAGGAGTTTTTGAACTTGACACATGTCTACATAAAGCTTTCAGAAGAGTGTTTATCAACTTTTTATCAAACTCACTTGTAAGTTCAAACAAAAAATATTGTTCTGAAATATAGGAACATATTTTTCTAAGGTATTTGCGGCACTGGGTGTTTTTAGATTGCATCAAAAATCGGTGCATATAAAGAGTTAATAGATAAAAATTTTCATTTGGCATTGTTAAGTTCCCACGGCTCAATAAGTCTGTAAATGTCGGAGCACCAAAATCAACATCTGCACCACTATTGTGATGAGGATAATTGTATGCCAAGTATCCAGCAACAAAAAATGCCGTGTTGCTTCATCTAATGATATTTGTAGATCATAAATTGCGGAAATTATCTCATTATCATCTTCGAGAATGTCAATGCTACACATTGGGCAAACTTGACTGCCCTGTTTGAGTTCACTAGCATCAATAATTGGCAAAAGCTGTTTAAGTGAACTTAGTTTGAACGATGACACGACATGTTCCAATGCCATGTAATAATTGCCGCCATTCATTTGGCGCCACTCTGCAAACTTGCTTTCAATAGCATCGGATTGAAGCTTACCAAACAATACAAAGTCGTGATCTAATTGATCTAGCAAATAGTTAGCCATTTCTATGAGACATAGTGTTGTAGATTCAGCTGCTCTAGAGGTTTCCTGAGTAAGAGTGTTTCTCCTCTTCCTTCCTCTTGATCCAAATAATGACTGAAACATAGCAGCACAATCACGCAGATATTCAAGATTATCTCTGGAATTTTGTGTAATAGGTGATTGAGAAATATCATTTTTACTGAAACCCTTTGTCACGGTTTTAACATTTAAAATCTTGAACCAGTTAGTGATGCATTCTAGAAATGTTATTGTACCACATTGTTCAGGAAAATACAACTTTGTTGCTGCAACAGTCTTCTCATTAAAAATTTGTAGGCATAGCGGAACATTCTGTCTTGCAATAGGAGATGGCCAAACAGCTTCTTTAGTTAAGGTAGTCAACTTTAGAATCAAGCCGGATTGTTGTTCACGGTTAAAGACATCCTCAATAACAGACCACTTTGCTTCATAAATATGATTTCGGAATTTGAAAATTAGCAATTTTGAATTCTCAGTATACCATCCATTTCGAATGGATTTCAATAAATGAACAGTGTCAGTAACTATATAGAAGGGAAGAGCAGAATTGCAGGGATTTTGTATTTTCCATTTCAAATCTGATGTATTTTGTTCACTACTAGCATCAAAATATTCATTAGAATTAGAGATATCAACTAGTTTTCTATTCACTGAATAATTATCGCTAATTACACCCAGCACAGAACCACCAGAAAAACTAACCTTTTCAATCATTTCTTGTACAACTTTGTTTTGAAAAGAAGCGGAATTTTTAAACAAGGGATACATAGAAATTACAAATGGGGGTTGAGAAGAGCGAAAAACTGTTAACATTATAACTAAGACTGTACGTGCCAATTTCGATTCATCATCCAACCCATAACCATAAATATGATTTCCTCTAAAACGCACCACAGGTTTTATAATAATCTCATCTACAATGAGAAAACATACTTTTTCCCTCTCACGCATCGTACTAAAGTGTGTAGATATAATATTATCTGCATCATAATTTTGTCCTGAAATATATCTTTGTAATGTTGAAGGCGATGGCAAGGTTAGATAAGTACGTAACATATTGTAACATTTTCTGGACAAACCATAAAACTGTAGGCAGGTTACAAGAGTTGTACAAGAATAGACATTTGCTTGAATTAGGTCAACTTGTGTCTTCAAAAAATGAATTTTTTCAGAAATTTTACTACTTTCTAGTGTACTTATTTCACATAAACTATCAGATGCAGAATTGATGTTAATTTCAAAAACGTTATTTTCATGGTATAATGAAAAGTAATGTAACAATTCCTCAAACTGAGACCAAAATTTTACTTGTCCTCGTACAATATGTGACGGATGTGATAACGGCGGTTTTCCGTGAATAGACACGTCATAAAATAGTTGTTGATTGGTAGTAAAATTGAATTGAACACAAAGCTTTTTTGACATTCCACTGCCACAAAATAACACTAAATCAACAGTGTTTGAAGCTTCATGAATTACTGAATATAATTTTATATGTTCACGAAAACTACATTTAAATTGGCTAATAACAATTTTGTCAATTTCCGAAAACTAGATTGATTCATTCTCTAAACGATTCCGAGCATCACATATCTTTTTAAGTGTACTTGATTGTCGTTCCACATATTTATTTTGAATTAATGACGATTGTGGCACGTCAAAAATTGATGGTGGTACTGCGGGTATACAGTATCTTCCAGAATCTCGTTTCATTCGTACATTTTGAGGCCAATGTTTCACACAAATAAATGTATTTTTTGGCAGGGAGTTTCTATCATTCGGTAAGGCAGTGATCCACAACTCCCGATTTGGGGCTTCCTTAGGTAATTTAAACAACTTAACATAACCGTCGCGTTTTGTATTGTAATTTGATTTGCAGTTATAAACACTGCAGGTGTTTACCATTGCTAAATGTTGAACTGAACGCCGCAATGCATACAGAAAACTATTCACTATAATTTGCAAATGAGGTAATGGCGCCCTCTAGTAATTTGATATTTATCCCTTCAATTAAATATGAATTATTTTACTGAAGCGTCCTGATTATATTAAGACGTCCTTGATATCAACA
This sequence comes from Hofstenia miamia, assembly GCA_900660155.1. Taxonomy (NCBI): domain Eukaryota; kingdom Metazoa; phylum Xenacoelomorpha; order Acoela; family Hofsteniidae; genus Hofstenia; species Hofstenia miamia. The sequence continues at coordinate 181,771 of CABFPE010000566.1, read as the reverse complement.
TAAGCCCACGGTTCGACTAATGATTGTTTCAAAAGTGATATATCACGTTTGAAAGAATTGCATGTCTAACCACCCGAGATAATTAGCGACGTGACGATCACAATGAAATCGAACGCGCACGATTTCTTCGTGATCGTCACATCGCTAATTATCTCGGGTGGTTAGACGTGCGATTTAATCAAAATGTGATAGATCACTTTTGAGCAAATCACTAGTCTAACCGTGGCCTAATTGAACTGATGTAATTTCGCTATGGTCTCGTCCCATATTTGTTTAAATGCTTCACTTTTCATTTCGATCTCCAAAATACTTAATTAAATGTTGTCTCAGAATAACTTTGCATTTAATTAAATAAAGTTTTCTCAGCCTTCCCATAACATTTTTCTTTCGGAATGTTATGTTATTGATTGATAATAAATTACCGGCACCAAGCACCTTTTAAATCAACGGAGTAGTTGATTAAAAAATTTTTCGAAACTGGAAGTTTGCTTAATTAGAAACCACTGTGTGGATTTTATTGAAGCGGTGAAACTTCATGTCGACGAGTTTAATGAAAACATCAGTATTCGACTGACCTAATTCCCTACAGCACAAAACTCACTGACAATGCTATTGAAGAAGGAATGGAATTCGCAAACCCATTTATTTCTCATATTGAGATGATAAAATAGTTCTAAATCAAGTTTTGGTATCCATAATATTGTACTTGATTGGATACATATTTAATTAAAATTTGGATATATTTAGATTTTCATTTCTCAAGTTTACTCTATAAATCAAAGTAGTGAAGCATGTAATATAAACAGTATTAGATCGTTACAATGCTCATTACACAAGCGGCGGTACACCCCTGAATAAAACATGAAAACGCCCATATTTTACCTTAAAAATTTTAAATTCGTATATATCATATTTCTTGTTTGTATCATTAGAATCATGACGCAGACTACATGTATAAAATTTGACTTTAATTCTTTATATTTATTGCAAAAAATATTTTAGCGCCCTCTATCCACATGCATCCCCCTAAAGTTGCGACATATTCATCAAACAATTTTTCTTGAATTTTACAGGGATTTAATGGACACTCTGTAGAAAAATCTCGTTCCAAATTTACAGAAATATGAAAAACGCTTTAAAAAATTCTGAAATGAAGCAATATATGCAGATCAATATATAAACATCTAGTGGGTTGACAAACAATACTCAATTTCATTTTATGGTGAAGAAACATTTTAAATTTAGTGTGTTATGTTTTCTGTTGTTTATCGTTTTGGATTGAGATCAAAAGTAACTCATTCATATTAAATGTCATCGTAAGGTTCACTGGTGTACATGTACATACATGTGAAATTCTAACCTTGCAAATGCATGAACCAGTGTCATCGCACATATTATCAGGGTTAAGAACGCCGTTTTGGTTACAGTTTGTTCGACATTTTGGAGATGTGTAGAACTTCTTCTCCATTTCAATTGGCGACATTCGCGAAGTTGTAGTTCCTAGTAAAATATCTTGGTCATATCTTAATATGAAATGATTGTAGAAACTTTCCAACAGCTAGCTTAACAAATGGTATATTTCTTCCCCTTAATTAGATAGTCTTTATCTTTACATATAATTTGTATTTTAAACATTTCAATTCTAAAAATCTTCTATGTACATGGCCTTGCAGAGAAAATGAGTAGCTCATTGATATAAAATATGTTTTTGTAAAGTGCTGAAAATAAAAAATGTGATTTTATGAACTTAACATTTTTACGAATTTGCTCAATAGAGATTAGAACTTTGCGTACCGGGGTTACCATAGAGTCTGTGACTTACACCAACCAGCATACTCCCTAAGGGTTAAAATTCTTACTGAACCCCACTGTACTAGTGCGCTGACTCCGATGATAACCCACACAGGGATTAAAAAGTGACTATATTCCAAATGTTTCATAACAATTTAAAAGGCAAGTGACAGAATCTCTAATTTAATAGTGTCACCACGTATGCTTTTTTTGGAACCTCTGAAATCCGCTTGCATTTTTGTTTGGATTTGCATGGTTAACAGTGTATAAATTCCATAAAACTGCACAATCTAAATCTTACCAAAGGGACATTCATTAGGACGCCAACAAAGTTTATTATGATATAGATAGCCAGATTTGCAAAAACAGCCCTGAACACATTCTCCTGGGGTTTTAGGAAAGGGATCATTGCAAGTTGCCTGTATTTTTGGCCCGCAAAGCAGATACTCTTTCAAATCATCATCACTGCAACGAGAGCAATGCCTTTGATACACGCATACTCCTGAACTGAGATCACGGACGTAGCCATTTTTGCAGAAACATCCCACCTAAATGTTGCAAATTATCAGGCTTTATATAATGACTGAAACATTGTAGAAAAAACCCTTAGTCAATTTGTGGTATTATCATTCTACAAATGGTGGAAAACTTTGTAAATTTAGGATTGAATATGAGGAAGTCGTCAATGTCTTGCACTGAAATAACTGTATAGTTATTGCTTGGAATTTGGATGTTTTATTGCATTATATATAACACGCAAACATAATGAGCGTTTTTAACTAGAAATTTCATTTTAGATTTCCCATTGTTCAAGAATACTAAAAAATTGGGTGATAAAAACAAAACATTGTTAAAATCATGACAAAATATTAAAAAATGCATGTATTGTCAACGCAATGATGTATTTCTACATCAGTTATATAAATACACATTAGTGGACATACTTGACATGTATTGCATCCTTGGGGATTAGGGTCAGAACACGTTGGTTCACACCTCAGTCTGCATTGTTGATACTCAGAATTTACATCCGGACATATATTTTGAAGATCTTCTGCAGGACATTCTTGGGGTAAAACACAACGACCAGTGCTATCGGACAATATGAAAGGACTTTTGCAGTAACAACCTTGAGCACATTGTAGAGAACATGGTGCTGGATTTGGATCACGACATGTTGGTGGACATACTCTTCCACAAGAGCTAAATGCAGAGTTTTTGTCTGAACATCGACCTTGAGTAGCCTAAATAACAATAGCATAAATTGATTTTTAGACATTGGTTATAAAAGCCTTGCGTTATTGCAAAGTTGGCACCTATTTTTAAACTTAAACAGCCTAAGATTTTTTACAGTTTGATGGTTTATTGAAGGGATTTTAAATGTTTATGACTTACGAACTAATAAATATATCCTAAATCTGAAAGACCCACAAGATAGAGGAATGTCTCCCTTCTCACATACGGTTCCATAGAGTTGGGCATTTGCGTGAATTTTCAGTAACATGTATCAACGTCTGAAGTAATAGATGTCACAATTTGCTACTACAACATGAAATTTAATGCCATCAATGGCTTCAATGGTTTTAGAAGAAAACAGATCGGCACTCAGTAATAATAAGATTGCAAAATGTTTGTAACTGTATTGTTAGAACAGTGAGCCTTCTAAAACAACTGATTGCTTAGAATACATGTGGTATGCGAAATTCCATCTATTAGCATTATTGTCCAATCATTAGATTGCTGGCAACGGTCAATTTTAATTCTATACGAGAGCATTACATTCCATGAAACAAGGATTCTAATTAACTCCAAACTCTCAAAGATTTTTAAATTCTGTGAAGGCATCTTTGAAAAATTTTGAAGCTCTCATTTCGTACAAACTAATAAGGATATCAAAAATGTGAAGCCAAAACACAATAGAGGAGCGTCTCTTTTTTCACTAACGTTTCAAAATCTCGCCTTTATGACTCATCAATGAGCTTGGGTGTTCTATCCATGGATAAAAAGAAACAATTGCGGTTAGTTGGTGCCCCCATGGGCTGAACACTAGGTATGGAAAAATTTGAAAGTTTTTTAGAAAATCGAAATTTTTATAGAACAATAGTTAATCTTTTCAAATACCTTAGTCACAGCAATACACCTTAGTACGCATGTTCATTATTACATTCAAACACGTTTTCTAACTCATAGCCTTGCCGTTGTGTGGGTTATTTTCACACAACAGCAAAAGATAGTTGTGTCACACAAAAGGCACAACACAACAAAACTCATAAGTTTATCCACAGAATATCTACTAAAAAAAGAGGTTCAATCATCCCAACTGCTTGGACAAAGTTCAATTATTATTCTGCGCGAATGAGACCACAAAAACAAAAGACGGGACTGGACCAGACGAAGTTGATGTAATATTTGCTTAAATTTTGAGTTATTTTTGCAAATTTATAATATTTTGTATACAAAAATGTAGATAATATTACAATTCAGTATTCAATTGGATTAATGATGACACCGCTCATTATGAGACCAAAAATAGATGTAAATATGGATTGGCAATCAAATATATGTGATCAAATTTTTTGACAGAAACACTTGAGGCCATTGAATTGCTATATTTTGCAAATACTAATACAAATACCTTGAAAATTGGATTGCTACTTTTATCAAGAAACATTCTAATTATTCTAAGAACGACTGAATTATTTGCATTCTAAAATTTGGTCACATATTTTCGTAACCGAATTCAGAAAAATTGAGTTTGAGCTTTAAAATTATGAGCTGTTGAATATCTTACAACAAAAATCTTACAGCCACCTCAATCGTTTTTGTAGCGCAAAATTCGAAAATTTAAAATATATGATTAAAAAATGCTTGAAAGTAAGAATAGTAATGAATAAATTTGTTCTATTTCCACATTTGTATATTTTCTATGATACTAGCTACTTTTGATAAAATATGAAAAGATTTGTTCTTTCACCAGTCTTGTTTAGAAAAGCTATGATCTGTAAAAATAATATGTGCAACCTAATTTATCATAAATAATTAAATAAAATGGGTTAAAATACAATATCATTCTCTTCCACCCAAACAAAATGTTCATTTTTTAGAGCTAAGAAAATACTATAATAAAGCTGTGCAAAAGGTGAGCTATCCCAATTTTTACTAAGACTCTACTAGTGAAAATATATTTGTTTTTTTAATTATGTAATTGCAAAAACAAAGGAGAAATACAATTTTTGGATGATAAATTTAGTGTTTATGCCTAAAATTCTTAAGTTGATGAAAGTAATTGCGTAACAATTCCATAAAATATTTTGTATACGTCATTTTTCAACGAAGATGTAAGTTTGCATTCATATTAATAAATCATAAGATTTTACTTCCTTTATTTACAATGGCTTAATATTTGTTAATACATTTGAAAATAAAAAACATATCATGACCAAATTTTTTCAATCAAAGGTAATTGTAAATTTGGGGACATTGCGTTTCTACCTCCCACACAACATGTTGTGTTATGTACACAACAAAGTCGAAATTCTACACAACGCACAAAGTCAAACCTGCTAATTTCTAATCGGTATGAAGAAAATTTTAAGTCTAATATTGCCTGTTAGTATGCTCACTGTAGATAATAGCAACAGAGAAAATAAATTGAACTGGGAAATGAACAGCATATTAAATGTTTAATAATCATACTCAACGATATTCGAATAGACTCCTTAATTAAATGAAGCTGTTTAACTTAAAGCTCCTGACAAACTGTGTCACTTTGAATCTCGTTTTCTGCAAATATTGAAAAGTAGAATTCTGCACAACGTAGTTATCGACAGTCTAGAATTCAATAAAACTACAAATCGACAGTCTAGAATATTCAATAAAACTACAAATGCTTTAATTTTCAGCTAAACTTTATTCATTATTGTTTTGTAACATATATGCACTAAAACTTAAATTAACATCATACTATAAACAATTTAACATAATGCTGTGATTTTTATCTTCAAAAAATTATTTAACATAATAATAAAGGGCTTATATGCTTTGATATATTGCTCCATAGTAATATGTTGATACTTTCGCACTGCATTCTTTATAAACTTGGTTTACATAATCAAATGGTTTTTTTAAAGAGTTCAAATAAAGGAGGTTTAAGTATTATTTGTATGATTCTCTAGGTCAGATTTTAGAGTTTTTTTGTTGGTTTAGATAATCTACTATAAAGTTATAGCATTATAAGAGAACACTTAAGAATTTGCACAGCCAACAGCTTTGCACAGATGCAAACAATGCAAACAGCAAAGGAAACTGCTAGTCTTGATAATGCATTACATTATAAGACATGTAATTACTAATTAGTAGGTGTAATTAAAATTATTTGTAAGTTGACATTTTTCCTTTTTCAACAAATTTGAATAAAGTAATATAATTTCTTGGTTTTCATGTGCTTAGGGCCAAATGTAAGTATAATTACATACATGTTTTCCTTCTTTAACTGTTGTTGAATAATAATTAAATTTGGTTGCTGCAACCAAAAATGTTTATTGGGTTATGCATTTACATGTATTTATCAAGCTTAAAATAGAATAATATATACATGTAGTAGGCATATATAAGAACGCATTTTCTTCTAAAGCTGAGTTGCGATTTTGCTTTGAGCTATTTGTTAGCCATTTTGAATTTTGGAAAACTTTTTGTGAGTTGCTCCATATTGCTATGCTTATTTTCATAAAATTCACTAACTATATGGATTTCCAACAGTATGCTGTCATATATTTGTAGATTAAGCACAAATGTATCGTTTTTGCAACCAACATGATGTTCAAGTTGGTTGTGTTCACACAGTAGGGATACATAGGTCGTTAATATACCATGAGAACTAATTAGGCGTTCATGGGTTGCAAAATTTCGGTAGACTTTGGAGGAATTCGAAGTAGGTTTAAATTTAATGCCACGTTTAGAGATGTAAACTCAAACCCAAAACTGCTTAATTTACACAATTTCATTTGCAATACGCCATTTCATAAAATGCACCAATCTGAAGAATTTAAAAGCATGTCTAAAAGTTATCTTGTTATGCCAGTTAAAACTGTGTCAGATAATGTGGCGGAGCATTTCTAAAATCTGAGAAAGTGTTTTAAAATCATTCTTTCCATTTGTGTATGAAAATCTAATAAATATATGTTTACAAGAATAAGAACTCTGTCTACTTTGAAAAATACCCAAGTAAAGTGACGAGAAAATAGTTTTGTTCATTTAAATTCGCTGCTGACAGATAATAACTAGTTCACGTATGCATCCAATAACTTACATTCTAATAGAAAAATTCATTTCGTAACGACGTTTGGTAATTGTCATTCGTATAATGTTACATGTTGTTTTATCAATTGTTTAAATTTTATTCATGAGACTATTTTTCGTGTAAAACAGTAACGGATTGCAAAAAATTATTCTACTTATCATTTTGCGACTACTTATATATATATATATATATATATATATATATGTGTGTGTGT
>CABFPE010000566.1:136883-151400 GCA_900660155.1 Hofstenia miamia | reverse complement strand
AATATATATATATATATATATATATATATATAGCAGGGTTGGCAATCTAACTGCTTCAATTAAGGCTGCAATCGTAAAAAATCAAAGTTGTTCAATGTTTCACGGAGTTGAAATGTCACCAGATTTTATTACACGCACCATTGATTTTGGAAATGATACCTGTGAAATAAACGCCTATATCAAGTCACGTTTTTAAAATTACGGTTTCACTGCTATAATAGAAGGAGTTGTTTGCTAGATTACGAAAATGTCAAGCAAACATCGGCTACTGTTGGGAGATATCTTTCTATGTTGAGAAAACTCTTGGGCTATGACAGAAATAATATGGAAATTTATGTGCTGTTATTATAATTTAGTGAAACAGTTGTTTTAAAAAAAATTTATTTCTGTTATGTAAGAGATTTTGTATTTGTTTTATACCTTTTTCTCAGTAATAGAAAAACGATTTATATTGTTTAAATGAATCATGTTGAAAAGTGTATGATCATATCTAATTAAATTTTGTCCTATTTTTTCATAACAATATGGACATATGTTGTTTTTTAAAGTCATATTTCTTGTTGCCTTAGTAATAATTGAACAATAGATTATCCTGTATCCTATAAATTATCTGGTATCCGTCAGTCAAATTATCCGGAATTATCCGGTATATTCAATTCACTATCTGGATGCCATCCATCAACAAGATGAATTCAAGTTAACTCCAAACTTTTCAAACCTGGTTTGGTTGGTATATCTTCAAAAAAAAGTTAGCGCTGCTCCCATTGACTTTAGAACACCTGATTTGCGAAAATTTGATATACGCAGAAATTGAGAAGTTTTTCATTAGACGAAATATTTTTGTAGTAAGATTTTCCTTGTCGATAGATGGCGCTTTAAAATGTGATTTATTAGCTATCTTAATACATTGATAAAATTTATTTTTGGCTTTAATGGGCAAGCAATATCATATAATGTTCCTTCACTCTCAGATTGTTGAAATTCGAAAGCTATTGATTCTATATAACTACTGAAATTTAGAAAAACTTCAAAAATTAATTGAGCAAAATTGCATTGAATTCACCCTTTCAAACAAGGGAAATTCCATTAAAATTTTTTAATTTCATAGCACAGACATTCGAGAAGAAAAGGTATTAATGCTTCACTCTCGGAATCTGATAGACTGATATCTAAAGTCTATATTTATATTTAAACNATTGAACTCTCACACTTAGAGTGTTTTCGTAATGAGTCATGGTAGCTTTGATTTCAAACAGAAATGGAGGTAAAATGAAGTCAATTTAATTTCAAAATAATTTTTCATCTACACTACTAAATTCATCCACTAGAGGGCTAATAAATCTTAAATTAAATTTCGTCTAATGTTAACAATTGTTATTGAAAAAATTTTAATATATTCGAGAGCTTGCGTCATAGGAATAACGTTTACCAACACATGTATCAAAATCCCAAAATCTAAATAGGCTTGTAGAGAATTGTGTGAAAATATAAACAAAACGCCCCTGCTTTCCGTTAATAATCTCTATTATGCTTACTACCAAAAACATGGACTTCTAAACAAATTTGTTTAGAATTCCATGGTTAATACGAAAACATACAGAAAATAAAAATATTGATGACAAAATTTCATTGCAAACAATCCTGATTGGAGAGTTCCTTTTTAATTGATTTAAATTTAAAATTCTTTTATTTGGCACATCGTAAAGAATTGTTGTTAGTTCGGACTTCCGAGACATAATATGCTCTTTAATTAGTAATGAGATAGAGTTTACCAAAGGCTATTGAAGCTTCTTATACAACAAATAATAAACCAGACTCAAAGCTGTTAAACTTTAAAGAAGTCTTTCTTCTAATTAGTATGGATGCATAACTTGGAAATGATTTTAGAAATTAATATGCCAAGTTGTGCCTTTGTGACATTTTTAATCAATCAAAGTTACCAAGTAAGTCTTCAGAAAATTAAACGAAGTGAACAAGTAAGAGCAGCTATATATTTTCTTCTTCATTATTTGAAAAACACATGTAAAAATTAGGAGAAACAATATTTTCTATTAATTATGTTTCATTTTGAAAGTATTTTTGAGTAAATTGTTCTTTGATTTCAACAAGTTTTATATTGGATTTCATACAACAGTAGCACGATCTTCAGGTATATATTACTGCAGCTGCACAAAGGTAAAGTTACGATCATTGCCAAGCATTAGCTATTGTACTTGGAAACAAGGAGAGTTTACTTACTTGCAGATTCAGAAGACCTCTCCCCCACAATGTATGTCAAAATTTTTAGATGTGTTGGCCAGGAAATGCTCTGCAAATACTTAAACAATGTTTCTTCATTAAGCTAACATGATTGCCAGTTGTATGATGATGATGTTCTAGTTATAGTTCTCTTTTGCAACCTCTGGACTTCATTTTTGTGGAACTGAAGGCCATCAATATTGCCTAATTCTCATAGTTTGTTGAACGCAGATCTCGTGAGGCCCTGTGAGTAATACTATAATGCAGAAAATTATGAATCGCAAATTGTTATAATGGTAAATTTTTGATACAGATCTGAAGCTATAAGAATAATCATAGGGACATAATTTCTTAAAGCTTTGAACAAGGGATGAGTGCACATCATTGGTCAATATAACCTGCATTCGTTTACAAAGAGATATTCTCCTGCGCTCTTTTAATATTTCTAAGTTTAAGTCTTTTCTTTTGATGGAAACGCTTTCTGTTCATCCTTTAGTACTACAAGTAAGCCTAATTGCTCTTTTTTGAACTCTTTCCAAAGGTTCAACAAGTTTTTGCATATACGGATCCCAGATTTCAGCTGCATATTCCAAAATGGGTCAGCATAATGTTAGGTATTCAATAAGCTTTACCTTGAGTGGGATTTGAACAAAACATTTTTCATCATTCCTAACTTTTGATATGCATTTGATGTAATATTATGTGTATACACATCCCATTTGAAATCATTGCTAGTAGTGACACCGAAGTATTTAAAATGATTATTCAATGGCGTCTTGCATAAAGTATAGTTAGCATTATAATTAGCATTATTACTTTGACTATTGACATAAAATGATGTTAAGTGACATTTATCTTTATTAAATGCCATTAGGTTTGCATTCGCCTATTCTGTCAATTTATATTGTCCTCTTGAAAGTGTCTTAGTATAGGTCCCAAAACAGAACCCTGGAGAACTCCTGAAGTTACTTTAAGAGGCATACATTGTATACCCTCAATATTTACTTTTTGAATTCTATTAGATAGAAAATCTTTTATCCAATTAATAATGCTTTGGTTAATTTTTAATTTGGTCAATTTACTAATTAAGATGGAGTGGGGCACTTTATCAAATGCCTTAGCAAAGTGTATGATCTCACCCTTCTCAACTTTAGTCATTATATCATTTGTTACTGTGGCTAATTGCGTTGTACATGATATACCTTTTCTAAATCCATGTTGAAAACCTTTTAAGCATTTATCTAGATCAATATTCAAATTGCTAATTACTATATGCTCCAGTATTTTACAACAAATGCACGATAAAGATACTGGCCTATAGTTGGAAGGTGTTGATCTACAACCTCTTTTATGGATCGGTAGAATATTTACCGTTTTCCAAGTTGTGGGTAGTACTCAATTATTAATCGAGTATTGAAAAATACAAGTTAATATCTTTGAAATAATTGGCACACCTATATTAATATCTTCTCTTCTCAGACCATCGGGTTCATCTGGTTTTCCATTTTTAAGCTTCTTCAGTATTCTAGCAACTCTGAAGTAAAGTTCGTTACAACAAAACTGCATCAATGTAATATAAAATCCTCTTTTATAATTTTTAGTATAAATCACAAGTTTTGCTTTCTCACAGACGAAGAGTGCAATTTCATGTACTAATGTTATACTTATTCACTAGAGTAGGGTTTGTGACGAGCACGGACAAAAGTGCACGGGCACCGGCCGGGCATACAGGCTCTGCATGAATATTTGTTGTTTTTGTTAGAGGATCTAAAATCTTAAAATCATTTTTTTGATGTATTTTATATATCAATGTATATGTATTCGTATAACACTAACCTTCATGTAGATTTATCGTAGAAATTACACAACAGCACATAAAATATTACACATAAAATTCATTGCTTTCATCAATTTTAAGGAATTCCATTTCACTGTCATCTTCTGATATTGAATTAATAATTATATAGTGTTTATGTACACTATATTGTAACGTAAGAAGCGTGAGTTTCAACTTCAGAAGATGAATTAATGAAATTTACTTGTTTTACAATGTCATAAAAGCAGTGCAGTGCAGTTTCAATTTAATTATGTTCATACTGTTTGATGTGTTGTCAATTATGGTCAGGGCCCGTATTTATATGCTTAAAAATATACCGAAATATGCGTCATCAAACAATGTACGGAAATTTCGAAAACATGCATTAAAATATGCATGAAAACTACATTAAAGGGAACAGATATTCAATTACCAAGGCATATACTTTTATACCAATAGACACATAAATGTTGCTTCAAGTGTACAACAGTCATGAACATTTGTTGTGGTGCTTGAATTTGACCCACCTAAACTAGAGGCACATTTCTGTGTATTGGATCATTTAAAAAAAATTACATCAATGGGTGGATTTTTTCTTCTTTATAACTTGTGCAAATATTCTCATGGATTGTAAATCAAGATTTCCTCAAAGGTATTCAGTCTTTCTTTGTACATCTCCCTCTGTATTAGTTCTATGACATTATCAAGTATCTCAAACTCGCTGAAAAGAAATAACAGCCCTTGCAGTTGCGTTATAGTTTCAGGACGAACCTAAAAGATACCGTAATGAACCACAATTCCTACATTTAGTTCTGGTCCAGCAAGTAAATATGTTTTAAAATTTCCAATATTTGTGAGCCTTCAGTTTCGAGGTGCTTCAGGAACAGATAAAATTCAGTAAAATATTTGGTATCCGTGACATTCATTCGCTTAAAAATACAATGGAATATGCCAGCCATCATAGAAATATACGTTAAAGATAATTGTGTCCAAAAATGCATAAAATCTGCTTTATGCCTTAAGTATGTAAATATAGTACTGATGCTTGAAACATGCTTTCTCAATGATTGACAAAACTTGTTTATTGACCTGATAAACACGGGACTTCATAGTTGTAAAATTAAACTTGTCAGTAATTTTAACAAAAATACTTAATTTTTTATTATTGTAGACATCATTTATGGCTATGACAGTTTAAGTATGTTTCTGTTTAATATCACAGTTAAAGGTTTTTTTTTATCAAGCAATTTTAGTTAAGTAACATTTCGCTACGGGCATACCGGGCTTAGCTTATGGGCACGGACAAACCAACGGGGCGTATTTTTATAGCTACGGTGTGAGCATGGGTACAGGCTCTACCCTAGCTTATTCAGTCAATTTTTTTCTCCAAGTTCTTTAAGACACATTTCCAACAAGATTGAACTCCAACTAAGATCTCAGAGCATTAAGCAAACCACAAACATAAAATACTTATGTGGTGATATTGATAATAAACTTGAATATGAATCATTTATAAACAATAACCTTCGAAAAATGGCTTTAGGCATCAGATCCATTAAGAAAATTAAGCACATAATCCAGAACACCCAAATGATCCATTCTTTTGTACTATGTCATTTTACATATGCATTCATTCTATAAACGAATCTTACTATAAAGCAAAGTGAATGCGTAAATAAGACATTTAACTGGTGTATTAGCACTTTTTACACTATTTGCAAACAAGAAGTTTGCAATAAGTTACAAGAGGTACAATTTCTTTCACCTAAGTACAATATAATGTTTGCAAGCTTGACGTTGTTTTTTAAACATGTTTCTAATTCGGTGCACACTCTAAAATTTCTTAAAAATAACATTACAGTTTAACTCCAGAACGCGTGCGTGCATCATCAATATAGCAAATAAATCAGAGGCATGGAATAATTCGTTTACACATACTACAAGTCTGTTATGGAATAACGTATCTTGTTCCATTAGATATGCTGAAATTTAAGCGATTATTAAAGCACAATTTACTTTCACAGCAAAAATTTGTGGGTTCATCAAAAACACTAGCGAACTGTAAATTTGTGAGTTTGTTGATTATTATTTTTAACTTTTAAATTCAAATTTTGTAGGCTATTTGTTTTAATAGAAATAAGGCTTAGTTAGACTTATTATTATATGTGAAAAACTCATTTTTCCGAATTAATTGTAGTTTGCTTTGCAATGAATATTCGAGAAAATCATTTTAATATTATTATGAACATTTGTCATGTTTAGTGAGCAATTTGGGCAAATGTTAAGATATTGTCATTATGCAGAAATACTGAATAGACTTTTTTGTTAGATTTATATCCAGAGGTCTACTCCTAAATAATTTCACAAGGGAAGAAGAGGCTCGAAATTTAAGAAATACGAAAAAATTTACTAAAGAAAAGTTTTTTGTACAAAATTGTCTTTTCAATATTTTCGAACAATTTAAATTTGGCAATAAGTAGTAACCAGCATCCCAGAAAAATAATATGAATTTAAAAATGGGGGCTGGGTCCCAATCGAATTTAACAAGACGTCATGTACACCCATGTCTATGTCTATAGGAAAAATTACATTACCATTCACATTTTCGAAGGAAGCTTTCATAATTGTAAGAAATAGCAGTATTGTTTTTGGCGAAATAAAATGTCTTAATTTCCACTCGTATGCTAATTCTATCTTTGAATAAAATTGCAAGTACTTCTGCTGCTTATTTTCATAATTTGTGGATTATAATAGTGTTTACTGTTTGTGCATTCTTAATATAGAATAAAAGGCTTTGCTCAGAATACTATGCAAAATTTGAAAACACTCTCGGAGATACTAATAATTCGGCCTTACTTAGGCATATTTTTTGTTCACTTTTCTAGTGTCTGTCTCATATTTTATTATTTTTTTCAATTTCATTTCCATATTTCCCTTGCACTCTTGATGTTTACAAAATTTATCATTAATTTACTTCGATTTCGAAAAGGCATACATAAACTGTTTTATTGAAAATGGTTAAATGATTTGTTCAATCTTTTGAAATTCACAGTTAGCTAAATCGATGTTGTTAAAAACATTTAAAAAATTTTGTTAAATTTTTTCTAGAAAAAGTGAAAATGTGCAGCACTGTTGTTCTCAAATTTGAAAACTTTATCAAGACTTAAATAATTCTTCAGAATCTCTGATCTAATGCTTGGACAGATAACTTAATCTTGAAATTCTACTAAATGTATATTTTTTGAATGAATCTCTTTAGGATGGCATTCTTTAGGGTACCCTGGGAACTGATTAATCTTGTTCGAATTATCTCAAATTTGAGTTATGCAAATTTAGACATTTATGCATCTATAAAAAATATTTTTTATGCAACGTTATACATGTACTTAAATATTTTCTTCACAAAATTTACTTCAAATTTTTTATTAAAATTACTACACATTCTCAATTTGAATTTAGAACTTTTAAGCGTCAATTTCATTTACAGTATGCATAAAATCCAAAAATAATTTTAATATATTTGCATAGGTAAACCTGTAACTACTATTAAATATTTATTCTACTGACATTAAAATGTTACATTTCACTCATGAGTAGTTAGGAAAGATCTTACTACGTGTTCACTCACGACCTGATCAAACACTCCTTAGGGTAAAAATGCAAAAATGTTTATTGTAAAAAGCAAGCACAACCTGCTAAAAAGTAAAGGATATTTTAATGTACTCATTAAAAGAACAATTTTTTTTAGAAATATGAAGCTGAAAATGTATATTTCATGTTATTTCTTTATAGGATTTAATATTTATTGATGGACACACTTAATATAGCGTAGATTTATCATTGTCCTAAACGTGTTTTTTGCACTGGGAAATTTTCAATTAGCCTTGTGACTTTTCATATCTTAGCATCTTTAGAAAGAACATTTGTAAGCAAAATATAACTATTTTATTTGTCTCTGAAAAAATACAAATAACACCACTAAAGCTGAAAATGCTTAAAAATTAAGAACAATGTGAGCCCCAATCTAATAAAAATATAACACGCTAAGGTGAACGTATAATTTTCCTGAATTGCATAAAAAAAGTTCATTGGAAAGTTGTTGTCTATTTTTCAAATAAATTGGATAAATACTAAAAAATTACTTTGTAATAAAAAGGAGTGAATTTAGCATTGGCATTGCAGACTTCTCTATGTGAGCTTGAAATTTATTTTCGTTTTGGTTTTCATTATTTGAAAGATATTTTCGAAGTTTTTGCAGGTAGATTTGATTAATAGCTTAAAATTATATTACGTATAGTACATCATAAATCGTATTCGCTTTATTAAACGTAAATATTTATTTAACATATTATCTAAACTATGTGTACTATAAGAAAACATACAGGTTTTCCGCGCTGTTAATCTTGACCAATCACCATATCGAGTTCCCAACACAGCACGTATTCGAAAAAAATATAGAGAATTCTTTTGTAATGAACTAATTTCAGCCTTTTCCCTTTCTGTGCCGAGTACTCGCTCTGTCTTGCTTTTAGTCCCCATTCGTGGAGTCATGCTGTATTGAATGTCATACCCTAAAATATAAGAGGATCAATGTTTTCACCACGTTGGTCACTTAGACTTACACGCAATGACTGAAATCATAGTTCTTACCATTTTATATCGCAAGGCAGTATTCAATGTGTTTATATATATATATATATATATATATATATATATTTCATTCATCATTCCTATAGTCAAATTGATATTTTAAATTTCTTAAGGTTTGTTGGAAACGTGGATTTTCACTGAAACATGCTATAGAGTTTAGCAAATATTTGACCATTATAATCTTTTAAAGTCAACTGCCATCTCACCTTTATCGTATTTGCCTTGCTGCTTCACACTTTATGCCATTGTTTATATTGCGTGTATATTGTATATGCTACTATTGATGCAGAGTTTTTGTACCTTGATTCTTGATATCAACCAATTTTGTTTTCTAATTTGCACTTCATTGTATGAGACAATGCCATTTATTCGTGCTTTCTTGACTGCTATGTTTTGGTGAAAAAATATTATTTTCAGCTGATTTCTACTTTATTAAATCTATTTTACTGTTCACTTTGCTAGTTTTTTTTATTAATCTAATTTTTAGTTAGTCTTTCTTAAATACTTTTTCCAACTTCATATTATTACTTAGAAAGTAGGGTCAGGGAAAATCACTCAAAATGACAATTTCAAGTTCTTATTCAATGCCTCATTGAATAATTGCAGTTACGAACAGGGAGGGGGGGTGTTCTATTTTTAACTTTCTACTTGCATTTCACATTTGACAATTATCTGCATTTGTTGTAATTATGAAGTATGCAGTTCGCTGAATGACGCTAAAGCAGCCTCATTGATTTAAAAAGATGCTTAAACTATAATAAAATGTTTGTTTATTAATGTCTTTATTTTTTACTCAGATAATCCTAAAGAGGCTTTAGAAATTGACATGTAGTGGATACATGCAGGACTGACTGCACATCAAGAACAAGTGATGAAACTCTTCAATCAAAACTAAAAACCAATATTTCAAATCTAACAAGAAATTCTCTAAGTGAATTCACGATTATGATTCTTTCACTGCTTTGATAGAACAGATGCAGTTAGTGACCTTAAACAAAGAGGCTGACCGAGTTCGGTTAGGAACAAAGTAGTAGTTGAGTGAGTGACAGAGAGCATCTTTCATACACGTTTTTAAGTTTCTAGATGCTTCCATGCAAGGGTTGTTTGTTCACCCACTAAGACCAAAGAATTACAATAAAAATTGCAATGTGCAGTCAAACTTCAAAACATAGCAAGAGAGAATTCTGGATTTATCTCCAAATTGATGATGTCGGAAAAACATAAATGAGGTTGTCGGAAAAAATAAATGACTTTGTACGATAAATCTTATGGTCATCGTCCAGAAATATATATTTCACATTAAGTGCAGGGAAATGACATCAGCAATTTGATCGGACCTTCATTATTTGCAAACCATGTTACTTTAATAAAACAGCATTATAGGTCTATAATTTATTGCAACGTTTCAATAACGTTGATTTTGTGACATAAAGGCGTTGTGGGGACGTTAAATTTGCAACATCATTTATAACAGCAAAATACAATATATGACTGCGTTTTAAGTGCATATGCATATAACAGTCTATCATTAGTAAATTAATTAAATGATGATCTTTGATAGAATTAATAAATATTATAGGAGTCGTAAGAAGTTTCTCACTAAGAGACAAAATTATATAGTACTTTTGTGAATTTTGATTTAATTTCATAGTATTTTACGTTTCTCAAAAGATTGCGGGCGGACCGGGCCGCCCATTCCTGCCCGGTGAATTTCAACGGGCGCAGGGCGGGCACGGGCAGCGTTAAATCAAAAATTCAAAACACTAGTTGCCAGAACTCAGCATCTCCTATTTGCACTTGAAATATCCAGTCAAAAAACAGAAATTCTCTTTTATTTTTCACTGAATTACTGTGTTTTGCCAAATTACAGCAGCATATTAGTATTATAAAGAACACTTAAGATATAACAGTGCATACAACAAGCAAATAAGGGAAACCAAAAAAATTATGCAAAGCCAAAAAAATAATTTACTAAAACAAACCTCTAGTATTGATTATGCATTACATTACAATTATTATTAAAAATTTAAATTTTGATTAGAATTAAAATATTTTTTTTGATGTAACATAAAATATCAGTAAAGTAACAAGGACTTAGTAAGTTTCAAACAATTTTAAAGTAAGTGCTGCCATTTGGCATAAATTTTTCTTAAATTGCCTTGATTAGGTGAATTAAAATTTTTCTCCTTCAACAAATTTTTATTAAAACAAAAAATTTTTTTGAATCAATGTAATTTGCACCAAGTATAGTATTAATACCTGCATATTTTCCTTCTTTAGTTGTTGTTGAATACTAATTAAATTTAGTTGAATTTTGGTTACAAATTCAATGTGTAACGTGTTCATTGCCAATTCAAATAAAATTCAACTTTGCTGCAACCAAAAATATTTATTGGGTCTGGTATTGTGTCGAGAAATAAAGGATTTCTTACTTGTTGACTTTTGGGTCACCCCATAAATATACTTAATTTGTTGTTACTTTCGCGACTGATAAATTTTTTGCATAATTTATAGATAGCCTGTGTGAGTGTGTGTCAGAATCATAGTTTTGAATTTTGACTGCATCGAATTTTTTTTCGACTCATGTAGTTTGTTAATACGTCTGGCGAAGGCGTAAGCATAAGTGAATTTTCTCTATTCTGTCTGTGTATTGCAATTCTTTTAAAAGTGTCAGATGATGAAAACGAATGTTAAAGTGTCACAAAAACATTGAGAGTAAGCACTCACTCCAAATCTAAATCTTGAATATTCCAGTACGTTATATCCAAATAAACTGGGAATATTATTCAATTTAATATATAATAATAATGTCATTTTCCCACTTCACGTTATTGATTATGAAAAGTCATCCATTATGATAAATGAGCCATCTTTTGATTTGTTAATTTCTTAAATTAATTTTAATGAAATTCTCTATAACACATTTATTAATGCATTTATTTCACTGTAGGTAGAAATATTCAACAGCGTCTGGGCAATAGTTAACGGAATATAGTAATTGCATCCACATAAATTATTAAATTTAAAAAGGGAACATCTGAAAACCTCCCATTGTCCAAAAAATTTAAAAGTTCTAAATCATAGCAATACTATTAAGTAAGACTAAGTAGTATTTGTTAAAAGCACTTACCAGTGGGCCAATCGCCAAGGTTTTTGGGTAGTTCAGTTTTCCAGTTTATGCGGATGCGATTAGGCGACAAAACTCGAGCACTGACTATTTTTACTAAACATAAATACGTTAAATCCCCCATGAATATTACATTAGTATTAATGTTAATAATAATTATTATCATTATTTTTATCATTTGTATTACTTTTCTTTATTAATGCCCACCATGCTTAAGATACTTCGAAACTAATTACTTTGTAGGGAATTATTAATTAACTAAGAATTACAGTATTTATGCTATCCACCACATATGTAGTATTGCTCAATTTCCATAATACTTGTTCTAATTGATAAAATGTTATTTTTAGAAAGAGATCCAAGTTGGAAAAATTTTCATGGTATTAGTAAAATCAATTCAAATTAACGGCTTTTATGAAAACAAACCGTTAGAAAGGGCATACGATTTAGCATGCTATGAACTGTTTAAGATATGCAGCATAATTTGGCTAATGCTACCAATAGAATTAAGATACTTTATTGACCAAAAATGAGAAAATGATGTTTATATTTCATTGAGAGGCCAACCCAGGAATAATATTTGTGATGTGAAGGTATAAACACTAGCAACGATTCTTCCAACACAATGAATATATTTGAATAACAAATATTGAAATAATGTAACAAAGTTTTTTGCAGCATGGATTTAAGGAACTCATACTCGTTTTTAGAACTCGAATCGGATCTGTTTGTCATTATTCACGTAGTGAAGAATCCGTTCGTATTTCTTTGAAAAACAAATCCCATTAATAAAAATTTTCCTTATAGGCAAATTGCTAATACGCAAGCTAGTCTTAGCTCCATTTTAACACTTGATTCTTATGTCAAATTGGGTAAAATTACACATTTTCTCTAGTTAAGAATTAAAACAAAACTGTAGCTTGAGATGAGGTAATACACTAGTTATACAATCTTTGTAGGTTTATATGCAGTTTAGTACTAGTTAGGCTCCATTACACGTTAAGTTTTCCTTTATGATTTTCACTCATGTATGAGAAAACTTATCGTGTAAACGCAGATTAGCTAGAAATAACTGCTCATAAGAAAAAATATACGACCTCTAAAAATGTTGGTAAGTTTTTCGTTTAAGTAAGTCATGGGAAAAACTTATCGTGTATACGCAAATTAAGAATCCCTGATGGGATGGGTTTTGTATTTTAAAAAGAAGTCTAATTGGAGGAAAGCTATTTGAACTTAAAGTAAGCCAATAGCATTGCTTGCTGTAACTACCCATTCAACATTACATAATAACATTGATTTAGTAAACTTAAACACGAAAAAGCTGTATGGGAAACCTTACTGTTTAGACGCAACTAACATTTAGTCAATCTAATAATTGCTTCGCAAATATAGATAAAGTCAAAAGGGAAAATTTATCGTGTAAACAGGTTTTTATATTTCATTTTTAAAAAACTTAAATTTAAGTTTCCCAATATAATTACCCTTTGAAAATTGAAAATTGGTAGTAACTTTGAAATTATTGTTACATGTCATTATTTCATAATAAATCTAAACACCTGCTGGGAGAGCAAATCGCACTTGAAAATACGGTCTGCTCCTGTCAGAAAACAAAAGGCTTTAGACAAATAAGAACATAAAACATTGTAGTTATTTAATTAAATTTATATTTTAAATAAATAGAACGCTTTGAATATTCATTCAGTTATTTAAATCTGTATAATTCCATATAACTGAGTCTCCACAATTATTTGATATATGAATTTAAAATTTAGAATTATTGGCTTTTGCAATTTTGTAATACACGCTTTTTTTTTATAAGAAACATTTTTATAAGAAACATGAGGCTCAAATCTGGCAAAAATTAAGAAACATTTAAGAAACACTAGCAGGCTCAACTTTACAGGATCAAAAAAACAAAAAAACAAAACAATATTTTGTGAGAACAACCATGGAATATTTTTTACAAGACTCATTTTTTAAAGTCAGATTATTGTTTATTATAGGCTTAACAGCATAGAACAAAAGTGTTTAGCAAACTTCAAATTAAAAATCGTCAAACAAATCAAAGATGTTTCCGTACACATTTTCCTCTACGATCATTTCGTTCTCATGCAGATCATTTTCTATTAATTCAACAGTGGTATCATCTATAGGTTCCGAAACAATGTCGTCAACTTGCATTTCAGGAATACTTGTTGTTGGCTCTATCATGGATGGGGGTGGGACGGTGTAATTAGGTAGACCCTCTGGTTGTACTAAGTGATCTTCTGACCCATCAGCAGTTAAGAGGCAGCCAGTTTTCTGGAACAATCTGTACCGATAGTTGTCATATTTACTATCGAGGAGGCTATTGTATGCTTTTCCAATCCATTGGGTGAGTAGGATCCTTCTTTCAGAAGCAGAAAAAGAGTGGTTAACACCGTACCATTTCTCATCGTTCTCATCGCTATCCAACCATTTGTAATGTTCCAAAATGTTCCAATCGGATTAATGATTTAAGCTGCTCAGCATATCCGGCATCAACTGGCTGCCAGATATCAGTAGCGTTAGGTATACCATACCAGCAAATACCACCGATTGCAGCTACCTTCTGCTTGAATTCATCTGTAATTTGTCCAGATAAATTGTCACAAAACAGAACGAATTTCTCATCTACAGCAGCTTTCAATGTACGTTCTACCCATTC
>CABFPE010000566.1:95265-124116 GCA_900660155.1 Hofstenia miamia | reverse complement strand
AGGATTGATATCTTTGATTTTTGCGAGGAAATCAAATGTGTCTTCTAAGATAAATGACCTAGGCATGAAGGATTTTAGACGTTCATCAAGCCATTTACATAATGTTTGAGTGTGAGCTTTAACCATAGACAGGATAGAACGCTAAGGAGGAGATTTAGAGTCCTTGTGAATTTTGCAAAGACCATAGAGACGAGGAGGCTGCGATCCAGTAGAATGGAAGTTTTGATATAGTTCTGGGGAGATTTTGCCAGATTTTTTAAGACAGAGTAGTTCTTTATTGAATGAATTTTCTTGAGTGATAAACATTGAAGTTGGAGTGCGACGTTTGCTGTTGAGTTATTTGAATTTAGATTGATCTGATAAGATTATGTTCATTTGATTGATGTAGCGTGAGTGATTGTCGATAATGATATCATTTCCTTTATCAAATTTGCAGATGTAGATGGATTCGTCTTTTTTGAGAATTTAAAGCGATTTTTTGAGAGAAAGAAGTTCTTTTGGAATGCCAAAATGTTGACTGGAATATCTATGATAGATGTTTTTGATGACAGATGTGACTTCATTAAGTTGATCGTTGGTGAAGTTTTCATGAGATACGAGGTTGGAGACCATAGATTCGGCATCTGTTTTAGATTTGATTTGATTGATTTTATTAGGCCAAGACATTTTCATACTGAATGATAGAGCTTTATGTTCTTCATCTGTAAGATTGTGATCCGAAAGATTGACAACAGTATTGTCCAGACAAAAACTGCTTGATGGAGGTGAACGAGATTTCAGATTATTAAGTTTTTTCTGATGACGTGATTTGATGATTGATAGGTTTTGTGAAGTAAATGCGATCGAAAGTTGATAATCGAGTGAAACTGCAGACAAGGAATTCTTGAGATCTTCTATTTCTTATCAAGTTTTCGAAGATTACTTAGAGATGATTTGAGTAGACGTTTGAGGGCACTACGTTGTGAGCTTTCAAATAAATCTGAATGATCGCGGAGGTGAGGTGGGAGAGAAATTCGAAGGAAGTTATGAATAAGCTTGAGTTCTTTGCAGAATGATAGAAATTTGCATCGAAGATATAATTTTTGATATTTGAGAAAGAACGACTTAAAGTTCTTGTATGCTGCGGCGTCAGTGGCACTCAATGATTGTGTGATAAGTTCTGTAGTGAGGATAGAGAGTTTTTTCATGTGCATAAAAACGAACACGTAGACGAAGTATATTTGAAGTACTTTTGGCTATATTATTAGCCTTCATCAGCAAGAATAATAAACAGCATTTAAAAATAAAGTTTATATATACTGCAGTAAATGATTGGTTGATTGATTGACTAGATGATTGACAGCTTAGAAGAGGTGAAGTTTGATTTCGACTTGATTATTAAGTGACATATATATATATATATATATATATATATATANCAGTGGCACTCAATGATTGTGTGATAAGTTCTGTAGTGAGGATAGAGAGTTTTTTCATGTGCATAAAAACGAACACGTAGACGAAGTATATTTGAAGTACTTTCGGCTATATTATTAGCCTTCATCAGCAAGAATATATATATACATATATATATATATATACATTAAGTATATATGTGTATACAGTACTGGAAATATTTATTCGACAACCTTGCTATTTTGAATAAATAATGAACATTCATTAGATAGAGTGTGCCTAAGATGATAACTAAGTGTTACTTTGATTGAGAAAAGAAAATCTGTATGTATAATACCATCAAATATGGTATAATTTTTATCAAAATTAGAAAACTTGTATTGAAAAAATTTTAATTCAAAATAAGATGCATAAATTAATAATTGATTAATTGTAAGCACTTAGCAACAAAATTATCTCTTCTAATATTTTGTAGGGTGTCCCTTTGAGGAATAACGGCTTCAAGGCGATCAGGGATTGAAGCAAAAATTCTTTCAATAAAGCTGTTGGGAATTGCATAAAATTCTTTTTTTATTGTAGTCCACAGCCCGTTTTAAGTGTGAAAAGTATTCTGTCCAATTCGATATTTGACCTGTTTTTACATATTTTCGATAATGTTACGGTCTGGAGATTAGCCAGACCAGTCAACAAGGATAGCAACTCCAGTATTATGGAAGAAGTTCTTTATTTCTTATGACATGGAACACTATTCTGCTGATATATTGAATCATTTGTAAGGAGTGTCAAGAGCTCCTTTTCTAAAATCCGAATATATTGAGAGCTTCGGAGAGTACAGTGATGCAAAAAATCTGGAACGCCACAGTTTCATATTGCACCCCATACCATTACAGACTCCCTACCGTACTTCATGGTCCCCCGAGTAAATTGGCATTCCTTTTGATGAGTATAGCTCAAAACTTGACTCATCTGATAATATAACGTTAGACCAATGTGCAGATGAATTGTCTCTCATTAAATTGGGTCACCTCAGCCGCCGTAATCTTTGCATTGGGGTCACGTTAAATATAGCTACAAGCTTGAGAATGAGTAAAATTCCGGTTGACTAGACACTTACTCATAGAACAATAAAATAGTTTTTCTTCAAGTTTAAGCGTATCAATTGATTTAGTTCCAGTCTTTACGATTTGCCGTAAAATATTTTATGAATGTTTTAATGGACTTTCCAATAATATAATTATGAATTTGACGATATAAATTTAGCGAACTTTTTTGTAGATATTGAAATAGAGTAGTATGAATGCAATTTACTCATACTGTGCTTTAGGCAGCATATATTCATTTTAGCCCCATTTTTCAGTGGCTATTCCTATTTGTGCATTTGTTCTGATACGACGTTTAGATTTCCATGCCATTCATTTGTTTAGACGAATTTTTGAAAATCTCTGTCAGTATCAATACATTCCAAAAAATGGAAGCAACAATATATGCCGCGTTTTTTTAACTAACCATATTCATATAAATATACAAGTGAATTAATAATATGTATGCAAGTCAATAAAAACAATAGACAATAAAGCTATTAAATTATTATTATTATTATTATTATTATTAACAAAATGTGTGCTCTTGTCGAGAACGGTCGGTTATCAAGTTCGCTCTCTAAAGCGGTGCAAGGTGATTTGTTCAGCGGTGTGATGTCCCTGGATGCGGCAATCACTTTGATTGAAAATAAAAAGAAAACGCCGCTCCACCAAATGTTCGCTAAGCTGAACAAAGAACAGGCAGCTGAAGCACTTCTTTTTCTTTTTAAGAACTCTCTCCTTTCAGTATCTGATGTCTCTACTCAATCTCAGCTCGAAGTTCAAACACAAGCAAAGACACCCGAAAACTCAACACCAACTACTACTACTACAGAATCCGTCCTTTCAAAATCGTCACCACTCACTTATCACTCATTCCCAAGGATGCAACCAACACCCAAGAAACAACCGTCAAAATTGAAATCACGTGTAAAAGAGGTAAAACCCGGAAGTACAACCCTCATCATTGGAAGCAGCATTTTGAAATACGCACGTTCGCATCGTCTTCTTCACAATCAATTGACAACAATACACTCTTACCCAGGAAGCAACACCACTGAACTCACACGAAAAGTATCGCTTTACCCAAAAACACACGTCAATACTGTCATCTTAAACACTGGCTTGATCGACGCTTTGAATGGCAACATCTCGAATTTCAAGTCAAATCTGCAAAACCTATTATCTGAAGTCCGTAGAAAATTCACTCCTAGTCGAATCTTTTTCTTTGAAATCACCCCTGTCTGTGCTGATGAAAACCTCTCCAAGAACTTTGACATCAAAAAATGCAATCGTATCATGCACAATCTATCTAACAGCAGCTACACTGTCATTCCAGTCTTCGAAAAGTTTCTACTCTCTCCACGCATTATTGATCCCTTTCTTCTTGCTCGCGATGGTATCCACCTCTCCTACAAAGGTCTTTCACATTTCATTGGTAACTTAAGGAACTTCTTCTCTAATTCACTGAAAACATTTCGCCTGTCAACACCTCGTTCATCATTTCGTAATCAGAATATATCATATGCAAGTGTTGCATCAAATCACTTACGTACCCGCCATCACCTTCTACCTACGCCACAACGCCATATCGCTCAATCTAACTCTCTCATCTAAGATCAATGAACTTATTCAGGTGCAGTTTTTATTATATTATAATTATTGTTACTATATTAATTAAAGGGCAGTTTGCTATACCCCTACATGAATCCCTTAAAAAATTCAGCTATCATCCTTCGAAAATTACAAAGGTACATTCAAATTATTATGCTATGAAATTCTATAATTTATTAAGTAATCATTTAAAATTGTTCTTAAAATTTCGACTAATTATTTCTGGAGACATTGAAAGTAACCCAGGGCCAACAATTTCCGAAAATAAAATACAAGATGTATTAAATAATTTTAGGAAAAATTTTAAAATTATTTACCTAAATTGTAGAAGTCTTAGTGCAAATCGCAATGAATTTATTCAAATGGTCAGCAAAATTGGAAATAGCGCTATATATGTATTTACTGAAACTTGGTTAAAAGATTGTGAAAATTTACCATTCTTATATAATCCAGACTGTAATACTTATGATATTCATTTCAAAAATCGATCTGAACGTGGTGGGGGATTAATGATACTTGTTCCAAAATCCTTAAAATCAAAACGTAGAAATGATTTAGAAATTAAACATGAGATTTTCGAAAGTATGTGGATTGAACTAAAATCTTTTTCAAATTCTTACAACAGCGAACTCATAAACATTTGCTACAATCCAAATAAAAATTATATTTCTGAATTTTGTAACCACAAAATTGAAGAAATAGAATATGCAATTCTTGAAAATAAGTTTATTAGTGTCCTTGGAGACTTTAATTCTAATTATTTAAATTCTGTTGAATCAAAGAAAATTGATCATATTTGTGATATTTTTGCTTTTCAAACTATTAATAAAACCAACCCAACTAGATTTTCTAATTTAATTGACTATTTTCTATCCGATAGTTGTAATAAATATAAAACTTATATGTTTGAATCATTTAGTGATCACAATCGTTGCGTTTATGTTAGTAACCATAAGTACAGGACAAAAATTAGGAAAGTTATTTATTCTAGGAATTTTAGCAACTTTAATGAGCAAAAATGTATACACCTCTTGAAGAACATATCCCTTGATATAACCTACACTCTTAATGATGCCGATAGTATGTTAAAATTCATCACTTGTGAAATCACCAAAGCGTTAAACAAAGTAGCACCGCTGCGAACAAAGTTAATTAGCACTAAATTAAGGCCAGTGATTAACGAACCCCGTGATCCCGACTTGATTAAGGACCTGGTAATTAAAAAAAAATAAAGTCTGAACTTGGGAAATCGGATCCCATCAATCTTAATTGGACTAATTATGAACACGCTAAGCAATTAATCAAAAAGAGCCGCAAATTTAATTATGAACATAAGTTAAAGGATTATTTCAAACGTCTAAAGAAATCTAACCAAAAATGGAATTTTCTTAATAAAAGCATTGGTGAAACTAAGGGGCTAAATATAAGCATTGAAGGAATCAAACATGATAATAAGATGTACAAGAATAAGAAGGATATCGCAAACATTTTAAACAGAAATTTTGAAAATATGGGTAAATTCAATTTTAAATTCGGAAAAATTGGAAATAATTCAGCCCAACAACCTGATATACGCAAGGAACGGTTTCATTTCAACTTAATTTCCTACTATGAGCTTAGAAATGTAGTAAATAAGCTAGATAATAATAAATCATGTGGATCCAGTAACCTGCCGTATTGGATAATTAAGAAATATTTTTATATTTTTGGTGAATACCTGCTTGTAGCATTTAATCAAAGTATTATAAATAATGACTTTCCTACCCTTTTAAAGCAATCTGATATTTCACCGTTATATAAAAAAGGAGACCCGCTAGACCCCATGAACTACAGGCCAATTAGTATAACACACCCCTTCTCAAAAATATTTGAAAAACTACTAGCCGCACAAATGTACAAATTTATCAATGACAATCAAATTTTATCAAGTAATCAATTTGGATTTCGACCTAAATTCAGCACATCTGATGCGATTTTATCAATCACAGAAAAAATTAAACAAAATTTAAATCAAAATTTGTTTACAGCGGTTGCTTTACTTGATTTAAGCAAAGCATTTAAGTCAATGAATTTCGATATTTTAGAAGAAAAATTAAGGCTAGAAGGTTTTAGTGTCAATGCAATAAATTTCATTATGAGTTTTTTAGAGAATCGCAGACAAAGAGTAAAAATTGATCACATTTTCTCAGACTATACTACTACAAATCTAGGCGTACCACAAGGAACTGTATTAGGACCCATTCTTTTCGCACTTTATATCAATGACATTTCAAAATCCTTGACAAATGGAACTATTTAACAATATGCAGACAATACTTTATATTACGGACAGCAAAAAATCCCTTTGAGGCAACCAAACATTTGACAAAAAGATATTGAAAATCTCGTAACATATTTCAATCATAATAAACAAAAATCAATTCTGACAAAACTCAATTTATCATCTTTTCATCTAAACAACAACAAAAGCTTACTGAAAATTTTAAAATTAATGTTTGTGATAATGAAATTAGTCAAAGTAAATGTGTAAACTATCTAGGTGTATTAATAGACAATGACTTAAATTTCGATAATTTCTTCTCCCACAAATTAAAAAAGATGGCATGTGGAATAAAATATTTGTACCATTGCGCCATGTAGGAAAATCATCGCATGTAGAACTAATTCATTCATTTGTCTTAAGTCAATTTAATTACTGTGCATTTCTTTTTCAAAATCTCACATCGCAAAAACGTTCATCATTAGCAAAAATGTTTAACTGGGCATTTAGAACACTTAATTATATTGAAAAACATGAATCCATAACGCAATTAAGATCATCATATAATATTTTGGCCCCGAGTTACTTTATTCAGTATCAATATTTATGCATGATTCACAAATTTATTCATGAATTAAGTTCATTAAGTTTTCTTAATAATTACATCAAAATCAATAAAAGAAGTAAAACACTTTTTAGTATCAATAATCGTCAAGACTCATTTTCTTTTAAATGTTTAATCTTATGGAATGATTTAAGTATTGATATAAAATGTGAGAAAAACTATAAACACTGCAAGAAAAAAATAAAACAAGTTCTATTAAGTAGGCAAACAATATTGGGCATAGATAATAAACTCAACGCATGGTCAAATTACTTTTAAAACTGCCCTTTAATTAATATTGCATATTTAATTAGTTTTGTAAATATTTTTGTCATGTGTTAGTTTATAGTTTTTATATACATTTAAGCAATAAATTTGCTTTGACTCTTATTATTATTATTATTATTATTATTATTATTATTATTATTATTATTATTATTAACATCAAAGTTGATGTAATTCAGAGAATTACTTTTTTGAGAATTTGGATTTATCACATTTATATCATGAAATAGAATTCCTACCAGATTTAAGTTTTAACCGACCGAAGCGAGAAAAAACCTAATAGAAAGCACTTCTTTCCAAAGGCTGATTTTAATGAATAAATGGATTTTTAATGCTCTAATAATGTGTCAATCGAGATTGAAGTTGTACTAAATGCAGTGAAAGTCAGCGAATAGTATATAAGCTAATGCTTGTATTGCAAATGTAAAGTAATCTGCGTATATTGTTACTGTTATAAAAATCTATGATCGCAAGAACTGTATTTGAGTATCTGTGATTTCGGCTTAATTGAAATTATTTGTTCTACTAGTCAAATAGATGTCATTATTCATGATAAATGACAACTCTCATTAATATATGGATTTTTGAACGAATGTTTCTTAATCCTTTCTTTGCAGCATCCGCTAATTTATTCCGAAAGTTTCACTCCGAACATTCTTTTCATTTGCATTGCAAAATGAAAAAACCTTAATATGAGATAAAAGCTTTGCAAGTATTTAAAAGCAATCAACTTGAATTAATATTACGAGTGCTTATCTTACTTATGATAAAATAGACTATTTTATTGAATTGCATGCACAAACACGTGTTTGATGCAAATTTTTATTCTTTTCTTCAGTCTGTATAAGCTTAAAATTACTCCAATCTGAACTGAGCAACGAGGCTAATTGTTTCTTTGGATATTTTGCTGAAATTTTTTTCAACAAGAAATTGTGTTGACTTGAAATGTCTTGATTTTCCTGAATTACATTTTCTTCAGTTAAATTTGGGAAATTTATTTGCTTAATCCAATCTGTTATCAAAGTTTTTAGATATATTTTTGTTTAGGATTTTTATATAACCAAAATTTATATAAAGTACAAAATTCCCACAGGTAAAATGTAAAATAGTGAAATGCATATTAGCAATTTGTTCAGTATTTTATATTTTCCATTTTAATAGTTTTATTATTTCCAAGATTAATTTTGTTAAGAGTAAGGATCATCCCTGAACTATTATGGTGATATTTCATTTTCATCCCCACTCTGGTTATTGGATCGGTAGTTATATAACAGTAATGGCTAAATGTTTGAATTTTTAAACAATAGATATTATGACATTTTTAGCATAGCCCCTAATTTTTTGGAATTGTTTTCAGAAGAAAGTTGAGAAAGATTAGTTTTCCTTCAAAATTTTATTGATTTTAGGGATTTAAATAATAGAATTTGAATTACAATGGTTGCAATCATTTGGATCGATTGATTGAAGACTTAGTAATTAATTGCAATCTTTGCTTTGAATTCTAACGTGAATATCACTGAATTTCTGAAGTTGGTTTTTTTTAATCTAGTTTGTTTATATTTAATGAAGGACAACAAATTTTTATTCGCATCAAGTAACAATAATCAATACTGTAAAAAAAATCCATTTAATAGAGATTTTTGCTAAAGATTCAACTAAAATAGTGTAAAATATCGTTATTAATGCCAGAAGAATAAGCTTTGAAACACATCACCTCTGAATGAACCCACTCATTTAAATTTAACATTACCCAATTCTTATGCCTTTTTTAAAACTGTTACCCAATTTTACATCTATGAATTTAAAGAAGGAACTATTTTAAAGGAAGATGCATTATTAAATTTTTAGTAGAAGGCAAAGTTTAAATTCTTCAGTATAGAGGAATATCATGCTAACACAGATTATATTAGAATTACTTTGATCATATACAGTTTCTTATTTTTATTTTACACTATTATATTTCACTTTATTAAATGAAATCTAGTAACTTTATTGTTTTCTAAATCTTATTGATCGTAAATCCATTTATAAAAATCAATATTTAAAAAATAATTAATATCTAGTGAACCAACTCCAATTAGTTGCACCCCAATTATTTTAATACCTGCTAGACATTGATTATAATGGTTCTTACAAGATTAATACTAATTTTTCATCATTGAAATTTCTAGATAATTTTCAGTGAATCGCATTTTACAACAATTACAGTTAAACAACAGAGACTATTCTTAACAGAAGAAATAACTAATGACTTTTTCAGTGCATCAAGAGAATCTAAATGTTTACTGCTATTTTGAGCATAGTTAATTCTACTTATTATTCTAATTTGAACCTAAACAAACCTATTTCTTTGTAAATTAACAACTAAAGTAAAGCCATATTAAAACAATATTGGAAAATGCAGGTATATTTTAAAATAATCTGCCAGTAAATCCATCTAATCCCATTAATATCCGTACTAATGTTTCGCTATATGTATTAAGATTTATCAGATAAATTTGACTACTCTTACTGACTAAGACTGGTTGACATGTAATTTGAAAAGTGATCAAATACCAAGAACTTATTAAGCTTCGTTATAGTATTTTGTTTTGCCTTTTGTCGGCATTAAGAATTATGAGGAACATAAAAATGTTGAAAAGAAGTCAAAGTGAATGTCGCAGGTAGGCTTAAGGCTAAATATATTCTCAGTAAATTAACACAGAAATATAATAAAAAGTCATATTTGGTTCTTTAATAAAAGAATGAATTCACCAATTTAATATTTAGTTACAGAATCAATAATTGAATTCTAAAATTGTTTAGCAATACATCAATAATAGTGGGCTTAATTCTAAAGAAATTTAAAATAATGAGGAGAAGACAACGCAACATTCTGAAACTGATGAAGGGAAGGTTGAAAATTCTACAGTCAATGAGATTGAAAATCAATCTTCAATGGAAACCTCATGTAATTTGTTAAGTTCTATCCGATAAACTTCTCTTGGATCAAACATTTTTTTAAATCAAATTCAGTTTCCTTCTACATCCCCATGCCACATAGGATGTTTATTTTTGATGTTCACTATCCTTCACGGTTTTGAGCCCGGCATATTAATCGAAGAAGCCGTAGCCGGACACGGCCGTGTTGTAAGCCGTATGGCTGAAACCGCCTTGCATTACAATTCATAATAATAAATTGAGAGTGGAATAGTGAAAATTAAACATCAACCGAATGGGGATTTGAAGTTTGCATTTTGTAGCCTATTAAACTGAATTATACTAATTGGTGAGGCGTTTATTCAATCGTAGCATAAATAGTATAGGCATAGTGACGCAAGTAATAAATTTTCAAAGGTTTTTGTAAAATACGGCCATGGAAAAATCCTTAGTTAATATTTTCCGGTCATGAGCAGTGACCTGCCGTGATCGCGCTCATGGTTGGATTAAGCAAGCTACGTACTACAGATGCAGTCACAAAACGACTATATTCGCAGCTTGTGTGATGCTTAATAATGACCAACGCGATAAATATGTTGAGCTAATAGACATCTGAAAATTAACCTACCACTAGAAAAAATTGACTTTTGATAACTTTTAGATATTCCAAGTCGCCGCTGAATAGAAAGGAAAATAATATAGGAGATACTCCTATATCTAGTGGCGCTTTCACATGTGGATATCTTCATTAGTCTTTGAGTTACTGACGCTTAAAAAAATTTCCAGGATCATGCAATTTTGCAAAAATTAAAAAGCGGTTCAAGGTTAAATAATTTTTTGAAGTTTAGGCTTTAAATATGGAGCAACCTAATTTGATCAAAAAATAAGATGTTGTTGTCTAGAAATGTAATTAGTAAGTATGTACAATGATGCCTAAACTTAAATGATGTTCTTATTTGAAATAAATATCCTTAGAAATTTGTGAAATGTAATCAATATTTTTGCTTCCGCTTTCATCAATAAAGCTTTGGGTTTGCTTGTCAATATTATTGTTAGTCAATATTTACTAACACTTCCCGATGTTGATTTGAATCGTTGTAGCCCTTAGTATTTCTTTCTAAGATAAACTGGGACTTGTCATATGATAAGTGTTGAAGGCAAAATACGGTTTGCACACTTCAAGATTTTCTGAAGATTCTAAATGCTACTCAATAACTTAAAAATCATATCCTTAATATCTTGTTCATCAAGACGAAATCATTGCTAGTGGTATTTGTAACACAATATCATCAGTTTTGCATGTTTCCAAATACATCTACAAGATATTATACACTCCCATCCGATTCCATATAAGGGCGAGTGGAGAAGGACGAATACGAAATCTAAAGTGGGATAGCGCTGTAATTTGATTAAAATTTATAGGAATGTAATCCATACGTGTGCAAATTTTGCTTCCTTTTTCCTTTTATTGTCTATTTTCTTCTCAGCATTATTTCCTGGGTTGCTTTGTAGTTCTTCCCCCATATTCAGGATTTGAATCATCTTTTCATCATCGAATAGATTTTCGACTTGCTGCTGCATATTTTGAAGGTTCTTTGATATTTTGTCTTCTAGTCCATAAAAGTTATTCTTAGAATTCTCTAGAGTGGGAATCATACCGTATTACATACAAGCGACACAAAATTGAATCTTTACAACATGCCTCTCTGGTCATTTTCTTAGAGCTGCTATTTTCCTATTTTTTCTTTAAAGGTGCTTTTAAAACAGCAACATCTACAAACTGAATTGATATTTGTGAGAATCGTGTGATACATTCCCTTTATTTGCTCAGTGCTTCAAGTTATTGCAGTCCTGTTATAGCAGTGATTTTCGATAGGTAGTTTTGTAAGCATGTGTATTAAGCTAACATTAAACTAATTAAGCATAATATAAAATTCCCTGTTGCTAATATGAAAGTAAGCTTAATCTGATATTTACAAGCCAGGAACAAGATTTTGCCTCAAAAACGGTCTTAACCAACGTCCTTAAATAAAATTTCATTATACAATATATATTTGATATGAAATATCGTCTGCGAATTAGAAAGTATAAGTCATAATAATTTGAGTTTTCACATTAGTGTAAATGAAATCTAACTCAGGAAATTTATAAAACACATTAGTTAAGCAAATTCAACATAACCTAAGAGAAGAGAATCAATTCATTATAAAGGATCCATTTGATGTTTGTCTTTGACCAAGTTCTAGTTTGATTACTTATATTTGGATAATACTTTTACCATATAAATGTTAAGTAAGCATTTATTACACATGAATGTTTATTGGCGAATAATTTCGTAAAATTAAATCAAATTAGCTTAGCTTGATGGAGAAGCACGAAGGCCAAGTTAGTGAACAATTAGTCTAAATACTTAACAATTTTAAAAATTCATTTAAATTAATTGAGTACACCTGAAACTAAATTGACCATTACGTTTCATTTTTTATCACAGTTGACATTTTTATTCATTTCAAAGAGAATATGGACAAATGAATAGAGGAATGTGTAAATCTGACAGACTGAAATAAATTGGGACTCAAGGAAGAGTCTTGTGGCATGAAGCCATTTTAATAAGAGTAAATGCGGACTGTTATAATTAATGCTCATAACAATATCAACGAACAAATTCAATTAATGTGCTTGTAATATTTATGCTACGATGTATGCTTGACAATTGTTTCTACACTCAAACTGATATGGGCCATTTCAAGGAAGCGGCTTCCTTGAAATGGCCCATATCAGTTTGAGTGTAGAAACAATTTCTTTTACCAGGATCCCAACCAATTGATGGGCCGGTTGAGTTATATAGAATCTAAAACCTCACCAGTTTCAATATTAGCCGCTCCAATTGTTTAGCGGATTCCAACTCCGTCTTCACCTTCTGCGCTGATTAGATAGAAATTGATAAAATCTCACATCTGTATGTACATAAATAATGAAATAATCGCAAATGAGGTATTTGAATTAGCAAATTAAATAAAATTAACTAAAAATAATCTATTCAAGTATTAGTAAAGTGTTGGAGTTTATCATGTTGAATGAGGGTTCTTAGATTTAGACTTGAATATAGGCTGACTGTTCAAGAGAGGACAATAGAACAATTTTAAAGAATGTGATGATGATCTCTCAACTATATGCAATTTATCATGATACAGTATACAATTTGTGATATAATATCGATCGTGTAAAGAATTATTTCAATGAGGTGCTTCGCTTAGACTATAGCCAGTTTTCATTCTGTAATTGATAACAAGCACAGCGTAGTAATATCTGAATATTCCAAAAGCTAAATTAGTAGAAAACTACTTAAATTTAAGAAATTGGTTATCAAGGCTTGATGCTTACGGTGTGCAAAATTTCTAAAAACGACATTTCTAAATACAATATCCTCAATTTTGGCTAGTACTTCGCATCTTTCTCCTCCACCTATGAATATTTTCAATGGATTTAATGCTCAGCATAATGTCTTTCTTTGGTAGTGTCATCATCATAATCATCATCATCATCATGGTCATCATCATAATCATCAATATATTGACTATCGTCGGATGCTGTGCTTCCAAAATCGACAAAATTTATAGATTCCTCCAAAGTAAAAACGCATAAGTCCATTTGCATCGTATCAAATGTCATATATAAGAATAATAGCGAGGAATTTTGAACCAATCGGATCGCTTTATTCTTATTCATCTTTGCGTTCTTTCTGAATCAGAATGACCCATTTACAACAATCTGGAATATTCTTTTAACCAATTTTTAATCAATTATGAACAACGAAACAGGACTATATTTTTTAATCTTATGTGTGATGTGATGTATTCTTATAACTAGTACTCCTATATCCGGATTTAATTTCATTTGTATGTCACAATGTGTAAATTTTGCAGGTACATTGTTGGGAAATGCTGCAATATGTAACATCCAACGTTTAATTCAATTGTTGGTGGCACTTAGGGAATGTAAGGTAAACATGATTCATAACTACTGATGTACTATTTACCCGAAGGCCTTTTCGTTAACCAAACTCAGGATAGAACAAGTTGCCTCCACTAAGTAACTCTCTAAGAAGAAAGGAGTGCATGTTTTTATTACCTTATATATTGATTAATAGTTCCACCAACAGATTGGACTCGCCTAGTTTTCGTTACATGACTTGACAATCGAAATTTGTTTCTGACAAGACTTCATAGTCTAAATATTGAACATTATGATGTTATTGCTCCACTGCGAGACATTTTCCAAAGTCCACAGTCTGCAAACTTGAAATTGAAGTCTTTAATTTATATTTTTTAGGAAATAAACTGTTGCCATGGATGGCGAGAGCTTCTCTATTTTGCAAAATACTTTATGTATCATTACCGCTTTTGGCATCTCTGTGTTATGGATAGATGCGAGTGCAGCGTCACTAGGAGCAGCATCATGGCCAAATAAATGTTTTAAATTATTTATTACTCTAAATTAACAAATTTGTTTACTTGATTGGTTGAAAAAAAATCGAAGAGTAATTACAGTATTAGTTGTGGTTAGTACGGATCTTTCTCCTATAAAATATATAGATAACTGGAAACAAAAAATGTATACTGCGCTGTAAATTACCACTGTTAATTCAATATGTTATAATATTATTATCAGTTTAATCTAGCACTTTGTGATTGAAAATCCACGCAGATTAATTTCGTACAAAAATCCAATAGATTCTCTACCAAGATTTCTTAATTTCCGGAATATGAAAAGCAGGTGCATTTGTATATTTCGTTTACGCTGATTCGCTTTGGGATCTTTGTAGGCAGTCTGCATTCAATTTCATGAAATTATTGAAGTTCCACCATAAAACCATTAGACAATTGGCATTTTTATTACTGTTACTTAGTATATTATATAAACACTTAACTGATACGTTAGACTTGATCTCAATGTGGTACATGGAGAACTGTTTTTCCGAGAACATCATAGATGGGAAAATTACAAGAGAGCAGTTAGTAAATATTTATGCATTTTTGCAACGTAAACTATAGGGATTTCAGGATGATTGCAAAATATAAGGGAGAGTAGAGCAGGGCGAACTCAAGATCTAAAGTGGGATACTGCTATAATTTGATTAAAATTGACAGGAATTTGTCAACAGCCAATTGCAAAATCCAGTGTTTTGCAGAATGTTATTTAGGTTGTTTGGTGAGCAATCTCCACTCCTTAAGTTGTGTAGTCAACGTAATATTACTTTTTAATTGTTTCTGATTTGGTGCACTTCATAATGTTCAATCTCTGATCTGCAAGAAGTTCTTTTATTATGTATGTAATTATAGGCCTACATTCAAAGTAATTTCTTCACTTTTATGTGCATGATTTACTGCTACATGTATATTTAATTGTGAATTTGAGATTAAAATATATTAGTTAGACAGTTGCAGAAACGCTACTATTTGGTGAAAACTATAAAAAGCATCGAAGTTTTAAAAATTCAGAAATTTTAAAAATAAGGCATTATAATTTTCGAGTTCATTATTCCAACATCAAGCTTATAGACACCTAGTATGGAACCATCAATTGCTAAGTGATACTTCAACTTTAGAGATGCTTTTACCTATGGCCAATCAAAGTCTTTGTGCAGTTGTTAGGGAATCATTACCTTCCATGTGGTAATTTGTGAATAAAAATTAAACTCCCAGCATTAATGTTTTAGATAATTCTGCATTTTAATCATGTCGCAATGCAGTGGCGCAGCCAGGAGGCACGATGCCATGCCCCGCTTGTGTTGGTTAGCTATATCCTGTTTCGCCATTTTTAATCCGTCCTGCCCCTTCATAGGCACACTCTCTATTCCCGTCCTTTAGTTAAGAATACTTGATGGCAAATTTCTACCTTTCTTCTTTTTTGGGTGGGTTCATTTTTGCAAACGACACAACCTGAAAAATGCTTCAATTCAAGGTGAGAAAATCTGAGCTGATGTTATTTCGGTAGAACATTTTAAAAATAGTTTTCCAGCAAAAGTTGAAAGCTATACCAGAGACCAAATATTCAACGCAGACAAGACCAGAGTAAATTTCAAAATACTCTCGAAGAAAACCTACAATGAAGGGGTAGCAAGCTGCGCACCTGGCCTAAAGTCTCCCAAGGAACGTGTTGCAATCAATTAATGCGCGAATGCATCTGGTACGATTAAGTTAACTGTACAATTAATTGGCAAATAGAATGAACCTCACGCGTTCAAGAACTTGAATCAAAGCCATTTGCCCGCGTCCTACTACCATCAGAAAAACGCTTGGATGGGCAAGACAATTTTTGAAGACTGGTGGAAAAAAATCTTCGTTCGAATGTTACTAAAAAGCTTTGCGAAATGGGCCAGGAACCTAAAGCAATATTGTTTATAGACAACTGTGCTGCACACCCAAACGAAGAAGTTTTAAAAAACGACAGCGGAATGATTTTTGCCAAATTTTTGGAACCAAATGTTTTACAGCTAATGGACCAAGGAGTCATCGAAACTTTGAAAAGAACATACAAGAAAGCGTTACTCCGAGAGTTACTGTTACAAGAAACGCCTGATTACACTTGATTCATGAAATCAATACATCCTCAAAGTTTGCAATTTGATTTGCACAGCTTGGAATGAAATTTGACAAGAAACAAATTATCGAAGCTGGCGTAAACTATGGCCAGAAGCAGATGCAGAAGAGGAGAGCGAAGACATAACCAAAGTTAACCTCCATGAGATTTTGGAAGCATTGACACCCGATGAAAACTTTGGAGCCGAGATCGCGGAATGTATCAACAGCGATGTTCAAGATCCTGGACACGCGATTCTCGATGATGATGAAATTGTGTCTCTTGTCAAGGAGCAGCATGAACCTGTTGCAGAAATAAAAGAATCAGACGGCGAAATTTTCGAAATCGAAGAGGACGCACAAGTGTCTCACAGCCAGGCATTTGATGCACTGAACCAAGTCTTGGTATGGTTGCAGCAACAACTTGAAGCTTCTCCTAACAACGTGTCCGTCTTGCTATCGCTGAGAGATCTGGCAGCCAGTAGACGAGTTGAAAAATTACGACAAACTAAGATTACTTCTTATTTCAATTAAAATTGTTCATTCGATTACATTTACCTCTTTCTTCAAATAAAATCTTCCATTCAATTATCCGAACAAATCGATTATCAGAACAGGTTTTGCAAAATGACCGCCCATAAGATGTTCGGATAATCGAGCGGTTACTGTAATACTTTTTCGTACTATTTAGCTATGTATTCTTTGTTATTTAATATAGGCTTTATTAAAACAACATGAAGGTATTACAAAGCATATATTGCGTGGTTTATAAGTTCATTAGTATAGGTAAGCAACAAATTTTTTTTAAAATTATATTTGGAAATCTAAACGAAGTTGTATTGCTTACGTATAACCAAAGAGGCTCATTTTGGTTTAAAAGCCAACGCAATAAGCATTTCCCACCATCCTGAATTAAGCAACAAAATCAAATGTACAGCATTCTTTTAAAGGAACTGTTATCCATAAATAAAGTTTACCATATTACATACGAAGATTTTATTAATAATTCATTTCGCAATGCGCAAATTATGATGATGTAATATGCTTGTAAAAATGTGTTTCTACGTTTCCTTTAATAATTATACAGTATTGTAATTGTAATCTTTCGTTTCGGCTCAAGCTAAACATAAGCTAAATACCATTTTTAGCAGATTTTCATACTGGTGATATTATCGTGATAATGCTTAGAAGTTGTTATTTCGCAATTTTGATGGTAAAACTAGTCCTAGTAAAAGACGTTTTCTTTTTCATTTCAATAACTTCTTTAAACACAAAATATTTTAAGAGTTGAGGAATTATTTGAAAGAACTGCACATAGCATAATCTCAAAATTGTATATACGTGACTTGTTATTCTTAGTGTTGATTATGAAGGTAACATGTAAACTATAACTTTTAGCAATTTACTTACTCGTAATATGTATTTCATCTATATTATCACTAAAACAACCAAAATATCAACTTAAACATGCATGAAATGCTAAGGATTACCTTTTTGTTACCTAATGGGAATAATTTTGAAAAAACTACAAATTGCTAATTTTTATTTAAGAAATATAATCACCGTGCGAATAAATGCATAAATAATATATTGCCAACTAACAATTATTGGAACAATTCTTTCACCCGAAATTCTTGTAAACTTTGGAACAAATTACCAATCAGCATTAGACAGGAAAGAAACCTTAAAATATTTAAAAAATTATTAAAAAATAATCTATTAGCAGAGCAAAATAAAAAGTTCATTTAAAATCTGTAGCGACAAATCGAATATATTCTATCTTTTTAATTGTGGGATTGTATTGATGTTTTTAATTGTATTTTTAGTGTTTTAATCTTAATTGTCTAGCTTAGTTTGTAGTGCATGTGTATATTTAGGTGTTTGTATATATTGTAAATATGTATTATACTTAATTGTACATATGCAAATTGGGCAAACTAATAAAAGCTATTGAAGATAAATATACATATTACACTCTCGAGTAAAACGTTTCTTTTTTAGATATGCTTTTTAATATAGAAAAACTTCTTCTGACAGCCGTTGATTTTGAATTTTGTAAATTGCGTGTGAAACAATAAGATTTGTTTTCCATAAATTTCTATTTCAGTATTAAAATTTAATAAAAAACACCAATATTAAATTTTTTTTGGAAAACTCCTTTTGTTGAATTCAATTAGTGAACATAAACTAGATTTAGCTTAAAACTAACTTATGCGGTGAAATATCTCATTGGGTCAATTTTGTGAACCCTAGTTGCCTACCATTGAACTCTAGTGATTTATCACAGAAGTGACCCATCGCTGCTCAAACTCTAAATCCCATAATTGGCTAGCACGAATTAATTAATTCATTCAAATCAATCACACGCAGAAGATTAAATTATTATAAAGGTAAGCTCAAACTTCAAAATCATGCTGCTTAAAATGAAAAAAATTCGCCCGTTTATCTCACTCCTTATACTTTGTTAATACAAATATATAACATGATTAACACCAATTAATTAAACATATTCATTTATTTAATTCTCTATTTGAAATTTGGCATTGCTTTAAACATTTAATTTATTGTAGTTTCAAAGCAGATTATTAACTTTATTAATTTTAAAATGACATATTAAAATTTAAACATAGTGTCATTTTTACAACTTTGAGAAAAATTAGGGTTTGTTGTTAAATATTAACATATATATATATATATATAGACATATTCACTAATGCAAAAAATTCGGCTTTAGACTTAAATATTATTGCGCGTGGGAATTTTTCAAAATAACCTGCTTGGGCTGATGTAAAAAATTATAAATAATTTTTCTGTTTTTAATATTCAAGTCAGTGTGGTTGCTTAATTAGCTTACAATGTAAAAATCTAAATTGATTTAGATTTACTCAATTCCAATATTTAAAATTATAAATTTTTTTTTCGAAATAATTCAAAGTATTATAGGTATTAACTTCATCCCTCAAATGTGTTTGCTGTACGTGATGTTGCTAATTCCAAAACAGATAAAGGAATTTAAAGTGCAAATTCTTTGATATCCGGCTGTCTTAAATAATTGATTTTTTAATAAATTTTCTTCTACCTCCACTTGAATTATTTATGCCTGCGTCTATCATAAATAGAATATAGTGTATTGGTCTAATGGAATTATAAATTAGTTAAAAGAAGTTTTTGTTTATTTAAAGTGTTAAATTTCTAAATAGAGACGCCAAAGTATTTTCCTTAGAACAAATGGGTTTTCATCTAGTGAAGTGTAATGCTTTCTATTTGTGACTTATTAACACTCCTTATTACAAAAGTGCGAATGCCTAATATAACTGATTTTGCTTTTCTCATTGTAACGATACATTCATGAATGTTTATTCTATGTAATTTATATTTTTTCAAATTAAGTTTTGTTTGTGTTAAAAATTTATGTCAGTGTTAATTGTGTGAACTTTTAAAAATATATGAATTTAAAATTGAACTTTTGGTTCTTAACACGATATTGACCTTAATAAAATAAAAAATTATTTTAAATGAAATTATTTTCATTCACAGATATGGCTGCCAGTCAGAGATGTTCAAGATTTTGTGACGTGTACTAAGGAATTTCTGTATGTAGTCATTTATTGTTACATTTTAACGATTTTTTCCAATTATAAAGAGCCCCTCACCTCCTCTCCGTATCCACTCCTGATACATGTATATAAGATATATCAACTGCTTCTAAACATTTAAAAGCTAATTAAAATATATTATTAGCATTAGTTGAAATATAATAAATTTGTATTGTTAAAATAAGAACTCAACATTTAAAACCAACTTAAAATATCAAAGTAACCTTGATATATTTCTTTGAAGTAAACATTAAAATCAGACAAACTCTTATTTAGGCATAGTTGTTCGATTTATAAGTTTTTCATTTTTAAGACCCGTTTTGAGTCAATATTGACACTATTCTAAGAAAAATATTTAATGAAAATGCGATAAAAGATTTCAACCAAAATATACAGTACCACATTTTTCTTGACACAGGTAACCTATATAAAGGGACATTTGGTTTTGCAATGATTATTTTTTAGTTAAAAATTGTATATTTTCAAAAATTTGCTCGCTCCTTGCTAACTACATTTGGGACTCTTCAAGCACTTGTCCATAAATCTGGTATTGTACGTATATATTGATCCTGTAACTACATATTTTGCTTATTATCCAGTTTTTAATGGTTTTTCTAATCTTCAAATTTCGGTGATAGACAATTCCCATCACTGATAGCACACTTGAATCTTAGATTCAAGAGATAGCGGTTGCAGTGTAAAATTCATGAAAATCTTTAGATAATCTTGTATGACAATATAACATATATATTAATTACAGGTTATAATTAAATGTAAAGTGAACAGTTAAAAAGAAATTGTCGATTCTCATGGGATTTGGCAATGCGAAAGCAGAACATTCTCAGGTAAGCAAGGAGGGGACAGTTGAATTGATCCTATGATTTTAACGCTTAGCAATTTCGGTGATTTGTTGGACCTTTTAATCTATAAACAATCAAAAGAGTAAAATAAAATTATGATATTTTTAATGGTGAGCTACAGAAGAATGTCGTTTTTAAAGTCAATTAAAGGGTATTTAGGAATCCCTGATATTTATTTGTTTCCAAGAGACAATTATGTAACAATTAGCTGTTGGCGTACCGCATCATATTTTTTTCAAGTTCATAAAATAGCCATATCTAGAATACATTCGATGTAATTTTCTAATGGTAACTTAGCCATATAGCACAGTACGAAGAACGTGGGCAAATCGTTGTACCAATGTGTAGAGAAGCAGCAGTAAAATCAGTTATTTTCAGAGATTGGATTACTGTTAAATCTGCATTCTCTCCTAGAGAACAATGCAATTGATGGATCCGTAGAGCTTATATTGTCATATCTACACACGAATTATTTACGTTACGTAATAACCTTCATAAACCAAAACCATCTGTTGTTAACAGTTATGGTTAAAAACGACTTAGAAACATGAAAAAGTTTAGCTATTTATTCAAAGACAGAAACATTAAACTGAAAAATATGATTTACGTATTTCACACCAATTAGATTCCAACATTGATTCAGATTTGGATTTGATTTAGAACTTTCACAGGACCTTAACTGTAATTGGTAATATTAAGTTAATATTATGTTAGGTTAAATTATAAATTTAATAAATATTTGGAAATAGAAAAATCTTTCGCAGATTGATATTTGAAAATGATGATTTGGCCTAATATTTTTGATTCATAAAAAGTATTTGGATGGCTTTCTATTTCCAATCATTAATCATGGGAGAAGTTAAGTCCATGTCTTAATAATGTGAATATGAGTGAAGACCAGCGTGATGTGTAGTTGTTCATAACAATGTCTGTGGAAGCATACTCTTAGCAAAACCCTTCAAGCAACGCTTTTTAAAGTTTAAAAACGGGTCATTCAGATCACCGGGTCGTTTATTTTGCAATTGTATCGAGTCTCGCTGTGTCACCGGGCTAAATTTTATGCGAGTCATACTTTGTGACCCAGTTGCAACTCTGATGCATAGTAATTTAGTTATTCAACAATGAAGTAACTTAAAAAATTTCAGCATATTGAATTTGAAATAGGATTCTTGGAAATTACTAAATTTGAATACTAACCGGGTTTGGAGAGTCTTTTCAATGTATTGAACAGGCGAACCGATTATCTTGGCTTCAGATGCCATGGCATCTGTACAATAATATGGATGGCAGTTTTTATATCCAGAGACCATATGCATAGATATATATGTATATTTTCAGCATTACCTGATATATATAACGTCTTTCATCTTAAGTAATGAACTACTAAGCATCCTATGAATTATGTCTACCATGTTCAAAACATTCATGAATTTTTATGAAATTCAAAAAGTAAATGATTCGCCAATTAAATACACTGTGAAATATCAGTTGTACATCACTCTCCATGAATTCTATCTAATTTAACGTGCAATGTAAAAAGAGTACACATTACTATATAAAGAGGACCAATTTCTAAAAAAATTAAATACACTAAAGAGTACTGGTAACTTCATTTTCTAAGTTTAAATTAAGGAATTTGATATACACAAGAGCATTTAGACAAACGTCATGCTTTTGTTAGGCACTCCCCCTTCAATGTAACCTTGGAATTTAAGATAACCTTGCGTATTTTTGAAGTCGGTGAGTATCAAACTCGAGCGTTTCATGACCAAATGTTGCTCAAAATGTGAACAAAAACGTACTGCATAGATTTCTAATATGTTCCTTTTGTTTCAGTTTTTATCTGAAGCGCGCTTAGATTTTTAATTAACAGTGTTTAAATAACTCCGGGGGATTTAGTTT
This sequence comes from Hofstenia miamia, assembly GCA_900660155.1. Lineage (NCBI taxonomy): Eukaryota > Metazoa > Xenacoelomorpha > Acoela > Hofsteniidae > Hofstenia > Hofstenia miamia. The sequence continues at coordinate 101,021 of CABFPE010000566.1, read as the reverse complement.
CACTGAATGTGTCAACATTCTGTCAATTAAAGTATACAATTGAAGCTGACTCTGTATTGAATTTAACTTTCTCCCTAGAAGTAGCCTAAATACTTTCAACAATTTAATTACCTAGAACTAAAAATTAAAAACAATTGCCTTGTATCGTGGTTAATTAAGTAGACCTTCACAAAAATGTATTGGAAAGCCTTCAAAATATTTTTAAGTAACTTCGATTTGACTAATAATTTTGATAATGGAATTTAAATTTCTCTGCATTCCTAGAAGGTGCAGATATTAGAAGAAATTGAATATATTTTAGAGCTACCTAGATTTGTCATTGGGACAAAACGTTTTCTAAGATTTCAACATAGAAGGTAGTGAAAAAGTTCTAGTTCTGCTTGTCTAATTTGTTCAGTATTTTCAGTGAAAAAAAATTAAGTTTCATATATTTGACAATTATGTAGGTATTATTGACACATGAACCTCACTGCTCATGATTTTTAAAAAGAATTATTTCAAAACGTTTTTATTTCATGGGCATAGAAGTTCTCGATTTTACCATTAATTTTCTTATAACTCATTTTTGATCCTTTGTCTTTCAAAATTGAAATTATTTATAATTCTAGATATATTCAATGGTTTCATGGAGCGTGAATGAACATATTTCTTAAAGTGAAGCTCCGAAGTGAAACTTGGTGGAAAATTTGGATATTTTGAAATACTGCTAAATTCGCTGCTAAACAACCTTGCTATTGCATATATGTATTGCTATAGAATGATAACATAGGTGAAATTTTACATGTAACTTTGGCAGTTTGCATAAAATCCTGCAGCTATCACTCATATAGTAATAAAAAAATTATTCTGGTTAAGAAAGGATTTCATCTATTAAAATTTAAAAATATTGTACAAAATGTTTTCGCAAAAGTTACTTCATAGAAATTTTGCAAATGTGAACTTTTTTATAACTGTATATTTCTTTGAAAATTATGTAATGCAATACCATTTATAAATTATTTTTAATTAAATAAATATTTTAACATATTAATATTAATACATGTAGTCACTTGTTCAAAGGCTTGTTGTTTCATTTATTACAATGAATTGAAGTTCTGAAAAATGTGATTCGGTGAAATATGCAACTCGGATATGATTTGACCCGGTAGACCACTGAAATCCTGTATTTCTGAAAAATTGTACGGTAAATGACTCAATGGCCTGACTTGCTTGCACAATTTTGCTGATACATTTAAGGGAAGCAGGTCATCTCGCTAGTCTTCACATGCATTTGAATGCTTCTCCTCAAAGACGGTAATTCATTTGAAAGATAAAGTTCTACTCACATTCAGTTTTTGTACTTATTTATTAAGTATGACCCGATTACCCAGCAAACCCGGAAGCCCTAAGAGAAAATGCACCCGGCTGATCTGTCAACAAATCCCTGACTCGGTGACTCAGTAACTGGGTTACAACTTTGAGGGTGGAATCCGTAATACACCAATATAAATTAATTAGCAATAATCACAGTAATGCATAGAGTTTTAAAATCTTATTCTCAGAAAATAACTGTTTTACAAGTATTTTTTCTTTGATCAATGCATTAATATGGATAAAACTTGAAAAGACTCTTCCAAATAGTGTTTTGCAGGCGAGCCCGCCTTGAAATCACTCGAGCGTGCATGGGTGAGCCAGGTGAAAGCTGTGCATGCGAGCGCATTTATTAAATTTAAATAGGTTTTGCCGATGAATAAAATGTTTAATTCATTTTCTTTTTGTTGTCTGATTTTGTTCAAGGTCTCGCGCAAAAGATAAACCTTTTGTTGCAGAATTAATGCTTATTTTTTTAAATTGAGTGATCATACAGGTGGACATATATCCATACGGGCGAGCATGGGCAGACCAAAAGTCTTACTGGCACAACAGGTGGGCCATTTTATTTTACGGGTTCAGTCGTAAAAATTATCAACTCGCAAGTCCCTAATTTCCAATGGAAAAGTCAATGAACCACATGAAAATAATGACTTTTGAAATAATAGCTATTTGAAGTTCTAAGTTATTTTGAAAAGTATCCACCATGCTCAGGGGCAGCTATAGTTCTACTAAATAAAAACCAATGCAACAAAATTAAGACTTTGAAAACATAACATTACGAACTGAAGAATTTAAGTGGTAATGGGTTAAAATTACTAACTATGCAACATATTCTAATATATTAGTCAACGTAAATCAAATTGTTTATATGTTATTAACATTGAGAACTTTGATTTGTCATTTTATTGATCGAAATATTTCAATAGCCGATATTCTATTAAGTAATGTTGACGTGTTTTCTTATAACTGCAGAAGTTTACAATTCACAGTGTGTAATTGAAAATGAATTTACTAAGTGCCATCAATTTTTAATAGACATACTTCAAGTTATTCATATTACTGGTGCCATTCATTTTACAGAGCATTGGGCCATTCAATATTTTTTTAAATTATTTTTTAATAATATAGCAATTCAAATGTTTGCATGTCGTGTAATTATCATTTATTGGAACATAGTATTTAATGATATTATAATTCAAAATATTTATACTCTATTAATTCCATAACTAGCATTCGATGGTGAATTTTGGGCTTACATATTTTGACTTGGGTTGTCTTAGATCTTAAAGATTATATATGTAATGGTTTGCGTTACTTGAATAAATTTTATTTAAATTTTGAAAGTTCAATTAAAGAAATATCTCATGGAACTGTTACCAATATAAACTTTAAAGATCCTTCAAGTTCTTTCAAGTTCTTATAAGAATTTTTAAAATTGTCACTATAATTAGAAAAAAATTTTTTTCATTAATGAGCTTCTTTGGAGTATATGCTTTATTAACTTTGCTTTCAACGCCCAAAATCAATTCTGTATTCCATTAATGCATTGCATTACATTCTGAAAGTTATGAAGCAAATTATTAATTAATGTCCAATCTTCAATAATTTCATGTTATTTTAAAAGTAACATTCCAATGTTATTGGTTAAAAAACCAAACTAATAATTTTCAAGTTGTAGTGACACTTTTAAAAAAACTTATAAGAACTTGAAGGAACCTGAAAGATCTTTAAAGTTTAAGTTGGTAACAGTTCCATTGGATATGTGTTATTAACAAATGCCTGCAAAAAATCCATTTCCACTTTGTAAAAGTACAATGATTAAGGAGAATCGTTCTATATTACTAATGACTTACATCCTCGAATTGGGATAGAGAATAGGATTATTTACATTCTTGATTTAAGAATAATTGCCACCAAAAGGCAAGAAATTTTCACTTTAATGAAAGCAAAATTCGCTGCATATGTACAGATAGTTTCAATGCAGTCTGTTATAACGATACTCTCTTTGGGAAAAACTGAAAGTTTTTTACTTACCGTATTCACAATTATAGGACCGATACAAATATTAGAGAGTTAGGGTTAGTGTTGAGTTCCTCTTAAATATATTTACAAACACATCCAACATTTTGCTTGCATTTCTATTACTCCAGAAAGCATTGATAGTCATTCATTTCAAATTAACTACAATGAAAGTGAAAAAGGCTTTTAATAAGAGTTTCCCTCTCCACATTATTTAGTTAATTAACATAAAATATTTGTTGTTCAAATTGTCTAAAATAGTGCTTTCTCTTAGATTTGAACAAGTATTTATGTTATAAAAATGATTTAATTTGATTTTTTAAAATGGTAGATTTATAATAATAATTTATGCGCAAGAAAAAACATGTGTACAATATTAGATATATATATATACTGTATATATAAAATGAATATAACAAAATTACCGTTAACTTTGACTATATTCTTTGTGTTTACTAAAATTTAAAGTTAAAACTGTAATTTTAAACTAATATCTTACCTGTGTATGAAAAATTTAATAAATTAATAGCCAGAAAAGTAAAGAATCCGAAAAGCATGGTAAATCAATAAGAATAAATTGATTGATGACTAGAAATACCGCTAGAGGGCTCTATGTAAAGTCAATTGTGAATACTTATCTTAATTGAGACGCCCAGAGAAAAATGGGAAATGAAATACATAAATATTTGGATTTAGTCAACAAAGCAAATTGCGTTAATTTAATAAGTTAGTCAAGTGTAAAAATCGAGAATTCAAATTTAGTTTCACATGGATTTAAACTAGTAATGTTAGCTCAGGAATGTAAATGAAGGTATTAATTGTATTTGCCTGTGAAATGCTATTGAAAGAGTACATATATTATTTCCAATGTTATCAAAACTCTGTAATTATTTAGCTAAATGACTTTTAATAGGTTTTGATGTAAAGTCTTACTAAATGAAGTTTTTTATATATACTGTAAATGCATATATATATATATATATATATATATATATATATATATATAACCAGCCGGTTTTAAGCAAACCAAATTCATAGTGCTGCTTGTTAATTTGATTATGCAGATTTTTTTATTTTTTCATTCAATATTCCTTACTTTTAATCTTATCTTAGAAATGCTTATTAAATAATAAGAAGAGCAATGGAAAAAATTCTGAGAGCAAAATATTTTTAAAAAAATATCGATTAAAAACGAGCCTCATTGAAAGATTTTATGTGGCTAGCTGAACCGAGCCAAACTTACTCAAAATTTAAACGAGCCGAGCTTAGAAATTTGCAGCTCATTGACAAGTCTGATATATATTATATATATATATTTGTATCCAACGCTTGTAGATATTTTAAAATTTTTAATGCAACCCACAAGCGACATATTGATAGGAGTTCTCAGTAAGGTTGATCTCTATTGCCCCTCTGTACAAATACTGCTTAAAAGGCACTGAAGGCATTTTTGCATCGAAAAAATGAAGTACTCTGGCATGCAGAAGTGGTACCTAGATATGAAATGGCCATTGCTATTTCAATATCATAACAACATTAGGAAAATATATGCACGATTTTGGTAAATTGTCTCTTGAAAGAGCAACCATCTTACATGCTGAACTGTAGCCAACAATAAAATTCAATGTATTCGGGAGTCAGAACTTGAAAGAGTTCTTTATGTCCTTTAGATGAACAGTTCCAAGGTAATAGATTTTCAAATATTCACATAATAATCATATGAAAAACAAATTATAAATAGTGAAATAGATATATTATGCAGTTGAAGGGAAGATAACAATAATGAATTTAATGCAAAAGTTTAATATTCTCCAGAAAATCAGTGAATTTTGTACAATTACAATATTAATGAACACTTTTATGAGATTTAGTCTCCAATTTAATGAAATAGAATAAAATCATCGATATCTTCATTGTTTTAATAAAATATTGAATTTATTAGATTATAGGGCATTAGCTAGATCCATTTTTTACAAATTTTAAAAAAAATGTCTACAAATAAATTTAATATTGTCATTTTTAAAGAAAAATAAAACAATTGATTGAGTTCATATTCGTAAAAAAATTGACCAGATCTGCATGTTAATGAAATTACTTATTTTCTTGATTGGTCATTAACAAATTTGTAATCAATTATTTAAGTTTGAAATGAATAAAGGTTTCTCTGAATATGTTAAGTCTAATCTTAACATTTGCCAATATGTCGCGGTTCAATTTTTTGTATAAAACAGTATGATTCAACCATTCATATTTTTTGTGTTAGATCTGCATCGAATTAATTAATTGTGTAAATTTTATATTTTACCATATAATTTGAAAGTATAACATTTAATGCAACCTTCGTAAATATTATATATATATATATATATATATATATATATTTT
>CABFPE010000566.1:60971-75691 GCA_900660155.1 Hofstenia miamia | reverse complement strand
TAATAATTTTGATGTCCTGCAATGTTTTTGACAGCACCTTTTCTAACAACTGGACATATTTGTGGGTGTTGTATAAATTTATTAAACTGCTGGAAAAAGATCTGTACTTGCCATTCCAACAAGTTATAATTACTGCAAGTCTTGGTCAATAAAGTCTTGCGGATTGCAAAGATTTTGAAAGGCAAATATTTCTGTGTGTTTTTGAGGAGTATGAATTAGCCATGGAAAAGTTCTGAAATCAATGAAGTCAATTTTTAAGCTGTTTGGTCTATAAGGTCAATTTTATAAAATTAGGACATATTTTCCTTAAACTAGGCAAAAAATTGTTGACAAAGTCTCTTTTCTGTCCAGCTTCTCGTCCGGTTTTCTTCAAGACTCTTATTCCTTCCAAGCCTGAGCTCCCCAATTTGAGATGGAACCTTCTTTCTGCTCACTCTGACCTGGAGAAAGCTGATCTGTTCAACTTCTCTGTACCTGTCTCCATGTGCCCTGGTCCGCCTGCTGCCTCCCCGCTTATCTGACTTTGTGATATGGTCTTCAGCGCTCATGATATTTCTCTCATGCTTAAATCTTGCAAGTTGTCTGGTCCTTGTTATCCTGACGGTGTTCCTTCCTTTGTAATTCATGAAACCTCCTCCACGCTTTCTATCCATTTAAAGCATCTTTACTCCTTCATTTGCTCCACTAAGCGCTATCCCGCCTGTTGGAAGACATCTTGGATTTCTCCGCTGTTAAAATCTAATCAGCTTCCCTCCTCGCAGGTCACGTCCTACCGCCCAATAGCTATTCTATCTCGACTGTCTATCATCTTTGAACGCCTTGTTTTTCGTTATGTATTCCCAAAAATTCGTCACCTCATCTCTTCCTCTCAGCATGGCAACCTTCCTGGTCGCTCTACGATTACTAACCTGCTCACTCTGATCGAAAACTGCTACTTTCACTCTGATAGTAATGATCCTGGTTGTATTATCTTTCTTGACATCTCAAAAGCGTTTGATCGTCTCCCTCATTCCATTCTGCTTGACAAGTTACGTTTATTTGGTTTTGATGTGGATTTCATCGAACTGTTCCAGTCCTACCTGACCAATCGCCACCAGTGTGTCAAAATCAACTCTTCTATCTCTTCTCCTGTCCCCGTTACTAGTGGTGCCCCTCAAGGCTCAGTGTTTGCTGTTCTTTTCTTCCTTGTTGCCATTAACGACCTCCCTCATTCTGTTCTCAACTCGTCTTGCCTGTTGTATGTCGACGACACTGCGATTTTTGATTTTGGTTGGTCTTTTGCTTCGAACATTTTTTCTGATCTTGAGCACTTGTCTACTTGGTCCTCTGTCAACCATCTTGATTTTAGCACTACCAAGACATGTGGTATTTCCTTTTCTGTGGCTCCCCCTTCTGATTTGCCTCTACCTGTGAACTTTGCGCCTCATCACACTCATCTTGGAGTTCAACTTGCTGCAAACTTAAATTGGACTGGACATGTGTCTTTGCGTCTCCGCAAAGCTAATTCCTCGCTATTTGCCCTTTTCCGTAATGTTCCTTTTAATACCTCGTCCGCTGTGAAACTCTCTTTGTTCAAGTCCATTCCTCGCGCCATTCTTCTCTACGCGTCTCCTTGTTGGTGGCCTTCTCGTGCTTTGTTCCACTCCATGGAACGTTTCCAGAAACGCGCTTTCAAATGGATTTCCTCTTTGGACTATAAAGACGCTCTGCTGAAATTCTCCACTCTCCCGCTGTCACTCTACTTCCATGCCTGTGATCTCCTTCTGTTCAATCGACTACTGACTCGCAAAGTGGATCTTGATCCTTTTGATTTAATTAAGTTCTCCAATTCCTGCTGCACTCGCTCTGATGATGTTGTCACCTTCTCCATTCGTCGTACAAAGAAACATCGCACCCTTCACTCGTTTTTCAATCGTGCTTGTATTGCTGCTAATTGCATCTTGACTCGCAACCCTCCAACAGCGATTGATTTCTTTTACCCGCCACCGAGCTTCAAGAAATCTTTGATGGCTTTCCTCTTCTACAACTTCGCCTACTCTTCCATTTGCTCCTATTTCATCTCCCGTGACTGTCCTCGCTGCCGTAAAACTTGACTTGTTTTTATTTTTTTGTTGTATATGCCTTCAGCGGCTAAATAAAGTCATTGATTATTATTATTATTTTTAAATACCGTGAAACTCACTATTTTAATTTGGGTTCAAACACATTTAGCACTTTTCCTAAAAACGTTTCATCCACTACCACCAGAGTCAACATGTTGTCAGAAGGTAAAAGGGAATGGCTCTGAAGAGTCTAAGCAAAACATCTGGAAAATCAATTCTTCTGATGGTTGATGAAAGTGATGGTGCAGCTACTCAGTATGTTGTACTGTTGGCAGTAAAAATTGAGGAGATTGAAAAAAAACGTATCTTTCTGGTATTGCTCATTAAATGATAGCTAGTTTCAAAAAGGCTTCTACTCTTTATCCTAGCCTGCATCCTCTAACTTGTGATACACAACTCCACAAAGCAGATTAAAAGTCAATGTGAGGATGTAAGCAATCTTATTGTTGGGGCTACCATTGCTAAAAACAAGACACATTGTGCTCTATTTGACATTACCTCCTGATGCTGTCTTCACAAGATCAATGCTTGTTTTTATTATACCATCAATTTACCTAAAATAAAAGAAATTGTTGACTGTTGCAATAATGATTATGGTGTTATTGTCAGGAAAGCTAAAGCAGTTCGTGCTCCTAGCCTCGAAATGTTGTTGTTAACCATCAAATGCCACACTTATAATGAGAATGGAGGGGCTTGTTAAAGTATAAATGATTCCTGCGATAATGTTAATTTGCTTGTGAATGGCGACGTAAAGGAAGACCGCTTATCTGGAGAAAATATTGAAAAATGCAGTATAACTAGTATTATTCAATTAGGCAATGAAGCCACTTCTTCTATATATTTACTTCATCAGTCTCTATCAACAATCTGAATAAAATTCTGGCTAAGGATAGACATTTTTTGCCAGAAAACTTTGTTTTCTATTTAATGCTTAAATACAATTTATAGTAAAACTTCAATTTTTTGCAACATTAGCAATAGTCAATAAAGTCATTTTTCGACTTTGTGTCAATTTTTTTAGCAGTTTTTAGGTCAATAATAACTCGCCCTAGTTATTATTTTCAGCATTTAGAAGCTCTAGATTGCGAATCACATTAGGGTTTTAAGTCGCAATTGTCTCACAGATTAAAATTACAATGGGAATTTGTCAATATTTTTCAATTGGTGTTCAAGATGTAACTGTGACATTAATTATAACTCGAACTGTCCAAGATAGAGTAATCCACTGATAAACTAGTAGAAAAACTACTACGAAATTATTACTTCACCTTGTCATAATATTATTTGTAAATTTTCATGCTAATTGATTGTGCAATTGACTAAAGTTATTACTGTTTCAACATATTTTTGCACATACTTCAAGAGAACTAAATGCGTTATGAAATTTCGTTTTGTTCGCAAGATCACAAGTACTGTGAGAGTCCTAGAAGAACTGGAATTATCAAGACGACTTCTATATCATAAACAAGGGACCATCAAAAGAAATATGCAAAAATCTTGTTCTCCATATATTGTATTTGTCTGGAGAATTAGTTGTACTGTCGTTATTTAGTAGTGAGTATTGCTGCTGCATACTAAGCAACAGTTGGTTTCAAATTTAATGGCAAAGCTTTAGGTGAATTTGTTTCGCATAAGACTCTTCAATTCCTCATTAAACTTCAGTTATTCATTGAATATTTGAAAGACTGTTCAATGACATGGGTAGCAAAAGAAGACTCTCTGAATAATAAATTTACAGCTGTTGTTAACAATCATGTAGAAGCTGGTTTTGCCTTAATTAAAGATTGTTTTAAGCTATTGCAAGAGATAAATAATAACTTCATTTAAAATTATATTTTTCAATATTATGTACTTTCACAGATATCTGCAATGAAAGTTTATTGGGATACACCTGTACCCATTGCGTAGTTAGGAAATTATAAATCATTTTCATTTATTATTCCACTTAATCGGCGATCCTTGCCCTGTTAATATTGTCCTGTATTACCACTAAAATTGATTTATTGATCTAGCCTTGACTTTCAAAGCATATTTTAACATAAAAAATATACAGTGTGACCTCGCCTATTCGCGGTTCGCCTTTCGCGGCCCCGCATATTCGCGGGTTAAGAAAAGTTCCAATATGTGCAAATCTATTACGAGATAATCAAATGTGCTTTTAAAGTTATTCAATCTCATCATTTAAAACTTTGTTAGTGAAGCGTCTTTTCCTCCAAAATCAAGTTCTGCAAAACTACGGAAGTTAAGATCGAGATAAAATTGACTTATAAATTTGTTTTATGATCATTACAGAGAAATAAATAACCGTATGTATTATTGTAAAATATATAACCGTATGCAATACTGTTAGATTTTTACTGTATTAATGAGCAGAAGTATCTTTAGAGTGTTTGGGAAACATTTGGTAATGTATATAATATCATACATATACGCTTTAAAACTGCATCCAATATTCGCGGTTTTTCGCTATTCGCGGAGGGGTAAGGAACGTAACCCCGTGAATAATGAGATCATACTGTATATATATATGTACACGAGGGGTGTTCCAAAAGTATCGACAATTTATCTTTGACTTTTAAGCGAATAATCCAAATGACTTGAAACTTCGGCCATCATGTGATTACAACTAGAGCGCATGCGGTGGAAATTTTGACTACATCATCTGAGGATGAAGACGCTTTTTGGCTATCCCCTTCATCTATTTTAATCACGTTTTATATTGCACACTCGAATACCACAAGTTGAAAATTGGTACACTTTTTTGAGGTTATTCGTCCGATAGTAATCCAATATCACTTCCCGTATCACTGATTTTACATCTTTATGACTGTAGCGTAGATGATCATGAATCTTCTTTAATTCTTTTTTGCATCGAATACAGTTCTGTAGAAAAGGTTGTTTGCGCCTACCCTTAATCTTTTTTGATTTTATATTCCTTTTTGCTATGCTAGGTTTGGTTTGATTACTAGTTTCCATCTCATCACATTGCTTTTCTTGCTCTATGAGCCTTAAGTTTTCCAAATGCAGTTTAAGGAGTTCACACATCTCTAAAATAATGAAAAAATAAGTTCTTTGAAATCAATAAAATATGTGTTATTCTGTCAACCCTTTAAAATTAATATTTTTACATGCGTACTGCACACTGTGCAAACTCTGGAATGATTTGCATTGCATATTGACATAAACAATATCAAAATTCTTGTGGCAAGTTTGAATACATGTGTTTGAACACTTTAACAAAAGCGAAGTATCTTTCATTGCAACAACAGAATGTCACAACCTATACAGCAAAGTATTGTTTTATATACAAACAGACAAATATTGGCGAGTAAATGTTTTTCATGCTTTTGATATCACTTTACTTATTCTGTAAATACATTTTGAAACTAAGATTGCGGTAAAACACATCAAAACTTAATCAATAGCAACCTTGTAGGAAGGTTATATATAGCGCTAAATATATTTTTTTCTTTACTATGCCATAAAAAATAACACAATTTTTAAACCAGATGTTATGTTGTTGTTGTAGTTGCATGTTTTGTAATCAGTAAAATTTTTGTGAAGTGCTACTATATTAGGAAATTTGGCGCTATGTGCTGTGGAAACTGTCAAATTTTGGCGCTATGTACCAAACATTTCAGTTTCCCATAGTACGTAGCGCCAATATATATATTCCACTCTATTCGAGAATATAATCAAAAAATATTAAATAATGTATGTTCCTTATACACTCACAGAGAAATTAATTTAAGGAAACTATTTTTTTACCGTAAACCAACAAATAACACCCTAGGCAAATAGGTGCAGAGTAAAGTGTAATGTCACATTTTGAATGGTTTACATATGCTTATCTAAACCTGTTGATATCCTCTGACATGTGTTAACAAAACCTGTCCAGATGTAATACTGTAGTCAACATAAATAGTAGTAAACTGATACCCTCCCTGATACGCCCGTACTAAATCCGACTGTATAATATCATTATGTAATTAGAATGCAGTAAAAATTGGCCCTGAATGTACCTTTATTCTGTAGTGTAGCAAACCCATTATTATCTTAAAAATCCGCGCAAATCCATAAATATTTTTCATTTTGAAATGCATGTAGAGAGGCATGAATGAGATAATATGAATTTTTAACATCTTATGTCTTTGCTGAAATATCCTATGTTTTATTAATTCCATCAATAAATATGTAATGATCTACCTTATTTATGGATTTTTCTAATTTATTTAAATATCATCAATTTTTGTGTATACCTATAGAATAGTACAAATTAATCTGTTCTTTCTGTATCACTAAAATATGCAATCTTAATCTAAGTTTGTTTCTCTTCAAATTAAAGTCTAAAAATTTCATTGAAATTGATGTTGTTGTGCTCAAAGTAGGCGCTTCTAAATGGGATTGGATATCAAATTCGTCACTGAAAAAGAAAAATATATGGTAGATAATTTTGCATGCTAGTTTTTGTATCCCCATTTTCGCCGATTTTCGTAACAGAGCTTATGTCTGCATAATACAGAAATTTCCTGTCTATTGATTTGATTCAATGTTTAATTGTGCAACAAAAGTGGTAATCAAGTTATTTTTGTTCTCTCCACAATTTGAAAAAAGTTTTGCATTATAGACCATTGTGGTTTGCACGAGAAAAAGGATTTCTTTACAGAAAAATGCTAATCCTTTTCTCATAATGTAATGATTAAAATAAGCATCATATCGAGCTTCAAGAAATTAAGTCTACGGTCTTTACGACTAATCAGTGTTTGATGAAAAATTGTCATTTTATTACTTTGAATTTTTTTAATTCATGCAAATTCATAATTTGCTTCAGTTTTTTAATTTTCAAGCTTTTGCTTTACTTAAGCGCAAATATAAACAAGTTGCTTTGCATTAGCACTTGCATTTTGAAAAATTAAGTCAAAATTAATATTGGACATGTAGGAACACAATCTTGAAGTGAATTTCTTCAGCTTCTAATGCTTCAATGGCAGAGAATTGGAAAATGCAGGAAGTTAAGCTTTATATTGCGTCACTTTATTTTATAAAATGGTTTAACAAATGAAACATGGCAAATAACCGAGGATTTTCAATAACTACTCAATTATTGAAATATATTAATAATTTAACAATCCAGCATCGTCTGAGCACCATCTCTTGTTGTTTATCGTATCAATATGTTGTTAATTATGGCAATGTTTATGAACAAGAATGATTGTTTTGTTCATTTTCTGTACTTGTATAGAGTGTATTCCAAACGCGATTGAAGAGTTGATTTAAATCTACATGAATTGTTTTCAGGTGTTAAGATGCGTGATTTAACGGTCCATGCATCACCAGTAGATTTTTTATATAGCGCATGTATTTTGTCTAGGTTCATCATTAAACCTAGAAGCAAGAGCAAATGTTCGGATGCATTAGTCCAGAATTCAGTGGTATACTGATTCAATACTTTCGTTGGTTACAGTAACAGGTTGTCTACCCTGCTTGGGAATCTGGAACTGCCTGGAAATTTAAAGATACTGCTTTGAACTGCCTGTAGTGCCCGAAACTGCCTTTAAATTCTATTTTTATTGTCTTCTCTAAATGTATTCCTTCTTGCGGTTGCATCCAGCTGTCTTGCATTCATGTATATATCACTTTTAACTTCATGCACATTTTAAGGTGGATGCATCAACCATTGTCAGTGATTGGGATTGAAATGTCAATTCGGAGCAATCCCATCTTAGCTCATTTTTTAAAACTTATTGACTGAAAATGTTTAACCCGAATGCTCCCAACTTTTGTCTATTGAGAACATTTCTCTCAATTTAGACTTATAACTATGTATTCCGTGTTTGAACATACGACTCCACAAAGCTTTAACAATTTGTTTGTCATTAGGGTTTTAAGGGTGGCGTTTTACCAAATATAAATAAGCAAACCTTTTATCAATTCCAAGATTTTTACGTCTAGTTGCCCACTGCCATCAAATGCTACTAATGCAATTGTATAATATCTTTTTTAAGAATTGTTTCTGTTTACCTACTGTACATTCTTATGCTATACTATCGGAAATATTTTGTGATGATGTAACGTTAGGAATATGTTCCCAGCCATTTGAAATTACAGTCACAACTCCAATGTCTAGACATTCTGTTGAATACAGCTTGTTATATAAACTATGTGGATACTTCCACGTGTCGTTTTCTTCATTTTTGCAATAGCTAAAAATTAGTTTGTTCAATTCTGCCATTTTGCACCATTCCAATAGACACAATTCTTAATGTAACCTTATCCAATGTACGGAGATTTAAAAATAATTGACTGGAACAAGCTTTTGTTTAATTTCGGCAACTTCCTTTAGAAATTTGTTAGCTTAGCTTAACTAGTAATTATATCTGTACCTATGCACCACTCAGTATGATATTTCCAAAAATCTTTCTCTTCCAACATATCCGGCACTTTGACAATTTTGCAGTTTCCGGCACCGAATCCGCCAAAAATAGTTTTTAGCATTACTATATGTAGCCATGGCCTACTAAAAGGATTATTCGTGTGATTATAAAAAACTATTTGTGTTATACGATTGCATAAATTTATGTCTTACTCGTTAGAGAAATTTCATCCAAAGTGGTTATTTGCTTTGATAAGGAACTGGTTCGAAATTTAGTATTTAAGGTGTGCGGACACCATATTCTTGCCTTGAAATTTCTCTGAGTTTGACCTGAAACTGCCTGGACATTGATTAGTTGAATTGCGTGAACACCTTGATTCAGCTACATAGATTTATATACTGTGGCTGTCTTTCTCCCGTTAGTTTGTATTTTAGCTGTACTTTTCTCTTGTTTACATCTGGTTTCACAATTGATTTTCCACTAAGCATGTAGGATAGTTGCTCATAATACATTCTAGTTATTGTAAATACAAGTATATTCATTGTTAGCTTGTATTCTGTACGTGAATGTATATATATATATATAACTTACATTTATACTGTTTCATAAAACTAATTTGAATTTAGTGAAAATTCATGTTTAGGTTTAATGTTATGGTGCGTTCTGATTTAAATGGGTGGAGCATAAAGCCTGAAATTATTGAGGAATTCTCACATGAAAACAAAGACTGTAATCTTTTTCAAAAGCTCTTAAATTGCGATTTGAAAGAATGTTCTAGTCGTATAAATGCGTTTTCTAATTCTGAATGCCATGATAAGTGCCGAGTGGTCCAAATTGTAAAAATTAAAAATGCTACTGCTCCCAAAAATAACCCTAGTTGCACATCTTCGCCTAGATTGTTGCGTGTTCATTTCACCGATGGTGCGAATTCATATCAAGGATTAGAGTTTGACCATATAAAACAATTATCTCTGGATATTCCACCAGGAACCAAATTTATGCTGAAAAAACCTGTTACTACTTTGCAATCATTTTTACTTTTAAATCCAGCTAATTTTACTTTTCTTGGTGGAAAAGTGCAGTATCTTTTTGAAAAATGGGAAGCCTCTAACATTTCCTCAGCAGTTGTCCGACCCACATTAAACGGCAATGGTCCACCTGCATTTATTCCATTTGGGAAAAAAATTGGTGAGTTTAATCTCTCTTTGAATGAGAATTCAAGCGAACCTGTTAAAGAAAAAACCCAATTTGATATTACCCGGGAGGCCGTATTAAATGAAGCTAAGCAAGCGGGAAAAGATAATCAGCCTGTTTTACAAAATGTTAATAATTTGAAAGGAAAGCATCAAGAAGAATCTCATAGTAAAAAGAGTGACGTTGC
Organism: Hofstenia miamia; assembly: GCA_900660155.1. Lineage (NCBI taxonomy): Eukaryota > Metazoa > Xenacoelomorpha > Acoela > Hofsteniidae > Hofstenia > Hofstenia miamia. Next base: position 65,834 of record CABFPE010000566.1, on the reverse strand, counting down.
CAAAAAACCTCTAATTGAAAAACCAGCATTCAAGCAACGCAAAAAACAGCGCGGTCAACAGGAAGACGATGGTAGGTATTTTTTCTAATAACCTTACATAACCTTATATGGTAATAGCAATTTTATTCTGAATCAATTCGTCGATTTGTTTGAAAATAAATGCGGTTTCATTTATTTGAGTAACTACATACTCAAATCTATTCTCCTGTATTAAGAAATTATTTGGTGATTTTTATTCATTTATTTTCTATTTGCAGCAATTGATTTATTAGGGAATAAAATGTTGTCAGTGTTTCATTGTTCTAATAAACAAATGTAATCATTATTCAGTAAAATGACATAATTTTTAATGTTAATTTGAGCCATAAATATATATGGAGTGCTCTTCGGGACTTCCACACTAGGGTTATGAATGTTTCACTACCTCATATCCCCGGGTCATTTTTAGATGAACTTCTATGCGTAAAGAAAGAAAATTGCAAAAATTTTATTTTCTTGAAAACCTTGCTAATAGAGGTCGAAGGTAAGCCGAACCGTGATCCTAACCGAAAAAATAATTATTAACTTTACACGTAGCACGTAGCTTGCTCTATCAATCGTTTCGCTATGTGCAAATCACCACATTTTGATTTAAGGGTGGTGAACTCAAACCACGTCCAATTTGATCAAGGAATACTAGCGCATGTTGTTGTTTGTCTGGTTTTGACTATCGTGTCCTTTGTTAAAAACTAGAGTCCGTTGAAGTTCTTGACACCAAGGTTTTAAATTAAAAACCCGAAACCGCGGTTTTTTGCTCAAAACCGAACCCATTCTGAGTTTCATAAACCGTCGACCTCTATTTGCTAATAAAAAGTTTATTTTGTTCATTACTTTAGGCATAATGCATTATAAATATTGGAAGAGCATCATTTAGAATAACTCGATTTTTTCCACAACAGAATAGCTACCATTTATTTAATTATTTTTACTTGTTTTTTCTACATTTTGATGCACTAAATACTGAATAATCATGTATTTTTTTAGATAAAACTAATTTGTGCACTTTTATATTAGGTGCTTTACATACACAAGCCTTTAAAATACATTTGTCACTTCAAAATATAAATCCATCATTGACAAATAAGTATTACTTAATACCTAAAACTTTTAATGAATTTGAAAGGAAATATTTGGAGATGCTATCCGGCCTTTTAATTCTTTAGCCATTCTATCTAATATGTGATGTTTACAGCCTATAAACTGGAGTTCTCCGAAACCTTTGTTGGCAAACAGGCTTTGAAGTCTGAAAACAACACCGCTGTGTTTCCCTGGACTGGGTTGGCTTCGTTACATCTGTAACTATTATTTTAATGCTGTCATACAGGTCGAATTCGTTAATTACACCATACAATGCTTTAAAAATCTTTTCTGATTTACCATCATTCAAACACAAAATTACAATTTAATTTCTTCTGTTTAATTTTATAAAGGAACTACTTGATATTCCTTGTTGTTTATTTTTTTGCCATCGAGATGAGAATATTAATCTATTCTTCAATTCTTCTTTTACTTTTGCAGCTTCTTTAAATGTTGCCTTATAAATTCCAAATTGAGTTGGGGTTGGAATTGATTTTCCTTCACCAGAAATTTCTTTACAAACTTTTTGCACTTTTATTACTTGATAAACCACAAGCAGTCATCAATTTTCTTACAATTCTTGTTGAATTATGCTACCTACTTGTACTTTGGAGATCTTCAGCTGCATACCTTTGTGGTGTAAGTCTTCAGTATCATATTCCTCTTCCAATTCCATATCATCGCATACATTTTTTGTAGTTTCTCGAATTATTTTTGATTAGATGAATTTTCTTTATACTGTCTTGTTTTACCGTAGTATAGCCAATCTGACATTTGCTTTCCATTTGTAAGAAAAAGTTTTTTGTCTTCACCAGATATAACCAATTTTTCTTTAATTTTGTAATATTAATTACATTTGCCAGCTTATTTGGATTTCCTTTTTTCAAACATAAGTTGTTAGCACGAAATTTAATTTGACAGTTTGTGGTAATACATGTGTAAATTTAATTTTTGCACGATACTATAAGTCCTTGAGATATTACACTTGCTCTTTCATTTCTTGATTTTATGGTATTTTGCTAAAAAAAAATGTATCTTCCAACAACTTTTTTGAAGAGGTGTTCTTGTTTTTTCAATTAGCTCTAAAGTTTCGAAAGGAATAGGTCCTCTTCTTTTAATGGAATTATCAAATGATAACAAATTGTTTGCCCACACTTTTTATTCTTATCTGTTAAGGAAACAGCACTGTTTTTGCTACTAAATGCCATATTACTTTACAGTTAATAACACATCGTGTGACACTGTATCAATGAATGTGTGAAAGTAAACTGGTTGCCTTCAAAAGACTTTCTATATGATTAGCATTTCTGAAGAATGCATTCTGCATGATCAGTAGATATCTTTGTTATTAATTATCCGATTCTAAGAAAATTGGTCTTAAAATATACCTGAAAAAATTATCTTTAAATTATATTTAAGTAATTTTAACGGTAAACTAATACATTTTCACATTTTTTGAAAAAATTTATTATTTCTTATTGTTTTAAAATTCCAATTTAAAAATAGTAGTTTTTTTAAAAAACATTATTGTCTTGTTTTAAGCAAAAAAGTTCATCCAATTATGACCCAGGAAATTAATTATTCAAGAAAAGGCAAAGAATTCATAACCCTATTGCACAAACTTTTCTGAAATGTTATCATTCAATGTTTGGCTTTCTATTTTAAATCGAGATGAGCATCATTGTTCTTTTTATCGTCCATAGATGGCGTAATCTGCTTTTATTAATTATTTTTTAGTTTTATTCATATTTTGATTTCTTAGAATTGCGTTTTAGATATTACTTATTCTGCCCCTAAACCATGTTCACTATCATCAATGCTTGCTGCCCAGCTTGATCTATCCAGTAAAGATACTAATCCTACGAGCAATTCTCCAAATCCAGGCTATTTTTCAGTACAGGATCAAGATTTTCAGCCTTCATATCAAAAAAATGTACATAAGGTGATAACTTCATATTATTACTAGCTGGTACATTTCAGCTTCACATGATAGAAGTCTAGATTAGGAACATTGTAATTTGGACTTAGTAGTGTGTTCAACTGAAACTGAAATTGAGTTCAATAGAAATATAAAACTGAATTAAAACTGAAACTAAAACAAATTTGTTATTTAATTTCCAGATTTTCAGTAAATTTTTTCATGTATTTTTGCGGCAAACGAAATTTTAGTGCGTATGGAGATCTCGTGAACATGCACTAAAACGAATTTTTTAATGGCTCAGATATTTAGCCTCGCATAACTTTTAGCACATTCTTATTTTTAAGCACTTTCAAAATTAAAAATCATAGATCTTCCATTTTAATTCAGTTGAACACACTATAGCTTAGTAATAAGGTTAAGGCTGAATTTGCACTGAATTAATATTCATTGACTAATGAATTTGTTGAAAAATTACTTCACTTAAAGTTTAGGGATTTTTGAAAAAGATCAACCTATGTCTGCAAAACCAAACTTTGTGAAAATCTCATGTTCTTCTTGGAGATTTTAGGTAACATTCGCACAAACACACACCCACAATTCTGTTTTATTATATGTATGGGCTTGAATATGCAGTATTGTGCATTTATTTTGCTGCTGCAGCATTAGTCAGTAGCCCTTTAGTTATTAAGGAGTAACCATCGTCCCAATCTCGCTACAACGTCCACCACCGTATCACTGCTTTATAATCTTGTTAATTGAAATCATGGCTACTTGTTAAATCTTTCTGGCAATTACGCTATTTTAAATTCTTTCGTTGTTTAATGACACACTGTTTGTGATGTTTATTGTGTCTATAGTATTTTTCAATGTCTACCAATTTCCCACATCATACAGCACTGACAAAAAATGTGGAAATAAAAGCAAGCCCAACAAATATATTAAAGCAAATTTTGAGTCTCCACCTCAGGTTGAAGAGCAACCGTCTGGCGCATATTCTGAGAGATATCATATGGTGATAAAGAGGGCATTTCTGCAAAAAGTGAAACTTCAATTCAGGTCGAAGCTCGTATGTCAATTACGCAACAATCCTTAACAGAAATGTAGAGCATGTTGTTGTTTATAAAAAAAACACTGTCATCCCTTAGGGCCGTGTATCTGCAACTACTGATCTCAGAAGAACTGCTCCGGCATGCAGAGGAAGAAATAGCTCGACAGTTATTATTCAACCACCGAATTCATAAGTGAAGATGATATTCTCAACGTAATTATTAGTGTACAAATCAAGAGTATATCAAGTATTTTGGGCAATGTTGCTGAAAAATTCGTTTACGTATAGTTTTTGTGTTTAGCAAATGTAGCCTATCTTTATTTTATAGATCAGTGATTAAATATTATGAGAATTGTTTTGTTTAAATAGATATTACATATTTACTGTTTTAGGAATATTCACATACTAGACCCCCATCATACAGAGGAAGAGCGGCATCAGCTTCAACACGTGGTAGGTCAAATTACCGAGGTTCTTCAAATAGAGGTCGTCCAGATAAACCCCATTCCGCACAAAGTTTTGGGGGATTTGAATTTAGAAGACAGCAGAGACCACAAACAGATTTCTATTATAATTAGATGTGTTGGTTCGTATTGTATGCATTAATAATATAAAGATTATATTTTACAATTCATGATTGCATTTGTTTTAATTAATGAAATTCATAGGTCGTGTATGAATATAATTATATATATATATATATATATATATATATATATATATATATAATAGATAGATTATTGCAATTTCTACAAAACGTTTACCCAAATGCAGCTAT
>CABFPE010000566.1:34889-60946 GCA_900660155.1 Hofstenia miamia | reverse complement strand
TATATATATATAAGTGCGAGTGTCTGTTTGTATATTACCTATGCATTGCTAAGCTATGATCTATACAAAGATAAGAGACGGTTTAGTGGGACAATTATGGGGGTCATTATGAGGTCAGAGGCATTCCCTACAAGCCTTGCAACGGTGGATGCTAATGGCTAAGGCCACGGTTAGACTAGTGATTTAGTTAAAAGTGATCTGTCACATTTTGAGTGAATCGCACGTCTAACCACCTGAGATAATTAGGGATGTGACGATCACGAAGTAATCGTGCGCGTTCGATTTCCATGTGATCGTCACATCGCTAATTATCTAGGGTGGTTAGACGTGCAACGTTTTCAAAAGTGACAGATCACTTTTAACCAATCACCTAGTCTAACCGTGGCCTAACAAATCCAAGTGTAAAATCTGGGTTATTTTAATTATTTGTCAACATTTATTAAACATTCAAACATTGTTATTACTAATAAAAAAATCAAAAAAGGTAAAATATGGCTTCTTATTCTTATAACTTTTAACTTGATGGGGCATGGCCCAAAATAATAATTACTTCGTGTTTTTTCATCTAAAGCATCCCCACAGAAAAATATGAATTTAATTACTTTCGGGAGATTTATTTATTAGACTGTTATTTATATATCATATTAAATTAAAGAGTTGAATATTTTTTATGATTCTCTACTAATTCCTTTTTTATATTCAGACTTCTCCGCATAAAAATGTATAATTCATTACGAATGGTGAGCAATCTCAGAATTTCTTTTTGTATCAGTTTAGTATTGGAAGCGTATATTTATTTGATAGATCTCATATAGTACATGCTTTTAAAAATATTCATGTTAACAGTTAAAATCGTACATACTATCTCATACTATCAAATACAGTTGCGGTAAATTCATGTTTTTATATGGTATCGTTTTCAAATAAAATTAAACTTTTAACCTTTTCTTCCTAATGTAGTCATATAGCTACATACATTTCAATTGCCCTTGTGTTGTTTACAGATATCGTTGAGTTTGCTGAATAGCTCATTTTATTTTCCTTAAAGCGTTCTTTTATGTTGCTTGAATATTCATGTTTAGCATTGCAAATACATTTATCATTTTTACAAGCAAGGCTCGGCAGTATGTCCCAGATTTGTAACTTTAACGGACCGATCCTGAAATTTATGTATCATGAATCTAAATTTTTTTTGAAATTTTAGTATACATTCTTTCTCTAACTATTTTACAATATTATATCAACAATTTAATTGAATTTTTTAATTATGTATCAAACACTAAATTAGAGGTTTGCGGGCAGACCGCGGGATGCAGACGGGTGGGTTTAAAATTCTTTCTTTTTTGAACAAACATTGTTTTTTGTTTGAATTTGTGTTGGTTGGACTATGATTACACTATTACATTTTACATATAGGCTAATGTATAAATGTATATAATATAAAGGAATTACACCGTTATTAAAGAGAACTGGTCACCCGCGGGCGTCCTAACATGTAAACGGGCGGGCCATTAATTTCAAACGGGCCCGGGCCGATAAAAACCACGGCTCGCAAACCACTACACTAAATCCTATTGATGCGAAATTATTTTCATTTTAATATCGTTTCAATTATATGTTTTACTTTCTTTATTTACAACAAAACTTGCATGTATTGGATATGGTGAGGTAGGGTCTGATTTTACTGCTTGTAACTGTTTGTGCTTGAGTTATCGTGCGAATGGCTAGAGCCTTGCGAACATTCGAAATCAAATCTTAGTTTTTCATTCAACCCATTAATGACTAAAGTTGCCAATGTCAAGCTTCCTCACATACTCAAAACTAAAAACTTTTTTTCAATGTATGTTTTGAAATGTTTTAATTGAAATACAATGATTAAAGTGTATAGCCGTTTAAAAATTATCTATTTCCAGGCCTATGTCATTTGTAATGCCAAGAACATATTACACAACTGGATCGCTCTACAAAATTAAGTCTGTTATACATATTATGTATATTACATATATTCTATATTATATAATATAATAGCTCAATTAGCTTTACTAGTGTTTTTGAAATTAGTACTACCATATTGAGGTTATGCATTGAAAACTTTAAAAATTTATGTTTAACGTATAATCATACATTTCCCGAATGGCAACTATACTTTTCACGTTGAAGGTTGAAGAAAAAATGCCATTTAAATTATTGTAGTGAAATATATGGAGTTTATGAACAGTTTGAACAATACTTTCATAAAATATTCATTGAACATCATAAGCATTGTGCCTTCGTCATTAATGGATTAATAGTAAAACTTTGCTTTTTGCTCTAAGCGTTGATTTGGCCAAATTTATATGGAACTTACTAATTGTGCTATTCTACACCCACCAAAGCAAATCTCAAACAATATTTTTAAATGAATTCCAAGTAACAGGTAAGAAAGTGTTATTTTAAATACAAAATCGTTTTCTTGTTGAAGGTTGTGCTTCTGAACTGTTACCAAAAATTGTGCAGTTGTGCTATGATAAATAAGGCCTAAAGTTCATTATTATAGTTGCTTATTTTCTCTGTTTAACAAATAACAGGTATAGGTGTAATCAGGCCTGCCGATAGAATAACTAAAATGTGGTCATAGAGACCTTAAAGTATTAGATGTCTATATATATATATATATATATAATATATATATACTTATATCTCGCTCTCTGTACTATTAAAATATCAATTTAGGCGTACATAGAGCGAGGTATAAATCCACAAAGACTATGAAACCTATAAAAAAAATTTTTGCTAAAAATATGAACGCTACTCAAAGACATATAGAAAAATCAAATTTAAAATTTTTTTCAACAACTTTGATTTTTTAAAAAATATATGGGTCAATTTATATCTCGTTCTCTGTACTCCTCGCTCCCTGTACACTTTAGTAACAATCATAGAGCGTTTATTTTTATAATAAACTCCAAAAATCAAATGTTTATGCCAATAACCGCTATAATAATTAATATATATGTCAAAATAACCAAAAAAATTCAGCTATCTAATCCAGATTTGCTTTCAGTGCCTATTTTTGTAACAGGATTTGAAGTTTTATATTTTACACTAAAAATCCAAATCAAATACTTAGGTGAATGAATATCATAGTACGCAAGGTATGTGCGAAAATAACCACAGAGAATTCCAAGCTGTCTATTTCGGACAATGTAAAGCACCAATGTTTATATGGTCTAATATTTGTACTAAGAAGTATGCCCTTGTATAATTATTTAACATCTTTATGTTCAAGTAAGTGTCCTTTTTCTTAAATTGAATGCTGATTGGAATTGGTCCCTGGAATTAAAATCAACAAGGATTGATTGCGAAAAATTGAGGTTTTTTTATAAATTAATTGATGTTGGCAAATTGAAGATGTTAGCATTTTAATAAGTAGAGTAGAATTGTTAGTTAGTTAGTTAAAAGTATTGCAGCTATTGTTGCAGTGATTGTCGCCAGAAAGCAAGTTGAATAGTAAATGATTGACGTCGGAACCTCATTCATGATCTTCCGCCAATGTAAAACTTACTTATAAATTAAATGAATAAATTAATAAATAACTATTGGTTCTGTCACTTTTAAAAGGATTTGAAATCCGGATTACGCAGATTGCTTGTAAATACAATGAATCCTCATAATAGAAGACTATAAATATAAAATACAAAGGATCAAGAGAATTAAAAAAAGATTGATTGTATTTTCAATATTTTTTAAACAGTGAAGCTGAACGTATTTTATGTTGCTTAAAAATATTTTGTTTCCGCAATAGACCAATTAGACAATATCGGGTTAAACGCAACTAGAACAATAAAGTTAAAAATTCTTGTTAAGCAAATTTTATTTGTGATATTAATTACTATATTAAAAAGTTATTAAAAATTATAATGATTGCAGCTACTATGAAAATTTTTGAAAGTCCGGATTAGACAGATTGCTTGTAAATAGGATCAATCCCGCTTATTTAAGCAAAAAGTTTCGCTAAATTGTCAATACTATCATATAACTTAATATTTGATAAAGTTTCACCTTAATTTCAGATTTCAATTAATCCGAATTAGAGAGCGTGTATGGCAAAGAATAAAAAATGAGCAAATAATTGATTTAGATTGCTACATAATATAAACTTAATTGTGTAAATATTCGCAAACCACTGAGATATCCGGATTAAACAATGTCGGTATTAAAAAACGTTTAGGATAATAGCGTGAAAATAACATTTCTGTACATAATTATTCATAAAGCACACAAGCGAGAAATAAAGGAAAAAATTTTTTCATTTTTTTTTGAAAAAGTGTACACAGAGCGGGTTTTTAGCAAATTTTGTACATGAGCGAGATATAAATATATTTTTTTTTTGCTTTGAGATGCAAAATTTCTATAAATTATTGGTACCACCCCTTTGTGTGTAATTGTTTGTCGTACTGATTTGCTTTGCGCGTGCAAATCAATATTATTTGATTGGTGCGGATAATAATTTAATAAACGAATGTTCTTGCAATGTAGTGGGGCGAGGTGGTTAATTATGATTTTAATTGTCTTTTTTTCATTGAAAATTATTCTTAAGTTTGAGCGCTATCATAATGACACTACAATGTTTAGTTTTTCAAAATGTATTGCAACCGCTAATAGACCATTACGCCTAAATATATATTTCCTTGAATCTTACTNGAATAACTAAAATGTGGTCATAGAGACCTTAAAGTATTAGATGTCTATATATATATATATATATATATAATATATATATACTTATATCTCGCTCTCTGTACTATTAAAATATCAATTTAGGCGTACATAGAGCGAGGTATAAATCCACAAAGACTATGAAACCTATAAAAAAAATTTTTGCTAAAAATATGAACGCTACTCAAAGACATATAGAAAAATCAAATTTAAAATTTTTTTCAACAACTTTGATTTTTTAAAAAATATATGGGTCAATTTATATCTCGTTCTCTGTACTCCTCGCTCCCTGTACACTTTAGTAACAATCATAGAGCGTTTATTTTTATAATAAACTCCAAAAATCAAATGTTTATGCCAATAACCGCTATAATAATTAATATATATGTCAAAATAACCAAAAAAATTCAGCTATCTAATCCAGATTTGCTTTCAGTGCCTATTTTTGTAACAGGATTTGAAGTTTTATATTTTACACTAAAAATCCAAATCAAATACTTAGGTGAATGAATATCATAGTACGCAAGGTATGTGCGAAAATAACCACAGAGAATTCCAAGCTGTCTATTTCGGACAATGTAAAGCACCAATGTTTATATGGTCTAATATTTGTACTAAGAAGTATGCCCTTGTATAATTATTTAACATCTTTATGTTCAAGTAAGTGTCCTTTTTCTTAAATTGAATGCTGATTGGAATTGGTCCCTGGAATTAAAATCAACAAGGATTGATTGCGAAAAATTGAAGTTTTTTTATAAATTAATTGATGTTGGCAAATTGAAGATGTTAGCATTTTAATAAGTAGAGTAGAATTGTTAGTTAGTTAGTTAAAAGTATTGCAGCTATTGTTGCAGTGATTGTCGCCAGAAAGCAAGTTGAATAGTAAATGATTGACGTCGGAACCTCATTCATNTCAGATTTCAATTAATCCGAATTAGAGAGCGTGTATGGCAAAGAATAAAAAATATGAGCAAATAATTGATTTAGATTGCTACATAATATAAACTTAATTGTGTAAATATTCGCAAACCACTGAGATATCCGGATTAAACAATGTCGGTATTAAAAAACGTTTAGGATAATAGCGTGAAAATAACATTTCTGTACATAATTATTCATAAAGCACACAAGCGAGAAATAAAGGAAAAAATTTTTTCATTTTTTTTTGAAAAAGTGTACACAGAGCGGGTTTTTAGCAAATTTTGTACATGAGCGAGATATAAATATATTTTTTTTTTGCTTTGAGATGCAAAATTTCTATAAATTATTGGTACCACCCCTTTGTGTGTAATTGTTTGTCGTACTGATTTGCTTTGCGCGTGCAAATCAATATTATTTGATTGGTGCGGATAATAATTTAATAAACGAATGTTCTTGCAATGTAGTGGGGCGAGGTGGTTAATTATGATTTTAATTGTCTTTTTTTCATTGAAAATTATTCTTAAGTTTGAGCGCTATCATAATGACACTACAATGTTTAGTTTTTCAAAATGTATTGCAACTGCTAATAGACTATTACGCCTAAATATATATTTCCTTGAATCTTACTTTAAAAGAGCATTGTAAACAATATCAGTTAAATTGAAAGTGATACGCTATTGGAAGATCTATAATTGAATTAAAATATAAATTATGAGCAGCATATTTATTTAAATTCACATTAGAGCACTTAAATTAAAATCATTTGTTTATTCCTGACTTCTATTGAATCATCTTTCACTTTATATCCTTAACGAACAATGTCTTCTTTTCGCATCACTTCAAACTGAATATGCTGGGAATGGATGATAAGTCTGAGGGAAGGATCCTGGAGATGGATACTGTTGACTAAAATAGCATCCAGTGGGTGGCGGGGCTGGGATCATAGCTGTTGTCAGAATTCGACTAGGATAGCAGAAAAGTTCAGCTGGATACTTGTACCCTGCCTGGACATTGGGGTCGTTGTTCGTACCCTGTGCTTGCTGCGAGTGTGCTAAGCCATTGAAGTCGAATTTGTATGCGTAGCGTTTCCCATGAATTTTACTCATAATGTTTTTGTCATAGTAGTATCGGAGTGCTCTGCTCATTTTGTCATAGTTCATGTTGGGCTTTGATTTTCGATCACCCCATAGCTTTGCAACCTCATCTGGATCCGTTATTTTGAATTCTCCTAAAATGTAATGTTAATTTTAGATATTTAAAATATATATATAATGCCATTTTAAAACATTCGCTTAAACATCGTTTGTATTTGCAAATATTTGTGGCTGACTTTAAGGTATACCCAATATTGTTTGACGTTGGACCATCTTAATTGAGTTCAAGTTGATTGCTAAGTAGCGGGACGATTCACCGGCAATATCCATATATTGCAAAAATTTACACTTAATCCTTTTGTCATTTTCGCTTTTATTTTTAAGAATAAAACAACATTCTGGACTTCACCTGGTTCATTTCACCCTGTCATCTGAAAATGTTTCTGGTTCCTAACAATTTGTTAGTAGATTTTGTATGAATTGAACAAATATTGTTCAAAGTAACATATTAGTTATTATGCATTAATTTTCAATAAAATAGCTGCAATTATTTTAGTGTATATATTGACGTTGTGCTTCTATTACTGTACCAGCTCATATGTACGACTGCCAAATGCCTCGTTTAGATTGGGTATTCTCACACTTGCTATGGGCCTGCTTATATTTTTAATTTCAAAAATTTAACCTTTCAATGCGTAATATTTGTTAGTAAACAAATAAGTCTGAATTGATCGTCAGCTCTATGCATGAATATTACCTCAAAATTTGCTGCTATTACGTTCTGTGACAAATTTTTTTAATAGAACATCAGTTTTGAATTATCCGCTGCCCTAAAAAATTGTGATTCGGTAATATATTCCGCTTTGGTGATTATTTAATTCTAAATTCAACTCAAATTTGTATTTTATGTAATGTATTGGGTCCTGGATTAATGTAGCAGCATAATATTTCATATTAATCAATCTTATATTTATGTTAAAGCAATACCGTTATTTCCTTCCCACGCGATGCAGTTTGCGTTCTTATTATCTGACAATAGTTCGAGAAGAAACTGCCACAGTTGAATCTGACCACTGCCTAAATATTATAAGTTTAGTTTATTTAATGTTGGATTGAAATAATGTTCATTGACTTATGATAACATGTCAATATTATCATTTTTCATACATATAAACAAAATGCATGTTTTGCTATTTTTTGGTAGAAATTTTTTCACGAAAGTCTAAATCTTGGAATCCCAAAATTATTTTTCCCTAAAATTCTATGCGGAATTGACAATTCATTGAAAAACCTGTTTGAAACGCTGATTTAAAGAGTGGTTAAATCACCCTATGTTTATGTTGTATGTCAACACTGAAGTATAGGAATTATCAAGAACGCTTTGAATTAGACATTCCCTTCCCCCTAGGGGCCCATGTAACTTTACTGGGGGTCCACACAAAAGATAGCGGATTGGGGGTCCATTAAGATATTTTGGTGACCTATATGGCTTTCATTTTTTTATAGAAATTTACTTGTTAAATAATTTATTTGTATTAGTTTATTTATAAAATGACCTTACCTTTATTGTAGACGCCCTTCGTGAAAGGATATGTCTGCGGTTGAATTAGCTGAGTAGATGTGTTACAATTATCTAAATACACAAAGTTTGTCTTTGCTTTCGGCTTCTTTTTGTTATTACACATTTTTTTAAAAGCATTATCCAATAAATTTTCGGCTGCGAGATTCTTATAGAATCTGGATATTGAATCAGAAATTGTTAATTTTCAATGTAAGGGGGAGGTTACATTCTTGCAATTTTTGTAGTCTAAATTCTTGATGTGGAAAACAAGAAATTCGAATGAAATAGGTTGCGTTAACCCTTTGACAACGAATTTTTTTGTTAAGTGCAAAATACTTTTTTCTAATTTTTTTTACAGAACATACCCCCTTAGGACCTATTTCAATTAAAGAAATTCAGAAATTTATATAATGAGCAAAATTTATAATGGGACGCATGTGTCCCAATAGGGTATAGACGTGGGTCATATGTGTCCCAATAGTCTTTCTAACAAAGGATAAGAAAAAATACAAAAAATTACCTCTTTATTTTTCTAATTATAAATGATATGGCGCAAAGCAGTTTATGAAAAAATTAAAAATCCTCATAAATTCATAAAAATTAATAGCACTTCACAAGCTTACTCTGCTACAGTTACTAATCAAACAGCTCAAATTTTCAGCGCCAGAATATATTGCCATCGTACGTTTGGCAAAAAGAAAGCCTAAAACTACTAAATACTACCAAAAGCATAATAAATGGGACATATATAGCCCAATAATTGATCGGAAATTTTGTGGGACATATACGTCCCAAGAGTAGTGAAATGGTTAATAACAAATTTTTATGCTGTAACTAATTATTTGAGAAGGAGGCCGAACTCAATGCAAAATACCTTGCAAGCTTCACGATTCTGGAATGGTTTAGATGTAGAATGGGTATAATATTTAGGACATTTCAGAAATTGAGCCCAGGTTTTTTTTACACAATTATTTTTATAAAATTTACACATTTAACTTTTTCTAACCATTGATAATCATTTCACATTTTTTGCAATTCCATATACATTTTTTATACCTTTCAAATTTTTTTTGATACTTATATTTTCAAAAAACTTATTGTTTAGATGGAATAATCGATTTCAACTCAATCGAATTTTTTGTACAAAGTTTAAAGTATGATCATTGCTTTGATATCTAAATGATATTTAAGATTGAGCGGCACTAGTTTTTTTTATTTTATGTTCAATTTGGCTCGTTATACAATGATTTATTTCAATGATATTTTTTAAATTTGAATAATAAAATATTACTATCCCAATCATCATTAATAGATTTTTCATTGTAAAATCATATTCATTGTTTAATGTTGATTTAAGGCTTTTTAGTGGATGTCCTTTTTCATTTGTAATATTTTCAAGTTTTTAAGGTTTTTTTCATTTTTTTTCAACTTTCTCGTCATTAAATTTCGCTAATTTATCGAGTTATTTAGCATAATAGTGAAAATATTGATGTCATCTAAGTAGTATAAATTAATTAACCAAACGCGTACAGAGTTTTTCTAAGATTTTAATTGGAGACATCTTTTAAAATCATTTGAACAGTTTCTGTAAATGTAATATGTACCAAGTTTATATATATATATATATATATACATACATACATATAATGGTACAATACTAATCGGGAGTTTTGATTACAACGGACCAGCAAAGTCAATTTTTTAAGGTTACAACGGACCAGGTGTGTTTCTCAAAACTTTTTTCCCATGCGTGTAAGCACATCAAATAATGCCTCTTCTGATAATAAAATAAATAAATTTTTGTTTTTCAAAATTTTTTATTTTTTACTATTTCCACATATAATGGTCAGTTGTAATGTTCAACATATAATGGTCCTTTGTAAAACCTGATGTATGACGTTTTTAGTTAAGCTCTGTTTATACATTTTTATTTAAATATCCTTGTCAATTATTTAATTGTGGTCATACATTGAAAAAAACGCTTGAATTTTTTGGATTTTGTGGGCTTTTGAAGATGTTTTCCTTCACTGCGAATATTGACCCTGTGGACAGCTGTTTGTTACATTTTTTACGGTTTAAACTATTCTGCATGGCACAATTTTTTGGTTTTTAGATATGTCAGTTCTTTATCTCTAAAAATCTACAAAAATAAAGTAGACCTTGTTTGGAAATTTATTGCTTCATTAGTTTTAATGATATTGACGCAGTTTACATAGGATTTTTCACTGCTAAAATAACACTATCTCATTTAATATGCCTTCAAAAACACGAAAAGCTTATTTGGCCCAAGCTGGGCACACAGAAAATGGCACGGTATTATGATATTCACAACTTAGTTTTGTATTATTACCCCCTTAGCATCAGTTTTGTTGTTTGAAAATAGAATTGACGCACTTGAATGCCATGAAATAAGAAATTTCAATGAAATTACTTTAGATGAATATCACACATTTTAGATTAATTTTGCCACAGTTTTTTTAATAAGGAATTGAATTGTGAGGCCGTTTCTCAATGGTAAACAATTCAAATCAACATGAAATGAAAGAAAATTCACGAAAAAAAAATTTTTATATATACTTGAAAATAATATTTATATATATATAGGCAAAATATGCATTTTTATGATTGGTGCCAAAGCAATTAGCGCCATTGATGATCTACTGGTCATATTATTTCATATTCTTGAATAAAAACTCCTTTTTAAAAGGTGAAAAGTTTGTGATTAACAGCAAATTAGTGCCATTTTTGATATTTGAATTTACAATCTAAAATTTTTCTTAGTTGTATATCATAAAAATGTGCGTACAAATCTTGCACACTGTAAATATTCTAATATTTAAGAAGTAAGCAAGTTTTTCAATAAAAAATTCATTTAGTTTAATATTTACCTGCTTGGTGGTTATGTTATTTTGAAGTCGCATAATATTTTTTAATAAATTATTTTGAATTACACCTCGTGTAATTTAATTATTCGAAAAATTCAAATTAGATAAAGGGCATTTGATTAATATTTGTTTTTAGATATTTTAAGGGAAATTATAGTGATAAAATTTTAAAGTACGACAACTAGTGCCGCTTATTTTTTATCAGTGGTGCACTGTTTATAGCTATGTGGGTATTACAAGGTTTTCGACACATTTCATAGATTTTAAGTAATTTGGTATAGTACTTGATGTTACTTTCCCTTCATGTAAGTAGTCAAAATGTTTGCAACAACGTTCCAACATTTCGCCAAATCAACAAAAACCCAAAATTTTGGATATCAATCCAACTATTTTTTCAACTGTTTCATTATCACCTATTGTATCTTAATTGTAAAATTTATATTTTATGTGTTTTTGTAATTATATAATTTTTTATTGTTACAAAACGTAGTGTAAAATGTTTTTCTTAGTTATTTTGTGCATTAAAATATATTTGATTTGCTCATTAACTTTTTGTTTGATTTTAGGCTTACCTCTTTTCTCCTGGATCTTTAATTACTTTACTCGAGAAAAACTCCTGCAATGTTTATAAAATGACGTAGTCAATAAGTTATTTGAAATAAAATTTGATGAAATGGCAATATACGGTTTATTTACATTTCCGAGGCGCTTTTAAGCCTGTATTCAATTAATCAGTGTTAAAACAATAGCTTTGTTCCCCAGTTATTCGCTTTAGCCGAGTGTTGATAGAGTAAACTTTCTCACCCACTTTACTGGATTTTAAATTGAAATTTCTTCTTTGCCACTCTATCATTTCTGTCACCTTTAATTAAACTGGGTGTTTTATGGTTTGGGTTGAGTTATATTATATTCCTGCATAACATCATTCCCACATTAACTTTTAGCAGATTTCGCTTGGTTGATTTTATTCTATCATATATATGTATTTGAAATATACTTCTTATAAAATTTGGTAAATATTATTTTTGCAGTCAAGCTTTAGGTGTGTGCTTCCAATTTTTGTTTTGAAATTAGTGAGATTACCTACTATTGGACATAATTCAATATAACAACATCATTATTATTCTAGATGTAAAAATGAAATCAGTGCAAAAAATATAAATATAGCAGTATTTATAATAATAAAACAACAATGCCTATTTATCAACAAAAATCTAACTTGTGTCGATGTATTGCGTTTAGATTTACCCATAGGTAAATTCATGTCCTTTAGTATAGTGTTGTCTCCAACACTATTTTATCCTAACATTTCGCATATCTATTGTTTTATTTAATTGTTTATGAAATGTACACGTAATTAAATTTATGTAATTTGTTGGCAATTTATTAATTATCTAAATAAAAGTTTGAAATTATGACTAAAAATATCGCTATCCGTTTTTTGGATATTATTTCGAAAGCCTACATTAAAATACTTTAAGTTAATTCTTGATTTGGTTTTTGTATTTATTTCTACATATTAATATATTAATTTCTTCATATAAATGTTGTTAATTTGATAGTAAATTTTAAACATCTCCACGTTTGTTGTCTGTGAAATTTTTTAATTCAAATTACTTAATTTGTTTATATAATTATGAGAACCATGGGCGTCCACATAAGAAACAATTAAAGAATAAATTGCTCTCAAGTTTGT
Organism: Hofstenia miamia; assembly: GCA_900660155.1. NCBI lineage: Eukaryota > Metazoa > Xenacoelomorpha > Acoela > Hofsteniidae > Hofstenia > Hofstenia miamia. Next base: position 48,091 of record CABFPE010000566.1, on the reverse strand, counting down.
TGTTATGTATTTAATTAACAATAAAAATTCAACGAAATCTATTTTTTAAACATAATTTCCAATTTGCTAATAATTTTTTTTGGTTTTAATTACTGTCAATAAATTGGTAATGAAATTATTTTTTAGTTTCTATATACATTTTACTTTGAATTCAATTCATAAAATTCATCTTAATTGCGCTATAGTAAAATTCAATCGAATTTCCTCTCAGAATCTACACTTTCTAGAAAATCAATATTTCATTACAGAGGCTACTTATTTAATGCCATAATTGTATTTTGCGATATATGAACTAAAATTTTAATATTTTTTATTGAAATAATTTCAATTTTCAATTAATCATGATTTACAAATTGTTTCATCACAATTTTTAATTAGTTTCTTTATAAATTTTTACTAATTTTAAATTTTTTTAGATTTTTATAATAAACTAGATCAAAATTCTAATGGTATCATGACCGTTTTTAAATTCCTCAAAGATGTTTCTTGATATTATAATTTATAATTTATAGTTTTTCATTTATAACTTAGAAATAATTTTAATATAAGAAAACTCACTTGTGGCATTGTGTGACTGGCGTAAAGAACTGTTATAAGCGTCCAAAGGCAACTCCGCGTATGATGGGGTATAAACTAAAAATTGTTTTAATACTGTTGCAAAATTTCAAACTGTTTTATTTTTGAGCAAATTTATCCATATCAATCAAAACGATCAGTACCTACCAGGATATTTAAGCAAAATTCTGCTAAGTAACTATTCTAACAAGCGTTTAAGTTTTATAAAATTCAAAAGATTTTGGTATTTTATTTAATAAAATCGTGTTAAGAAATTACCTTTTGAAAATGGTGCATGAGGCGACGAGCCCCATGAACAAGTGGGAATTCCTGTTATTTGATAGTTTCTTTCTTTCTCATAGTCGATGTTTACTAAAATATCAAATTATTAGATTGACGCGTATAAATTGCTAACGGACGTACTGTGTGAAGGGCCGACTTCTTTCTTGGGGAAATCTGCATGTATATGTTCCATCCCTTTGCTTTAAGCTCACAATATGTAAGGAAATCTCTTTTTACCAACTTTCCTGTTTTTTCGAATTCACCTCGCTTTAGGGATTTCCTGACCGGTTGTGTTCGTTTTCCCGTTAAATTTTTTGGTGATTATAGCTCTTGACGCTTTTTATTGGTTAATTATTCAGCCAATCAGATTCATTCTTCCTTGTTATCACTTTCTCACGTATTTAGTTACTAGGACAACAAATGAATATACGAGAAATTAGAAAGGAAACTTTAGACCTTTGTTTTGACACGTCCTCTCACTTTTTCACTCAACTTCACTGTAAAATCAGCCATTGTTTAATTTTGTAGATTGATTGATGGACTAATGGCTGTCTTATCTCAATTTCAGTAATTTTACCCTAACTGTAATGGGAAAATCGCATTGGTTATAGGAAATAATTTTTTGCATTAAATCACGTTTTTATTATAATTACATTCCGACATTACTTTTTAATTATGCACTTTGAGGAAGTATCATCACCATTCCATGATATAATTAAGCATTTAACAACAATGCAATTTTCGTAATTAGAAGAAACCTTCTTCACTGCTTCTTCCCCTGCTTACTGCTATATTAGCACTCTTGTATCCCAATTAATAAAGCATTTTTAATGATGCGGCTAATTTAATAAACGTATTATAAACACAAGTATCGATTTTCACTAATCTTTTATAACGATTTTATTTCATTTTTACGCACGCTTTTATCCCCCACTCTTTAAGACTCGAAAATTTCAAATGAATTTGGTTTTTTATCAATTGTATTTTCCCATGATTGTATTTATATAAAATTAGTTGATACGGCTTCGAAACCAATGATCATTCAGTCCATCGAAACATAATAATTCATGGGAATTTTTTCAATTATTAATTATATTGAAGGCTTTATTGGAGTTTTCATTATTTAAATTTAGATATAGGTTCTTCTTTGTTTTCAAAATTGCTCAACTCAATATTTAGTTATAGTATTTTTATAAATTTTGTTTATTCGTGCTTTCACAATATGTCATTTACTATTTTCAATTTGGTTTTATAAATCTTTATCTTAGCGATAGCAATGAGTTTATAATTTTGTCTCTTTGGTAAGTTCCTTACATCCCCAGCATTTACACAGGGTTCTGTTATGTTTAGTGATACATTCTACGAAATCTTTCAATCGATAAATCAACGTATTATAAAGTAAAGCTGGTAGCTATACTTAAATCATGTGCGTGGTGTCAAATTGACGCGCTGGCTGTTGATTAATTAAGTCGTGATCTTTTGCATTAATCGGAGGCAATAAGAGTTTTATTCGACATCCGATTTGTTTTCTTAATTTGTCGACGCCGTACGCCCTAGGAAATGAGGATCGATTTGAATTTTATTGGATTGTTTGGCTGGCTTTTCCTATCACCGTACCTCATTTCCTGTACACCTCTATTTACAGCACTTTTTCATCGTTCATTGTCAAACAAGCCTGCTTTCATCATCAGACTTCATTTATTGCTCTAACTCTGCATTTTATTAATTTACGCTGCACTTTCCCAACATTTAGGCCTAATAAATTTACATTTTATATCAACAATTCAAATCTCAATATAAAACAACATATTCGACACATTCGACAGTCACTCAAATATGTTGGTTTGAATATTTCTTCATATAGCCAGCCTTCGATTCTTCCATATGTTTTTGTCATAGAGGGTAGTCTTAAAGAGTAATTAGTTTTTTAAACAATTCATGAAGAAGTTCGTATGGACACTTGTGTTTTCAACTATTAGTTAAATTGCGGCAAAATATTTTTCAACTAATCAACAGCTGAGTGTTTTGAGAAATCATTAACTGCAATTTATAGTATATAATCTAAAGTTATTAGCGCAATTTTGAGTTTACTTGTAAGCTTTTGAATTTAGAAGATATGAAATGAATGTTTTCCTAACAATTAGATAGTATTTATAGCAACTATACTTCAATTCGGACGTTAAGAGAAGTTCAACGCAAACTCATTTTTTCTATTCTCAACAACTTGTATTGAATATATTTTCTTACATTTTAATATCAATGTCGCTCATTGTTGTTTAATCAACATTTTAAGCAATAGGTTTGAGAGATTTAGTAATATTGATAAACATACTCTGCCAGCGAATAATTTTTTACCAACAGCTGCAAAGTTGCTACGTTTTTTATATATTTTTAAAAAAACGGTGTTTTTTTGAAAAAAAAACATTTTCTATTGGTTTTATGTTTTTTATTTTTATTGTGGTTTTGTGATTGTACTATTTTTTGTACATTTGCTTATAATGGAACCTATCATGTATAAATGAAGGCGTTGCTAAATTCTTAAATCTACAAATATTATGGAAATGCGGTTTTCCCAGTCTTTTCAATACCCAAAGATTATCGCTATGTGACATATTTTGTGCCTATAGATAAAAAAATGACCCTCCAACCCGTCAGAAGATGAGATACAGGCCGTCACATTCTCAGCTAAGTTACAGAATTTTGGTCGAAACCAAATTTGACAGCTTTTTTCAACCAATTTGTTGGCTATGCAAATTATCTTTACAACTTTCGCAATATTATATTATATTATTATATTTAAACACGTTTAATTAATTTTTGAACATTCAACTAGAAAAAGCAAATTTATAGCTTGCATTGACTGAAATAGTAATTGGTTCTCCATTCACCATTTTGTTTTCCGGCAAATAAAAAACATTTGTTTTAAAACATGCAGCTCTGGGTACCAATTGCCTAGTAACCCGTGTGATATGTCCGCGATGGCGATTATGAAAAGAATTTTGGCATGACAAAATGTTCCATGAGCAAAATGTTGCCCGTAGTTTCAATGAATTCGCACATTGGTTCATTATGTATAAATTAATCTAAAATCATGCATAGTACAAGGTGATTTTGTTGGTGTCCCAGTTACCTCAAAATTTTTAAATTTTAGTGAAATATTTGGAGCAGATTGTTCTTCTTCTTGTAATACAAACTTTATATACATTGTATAGCAGGATATGTATATATGATTTATTTTTTGGGGTTTTCGAAAAATACGCATTCAAATTTTTTCCTTTATAGATCGAAAACTTCACAGGAAATAATTTTTACTTATCTTTTCTCTAAGAAATCAGGACACTCCGTGTTTCAGAAAAGTTCAATGAAATCAGCATTTGAGAGATTTCGTAACTTTTCTAGGCGGAGGCAAATTTCTCCATAGTAAAAATTCACCTCATATTGGCGAAGGAGCTGATTTATTTATCATATTCTTTAATCAAAGAAAAAAGCCTCTATTTGAATTTTTCTAATACGATTAATTATTATAACTGTCATCAAATGATACATTCTATTTAGGACTTTAAATAAGTTTGACAGCCTTCTTAAACAAAAATGATGTATATACATGTTTTTTTATTTTAAGCTATTAATCAAAATATTGAATTGTAGAAAAAATTGAAACGATTAATGAATAATTTCCATTTTTATTTTGGTGTAATTATAACTCAATTAGTTATTCAAGACGGCGTTCGAAGACATGTTTAAAGATTTTTATCATTTTGAATTAGCTATTTACGTTTTTGAAAGCTAAACTACAATGCCTTGCTATCATGTTTTCAACTATTATTGGGAATATTCTACTGAAGATGTCTCTTCAACTGAACATGCGTTTACATATTCGTACATGCATCTTGACACAAATCAATATTAAGATTTGATTTTATTAAATATCTTTTTTGCAAATATTACATAAATGTCAAAACATTGATAATGATTGAAATTTGAAATTTGGAAGAACATATTTTTTATTCATTTCTCACGAAAAATCTTCAAAGTGGTTACCTTACGTTTACCTATCAAGTTCTAAGCCTAAAATTATGTATTCGTATGTAATTGGTTTATATCTACGATCTATTCAAAAATGTGTAATGCTCTTTAAATCAAGACATTTATCTATTTTCATAATTTAGTTAAGATTCTATATTAATTGTCTACTAATAGTCCCACTTATCATTAATTAGACAACTTCCTCCAAGGGGACGCGATGGGAAGTTATTTGCACCTTTTCTCACACACGTGCTTCATTGTGTTAATTCAATTACGCCGTTTTCAGTTCCATTCTTTAAAAATATTACAATTTTGCGGTTTTGAATTAACAATGGATTTCTGTCCTCTGAATTTAAAGGGATAAAGGATACCAGGTAAATTTATGTGACTGGATCTTTTACTGGTAAAGGGTAGCATGATAATAATATTTTAACAGATTACAGTGTTTTTATTGGGGGCTTTTGAGTTTTCGATGCTTTTAAAGTGTGCTAACTCATTTTAAAGTTTTTGTGTAATTCGATCAGCTTAGCATTGCATAGCATATTGAATTTAAAAGAATGGAAATTGAAAGGTTTACTTCGCATTGTCAGCTTAAGAAAATTTTTTGTATGTACTGTATAAAAGAATGCGATGTTACTACTCTTAGTAGCATTTATTCATCACAATAACTTACATATTGGTATTTTTCGTAATTTTTTTAATGTAGTTATATTTTTAAGGTGTATACAGTAGTGTTCTCCGGTTGGTCCGAGGCTCGCGGGATTGTTAACGCACAGGTGGGGTCTGATGAGACACGATCATGCGCATTTATTAAACTTATCATAATTCAACTAGATTTTCTTTTTCTTGTTTGACTTTGTTTAAGATTTTGTACAAATAGTACATTTTTTGAATTATTACGAGCAATGTGATATGATGAATTGGAAATATTTTGAATTTATACCATTGATTTCTTATTTTAGTTTGTTCAGTAACAATTTTTTAAATATTACCGTTAAGGTGGCCGATTATGCAGGTGGACATAGATTATATATGGGTGGGTTGCAGGAAGCATAAAACTGCTGCTGGGGGCCAAAAGTTGTACGTGCGGTTTTCTTTATTTGACGGGCTCAGGTACCTAGTATAAAGACAGTTAATGTTTATGTATTGTTAGTAAGTTGTAATAATTAATAAAATAGTTTTTCCATTGAAGACCTAAATTGTAACAATTTTTTTCATTGCATGCATACTATAGTAAATTCCTTAATCCTGATATTTTCAACATAATTAATTGCAGAGTTCTCAGAAACTGCTTGGTTATATGTATAGGTAAATAGAGTTGATGTTTAACGGATTAACATGCATTTCAGACTATGCATACTAGATTTTTATCATGTTCGCAACAGTTACATGTCGGCTTGAACTGAAGTTTTATTTTGATGGCTGATAACAAAAAGTTGTTTGTTGGGATTTATCAGGCGCGCCCCTCCTTCTTTTCGAAAATTATACATTATATGAAGTAGCGTACTTTTTCAGTGAATATTTTGATAAGAAATATTTTTAGTAGTTTTTCTTTAGAAACAATTTTCTTCAAAAATTTTCTGCTCTCGCAATGTATTAAACTCGTCTAAAAAGGAATAACTTTCATGTGTATAAATATGTACGTGAAACTTTTTGTGGAGAACCTTAAAATATTCATTATATTTTGCAACTATGTAATCGTTCTATTATAATTTTAGTAAAGAAATTTGAACAGCTTCACCGTTCGAAATTTTCTAGGATTTCGACTTAGATTCATATTTCAAAAAGGTTGAAAACCAAGCGCTTATTAAGAATTTTTAAAATGAGGGGGGAGGCATCTTCCAATTGGTGTCGAGAAAATTTAAAATAAAATAGTAATTTAAACAAAAATAAATCCAAAAGAAGCCTATACTGTAAAATGTAACTCTCTAAAGTCTTAGTTTATGTCTTGCTTACCTTCAACATATATTTCCATTATTGAATTTTCTAATAATCACAATTTGTTTGTTATGAAATTGTAAAAGTTTAAGTCTCAAGGCGTGTTGCCGGATTAGGAGTAAGAACTAGTGTTTAGAAGGCTAGCCCGCGCCCGCGGCCTTGATGAGGTACGGGCAGGCACATTTACTAAATTCAACTAGATTTTCTTTTTCGTGTTTGAGTTTCTTTAAACTTCTGCACAAATGGTACAATTTGGTGCTAAGATCGTACATAAAAAACACTTAGTTGTACTATTTTGCGAATTGTACATGATTTTACATGTAATCATTCTTTGCTTTTATTGTTTGATTTTATTAGCTATTATCTCTACGCTGAGCGATTATACAGGTGAACATAGACATATATGGGCGGGTTGCATAAAACTACTGCGGACGGACGCGGGCGGAACAAAGGCTTTACGTGCGGGCTATTCTATATTTTCGGGCTTGGGAACCAAAAATGAGCAGCTCGCAAGTCCATAGTAAGAACGGTATAGATTAAATTCTTTATAGATCTTAAAAATTGCGCTTGATTTATCAATTCTTTCCATTAGTTATCCAAAATCAGTATTTGCTTCATTGAGCTGGATGATCACAACATTGGTTAAAACCGAAAATACTTCTTTTAATTTCCTCCCAGTTTGCTTAATTAGGCAAAATTAAGGCGAATGCGGGGTATCCATTAATAGCGGAAGCCCTCCGTTCGCTTCATTTCTAAACTGTCTGTGTGTTCCTTACGTCCTTTTCCTCTCCCTTTGTTTCGCTCCACTTTGATTGGCATTTGGGTATAAAGTTCAACGATGCTTCAGCAAACTGTTTTGTGCACAAATATATTTACGTACTGGAAATGCAATTGAGCATTGCATTCCTGTTTTACTTTTGTCCAATTATCAACTAGAAAGAAGAAGGGTCACTAATTGCACTACTTGAAGTCTTTTGTAACGTAAATAATGAGTGAAAATATAATAATGTGTAAAGTCGAAATCTTTCTACAAAGTTTCGGTTATTTAATTCTGACGTTGTTTGTGGGGAAGTAATAGGTTGTGTTTCCACTAGGCAAATTTTATATGTTAAAAAATTATTAAATTCATATTTCTTTATTGGTTAGGCGATCGTTTTTGTATCGAAGAGAGAAGAATGTGACTTTTTTGTTTAGTCACTTTCTGGTAGATATATTTTTCTTACTAATTACCACTCATATATTGACAGACTGTTTTTTATATCTATCATTCCATTGTTTTATCATTTGATAAGTTTTGTTTTTTTCAGTAGTTTAAGGAAGCCCTTGTGTGAATTTTCATACCAGACATTGTCTTAAACAACAGTCGTTTTCTTTTGTTTGAAAAAGATTATTTTTGTTTTATGTATTCTGCATTGAGTACATTTGATTACTTAAAGTTCTATAATTTTGAAGAGCAAGCAATATAATTAATCTTGGTATACAATAGACAAGTGTTGAAACAATAATTTCAAATTGCTTATGAGTTATGAAAAAATTATTATAATCTTTCATTGGTTTTAATTTCTTTTTCTTATAATATGCTTGAAACACTTAATTGGAATTAAAATTTGTGTAATATTGCTCCTTCCAAATGTTAGAATTTCCATTAAAATGGACGTTTAACAATTAGAATTATTTTTTTTCGTACTTATGCTATCCTTTATAAAATGATTGGAGACTTGCCTTTTGAGATCAACTATTGCAATTTTTTACTTTTTAAATTGTTTTTTTAAATTTCCATTCCAATTACTGTACTTCACAATCAATTTCAATCTATTATACTTCAAAACCTATGTGTCCTATTTTGTTTAATTGTTTGCATAATTTAATGCTAGTTTTAAATTTGTGATAATTCTGTTGCCTAGTTTCACTTTTATCACATGATTATAATAGCTCATCAGCCAATAGCATTCGATAAATATAATTAAATTTCTGCCAATGAGATTGTGAGAAAACTTTCCTTCAATTAGTTAATGGATCCACAGTGTTATTTGTTTTCAGATGAAAGTTTCTATCTGTGAAGAATAAAGAATGTTGAGTTTGTTATCAAATGATAAGAATGGAAGAAATTTACACAGATGTCTTCTGCATAAATACTTTCCTCTGACAAAATATACTCTTGCCCATGCATCATTGCATATTTCAATTTTCTTCATATTTCAAAAGTAAATATTGTCCGCTCAGTATTTTGATTACAATCCGGAGATTTTAAAACCTGGTTGATTTTTTTATGCTGACGTCATTTTTATTTATGCTAACCCAGTGATTTCCATATAAATAAATCATATATATGATCATATAAATATAAATACTTATAACCCTGAATCATATATAAAAAATATAAAAGATTAGGTGTAATATATATTTCACTAAGAAGGAATAGATGTTGTGTGTTTGTGTGGTGTCGGTGTCTTAATATTTTGAACATAAACACTTTGCATATATTTTTTCAAGGCAGCCTAGTACACATGTAGTAGAGCCTAATACAGCCCAGGACGCACTAGTACAGTCTAGTACATACTTAGTAGAGCATATTACAGTATATATATATATATATAGTTAGAGTTATAATATGTCGCTATGTACCTACAAATTTCGAAAAAAGTGCACATAGCGACATATTAGGGCGTACATAAATGAGTAGAAATCTGCAGAAAAAATTGCTGCATGACATTGGTTGGTTGTGAATTTATTAAAATTCGAACTATGTTTGTGCAATACACTATAAGTTAGCCAACATCCGGCTGAATTATTCACTAAATTTTTGAGTAATTATAGAGCTGTACTTAGGCTGCTATTTTCAATAAAATTTGTGTTTGTTCCAAAATAGGGTTTCAAATAGTAGTCTGTACATCCATTGAGACCATTGAGGGCGTGATTATCATATTATCATTACAATTTTTTTAACAACAAAAAATCTTGCTGGTACATAGCGACATATATAAATTTTGCGATGCTTACATAGCGACATATATAATTTGTTAAGCGTACATAGCGACATAGTATATATATATATATATATATATATTTATATATATCGAAATAATATCGAAAATCACATAAATAGATCTTTGAACGTGGACCCCATATACATAATTAGACGTAATATAAATATTAATATAAATATGCACATTCATTTATATGGAAATCCCTTGATTTGGGCTCTCGAGTTTGATTCCGCCTGGCCTCACTAAAAATATCACCATGAATTCACATGGGATATAAAATACAGATAAAATTCTCTTAAATGTCAGTAGTTTAGTTTTTGTAAGAATTGAATTTATATTTTTAATGTAAATTTCGCGAATGTAATGAATGTGAACATTTCAGAAGCATCTGAATGTATTCATAAAATACTTTTCTGTTTTACATACTACATATATGTATATTTATGATGCTTTTTGGTGTAAATTCACAGGGACATGTGATAAAGTAAATTTGTTAAACAATTTTGAATTCGCGATGCAACATTTTAGCCTGATCATAGTGTTAATATTGCAAAAAAATATTTGTCAATTCTATAACTTCTTTTCTAGGCATTGCCAATCTTTCAACAAGTTCTCAATATTACACTTCATTCTATATGTATTTTAAATTCAAAAATTCACGCTTACCAAATCCCTCCTTTGTTTTATATCATTCTTTAATGCGTTTATATTTTGAAACATCATGTAAGTTTGCATAAAACACTTAATTTAATATTATGAGTCATCGAAGCCGATGTTAATGGATCGAGCAGACTGCATACTTTTCTATATGAATCATAAATATTGAGCTTCCCTGATTTTTAGAAGCTTGATATTGTGAGTTGCTTTTTAAACATTGGTAAAATTTGAGATTTAAGTTGGTGGCATTCAAATGAAGGAAATTAGGTGAATAAAAAAGATGAAATAATGCGAAATACCGTACAAACTTTAGAAATGTAGCCTCAGCAGGAGCTTTATGAAATTCTTTCAATTTTAACACTTGGGCTTCGGTGATTGGTAGAAAATGTGTGTGTTTCAATCGCAACAATATTGAGAATATATCAAGTACTCTACATTCGTAGATTTTGGACATGTTGGTGCTGTTTTCAAAATAATATAGCCTAAAATATTTGTGATATAAAAATGTCGATTTACGAAACGTATGTATTTATAATGATTTAATAGGATTGATAGAAATCTGTAATATGGATGTTTTTTGTTCATGCAATATGCATTTATCAAGCTGCCATTCAACAGCTCATAATCAGTGGCGACGCTACGCTAGGGTAGACTTTGTCTACCATGATGAAAGTTTTGGCCGCCCTCCAAGTCTGCCTCCAGATCACATTCAAGAATCCGTGGATGTCACGTCTAAAAACGAAAAGATGATGAAATCAATTTGTACAATATTACATATTAAATAAAATTAGGATGAATCACTAACCTTTTCTATCGGCGGTCTAAAACTGTCTATTTCCGAAATAGCGTATGGAAAATTGGTTAGGTATGTTAATCTTATCGCAAGTAAACAACTCATTCAAATCAGTTGTTTTGCAATAAATCAATGGGAACACAACAAATATATGGAAATAAAGTCTTTGAAAAATATTTTTATCATAACAGTCTACACATTATTATTGAACTTTACTTGTAACCTTGTTTAATTATATTCTTACATACCTATTTGAAATAGTAGATTGAATAGCTTTTTTTGTTTTGTGATCCACTTCTGATGTAACAAAGAAATTTACCTATAGTTTCAATGTATATTCATTTCAGTTTTATTTGATATATTTTTGAAATATTTGCGATGTTGATTGTTTCCACCTCACTCCAAATTTACCAATGCCCAGCCTTAGTTTTCGGCTGCCAAAATATATCCGCCCTCAGAAAACTTTTGAAATTACATGTGAAATGTTGGAGGCGCTGTTAACTCTGTCTATTGTAAAATTTGTCTTTTCATTGTACATAAATATTATTATTATTTACTTAATATTTAACGATTCCCCAACTACAATATTTTTCCGCTGCTGATTAAATTTAAATGATTTAGAATGTTTGCTGTTCGTTCGTTTTTGTCGGGATGTATGTCAGCAAGTCAAACCTTTTTAAAACCACAAATCAATGTGACTATGCCTGCCGCTTCAATTTTTTGTCCAATGGTTAATTTCTACAAGCCAAAACTCGTTAACAAACCTGGGAAACTTCATCGGAAAACAAAGATCCACCGATTGAGAATGAAAGCTCCGAAAGGATTCGATACGTCCAAATTTGCAATTGAAACTTGGACTCCACGACAATTTCGTGTAAAGCTGCCGGAAGAGTACACTACCGCGCATCTTCCAATGCACAAAACTGGCGGTCGCGATCCCAACACCGGTAGGTTTTATCGATATGTTTGAATTAGGTAGGTATCACACGTTCCCTTTTTGAATTGCTATTGCAATGCAGACGGGTGACACACGATCCTTATTTGTCTGAATAGCGATGCGAAATAGTGGTACCAAAGCAAGAAAATGGATCTTGTCAAATGTTGAAATTAGTAGCAATTCGTGTAGGGATGGAAATTGAGCGTGCACGATATTTTTCTGACGCAGATCAAAGAAGCTCCGCAAAACCACAAAATCAATCACTTACAGCTTTCAATCTTATATTTTCAAGAGAGGCAAGTCCGTTTTGAATCGTAAGCATAGCAATAAACATTATTATAATAAAGTAGCAGCAACACCCTCTTTAAGTATATAATGTATGGCGTCAAGCAATGAATTATAAATAATATAACCTTCGTTTAGAACATAAAAACTTTCAAAATGTGTGCGAAGCCAAGATGGAAACTGGAACCGTATTTGCTGGACTAGTGGCATAAAATATCGTCACAACTTAACAGTTGCAAAAAAAATTTTTCAATTTTATTATATATATAATAAACATAATGCAAACAATTGTTTGAAATTTGCGTAATACAAATTCTTATAAGAATTCAAAAGTCCAGTTTGCTAAGTTTACTTATTACTAGATACTAAGATGTATCTTCTATGCAATTTAATTCCCGCAAGTGTAAAAATAAGTCTAATTTTATTCACTAGTCAACAAATACAAGATTCATATATGTGTTTGTGGTTGCTATCACAAAAATATTATAAGAAAAATTAATTGCATTTACAAATGGGAGTTAAAAAATTTGTGTTCGAGTGCTCTGATGCGAAACCTAGTGATTGAAATGAATGAAAGTCGTTGTAATTTGTAAGTGATTGAAAGGGCAATTAAAATTAAAAATGGATTGCGATCGCAATTGCTACTCTTGACAGATTGCGGAATTCACAAAAATGGATCGTGTGTCACCCCTCTGCATAGCTGTTGCAATCAGTGGCGCGTTTAGGGGGGGCGACACCGCCC
>CABFPE010000565.1:514380-538608 GCA_900660155.1 Hofstenia miamia | reverse complement strand
AATTGGAGTTTGATAAACCAATATATCTTGGATTTACTGTTTTAGAACTTTCAAAATTGTTAATGTATGAATATTATTATAATGTCTTGCAACCATTTTTTGGTGAGAATAATATAACTTTAAATTATATGGATACCAACAGTTTCATTTTAAATATACAAACTAAAGATATAATTAATGATTTGAAAACACTTAATGATGATTATGAATTATTTGATTTTTGTAATTTTGATAAGAATCACGAATTATTCAATGAACAATTTAAAAATATTACTGGATATTTTAAGATAGAAACACCAGAAAGTATTTATTTAGATGAGTTTGTTGCTTTGAAGAGTAAAATGTATTCATTTAAAGTTAATGATAAAACTAAAAACATTTTGAAAGGAATAACAAAAGCTGAGAAAGAAAAGTTAGCTTTTTAAGATTATAAAAATTGTTTAGAAACAAATAAACTTGGTGTTTCAAACAATTATACATTGAGAAATAAAAAACATAAAATTAGTTTAATCTCTACAGAGAAGAATTATCTCTCACCATTTGATGATAAAAGGTATTACTTAAATAATAATGAGAGTTTTCCATATGGCTTCCTTTAAATTTTTAAAGATTTGCATTTATTTTAATCTTTTCTGATTGAAATCTAAATTTACTATTTGATAAAATTTCGCCTTTAAATGGTACAATTTTGCCCATGGAAAAATATATTTTCTTTTAATGAGAACTTTTTTCTCTGTAGTAAAATTATTTTCACTCTTACTTATATATACAAATTAAAAATATAATAACCATAACTTATACTTAACTAATGGTCACTTATGAAAAAAAGTATTAAAAACTCAAGTCCTATAACTTTAAGGGTTAGTAATACTAGCCAAGGAACTTCCATTCCATTTCTTTTAACTTAAATACTCCTAAAGGAAAGGGAGTGCAGATAAAAAAAACTATTAAGTTTAAATTTTAGTAATCCCCTTTCAAATTATGATATTTTACAATTTATGAAGAATATTAAAAAACTTTAAGAGGGTCTTTTCTAGAAATACTTTGAAAAATCTGGGTTTTGGACTCTATGTTCGTAATTTAGACTATTCTACAAATACTGGCACACATTGGATGGCATATCATTATTTTAAGGATACTAAAGTATCTGCAGTAGAGAATGCAAATACCTTTAAGGAGTTTGGCTCTGCTAAACTTGAGTACTTTGATAGTTTTGGTCTACCTCTATTTCAAAGTATTTTTTCAATATTTAAAGATGTTAAGGACAATACTGTGTACAACAGTTCACAGTATCAACAAAGTTCTAGTGTACTATGTGGATACTATTGTATTTGGTTTATATATGAAAGATGTAAGGGAAGAGATTATTTCTCAATACTTAATGTTCTTAACAAAAGAAAATGTGACAAATATAAAAATGAAGAATATATTAAAAACTATTTTCTAAAATCTTATATAAATGGGATTTAATAATAGTGGAATACCTGAAGCTACACATTCTTATCAAGAAGGTTACAATAATAACATAGAAACAGTTGTTAAATTCATAAAATACAAAATAAATCAGATTGAAAATAATAAGTTAGATATATCAGGGTATAATCTTTTTAATAGAGATTTAAATATGTGTAATGAGAAAATTATAAAAGTTCATGATGGTGAACAGGAAAAAGATACTATTAACAAACAACAAAAAAAACTTGTAAACAATAAAAACAAGATTTTGCAAATTATTAAAAAATCCAATGCTCAATTATGTAGTATTGAATCTATGCATAATTTCTTTTCAAATTTACAAGAAAATTAACATAAGAATATTCAATTATTTGAAAGAACTGAAGTTGAAAAACATTTGCTTATAAAAATTAATTTTTTAAAGCTGAAAGCCATGAGCAAGCTTTAGATTTTCCTGCCTATGGTGATAAAGGTTTTGATAAAATTTCAATAGAAAATGGTTATATTTATGTTAGAGATGCTCATAGCTGGATTTCACTTTCAGGAATTTGCATCTTATCAAAAAATCATTATAATATGTTACATTTAAAAAATGATGTATACTATACAATAATTAATACCTTTGTACATTTTAGAGGTAAATATGTTTTTAGAACTGGTGAAATTTTATCTAGCAACTGGATTTTATTTAATTACCAAAAGAAGCTTGGCCTCCAAAAACAATAAGATTTGCAGTAGTTTGTGAAAAATCAAAAGATGTTTATATCCAAATTAGTAAATTTGGTGAATTGTCTGTACACAATTTAATACTAGAAGAAACATTTGTTTCCTTAAATAATATATATTTTGACACAACTGATTTGTTTTGGAATGACATTGAATTAAATACTGACAACAGTGATATTAAAAAAGTAATGGAATTTAATACTGAATTTAAGAACACTGATAATTCTGATTTTCAACATTGTCAATAAAAGGAATATGCCAAAGGAATAAGCACAACTTGCAAAATCGTGCAAATATAATTAAAATTAATCAGGAACTTGCATATAGTTTAGAGTATAATAAATTAATATTTGGACTAGCTACATCTAATGGTGTAATTTGGTGTGATATTTCAAATAAGAATGGTCTGTTTTGGCTGTTTGCAAATGACATAGAGCCTATAAAATGGATTAGTTTGCATACTTTAACATATTTCCTTCCAAAGACAAGTTATTGAAATTAATTTTTTCTAATCTCTTATATAGAAATCAGTAAAAGAGTTCAAATTGTAAGTGAACCAATTATGCTGAAAACAGTAAATAATACCAAGAGAGGAGAAAACAAAAAAACTTATGGAGTGCAATCAATGGGTTGTTTTAATGAAACAAGAAAACGAGAATTAACTAGTCCAAAAGAAGTTATAAAATATGTAATAGATAACTTTAAAATACAAAAATTGAATTATCCTAAGTTAAACCCTGTGATTCTCAAGGCTTGTTTAGCTTACCAACGTCTTTATATAGTTAATTTTGACAAGAACATTTCTATAAGAGAAATATTAGACAAATTTGACCAGGAAATTGGTTTGATTGGACCAGAAGGATGTTTAACAAACCTATTTCAATATTTATTTGGAACTATTCAATGTTGTCATACACATTCAATCCTCCATGACAGTTATGGTCGATTTTATAATGAATATGGATTGTGTAAGGGTTATTGTTATGCTATTAATAATACTTGTAATTTCTTAAAGAAAAAACCTTTGTTAGGACATTTGACAAGTTTTATATTTTGCTTAAGAAATAGGGTGTAATTAAAACTAGAAGCACTGAATTTCATGTAAAAATTTTGAACAACAAGTGGTTGCAGGAATTCTTGGGGTGTCTGTAAAAGGCAGGTTTTCTAAAAAATGCAAAAAATTGCTCAAAAAAATATTGGTGCATAGTAAAAAAGGGGGTATAATTGAATAATTATTTATATAGGTATGGCCATAGTTTTTTGACACATGGCTGTAAAATCCTGAACTTCTAAAAAACGCCTTTTTACTTATCAAAATCAATAGAAAAGTGTAAAAAGTTATTGAAAACTGATCATTATTAGAAACCCGTATATATGAAACCCTGCCTTTCTTTACTACTAATGTTTCTTTATTCAGAAATAGGTTCTATTTTTTACAAATTTTTCTGTTATTCTCCATTATTGTCTTAATATCAGCATAACTAAAGTTTTAGCCAATTAAAAAAAGGAAAGTACTACTTAAATTTTAATTTTTTTCTCTGAATTTATCCTTCATGAAAATTTAATTAAATTCTTAAATAAAATTCATAGGCAGCTGACATTTGGAATGTACATTGCATAATGTTATTTCATTAACAAATATTAATGAATTGATAAATTATTTAGTTAAAGTTTAGTTATAAATGAAAGGCAAAATCAAAAAGTAAATTTAAATCTACTTACAGAGCACTCTGCGCACTTCAATACTATTGGGATATTTATTTATAATTGAATTGCGCAATCTCAGAATTTCTCATTTTGTCGAAATAAATCACTGATAACAAATTGACCTTTGAGACATTCAACATTATGAAATATATTGGTTTATACTTTATTCTATGTATAATATGAATGGGTTGCTACTTAAAAAAATGTCTTAGAAAATGTCAATTTTTTAGAGTTAAGAATATCACAAATGCTATTATATTAAGGCAGTGTTCATTATAATTGACTGCTGAAATATATATATATATATTTAAATTTATATGCAAATGTTCAAATGTTGGACAAAGTTGAATTTGCCTTAATTATAATTTTTATCATTTTCAAACGATTACTGCAATGTTCTGCTAATATTTTTAAAGCAAGTGATAAATTGGAGCACCTGGATAATGGCTTCAATATGTATGTATATATAAATATATCATCATCAAATATTATTTTCTCTTTCAACAATGAACTTTATCAGCAGCATGATGGCATGGCTATGGGATCACCCCTAGGCCCAACATTCAGCAAATTTGCTATGGCCATCATTGAATCAAAATTCTCTACAAATAATCTTCCTTTGTTCTACTTGTAATATGTTGATGATATCTTTTGTCTGGTTGTAATTGGATAAGCAAAACCCTCGAAATTCAACCAAAAAGTTAGCAAACATCTAGGATGAAAGCTTTTTTACATGTTGAAATATTCCAAATTGAATTTCTTCCAATCTATAAAGGATACATTCTTGACATTTCACTCACTGATTATATTACCCCTAAACTTCAAGAAAATTCAAACAAATGATGAAAGAAGTAAATTAGGATGAGTTATCTTAAAAAATGCTTTAAAAATTACCTACACTGTTGAATGCACCTTAAACTTAATTATGTGCTATTTAAAATGACATGTGTCTAATCCTCTCAGTTTGATGGTTTTTCCAGATTTTTTCAGTTTTTGTTCTTTTAAAGGTCTGTTGACTTACATGGAATACTTAATGTTTTTCTACTCTTGTAGACTTATATTTTTTTGAATATTTTACAATTTAAATAATTTTACTTGACAGTTATATTTTAATGTAGAAGTTGTATTAGTTTTGCTATCATTTGAGATTTAGATGTTGTAATATTTCAATGTATTGTTTTTTGGAATATTTCATCCATTTTTACTCCAAAAAACATTTTAGAATATATGTAAAAGTTCTTCTATGCACCATTTTTCAAAATCATCCTTGTAAAGTTATTCTTTAATTGTTTATTAGATTCATATTCAAAAATTGGCACTAGCCTTTGAAGTCTCCCCATGATGGAATTTGATAAAAAATAACATTAATCCATATTTTTAAAAAAATAGAAACTCCACATTTTCTGGAATATTTCATCCTAGATTATTTCTAAACCTACATCAGTACAATCTTCATGTAGGAAAATTTGTCCTTTAATTCCAAAAAATAAAGATTCTATTGCAAAAAATTTCATTCTTCAGAATTTCAAATTTACAGTTTATTACACTCTAAAAAACCCAACATTTCAAAAATTCAAAATCTCTTTTCTATTTTGAAATCTTTATCAGGAAAATTGGTTTAAAATACGAATTTTCTACATGCATATTTGGAATTAAATATAGCATACTTGAACTCAACAATAAAACATCTATCACTTATGTACGTAAAAATATTGGGGAAAACATGTTGTCATAATTTTTTTTTATAACTTGTGAAAAATTTTAGTTTCATTGGTTAAAATTGTTTTTTGTAGTGACAATTTATAAATTGATTAAAATTCCATATTTACATATACAGTACTGGAAAAGCAAATTCGTCTACCCATGATTTGTCATAAATGTTTCTAAGAAATTTACGCCAAGAATGTCACGGGTATTTTTAAATTAAATTTGGTGTCACAGAAAAAGGAATTAACAGATGTTAAGGCATAATTATCACTGTTTAATTTAAAGCTCAAGGAAAAATACTACAATGCTCATAGTCAGCTAATCTTTTCTGGAAAAAATTTATTCAGCCACTTCAGACCAAATCAGAGAATCTGTAAAAAATTTCATTGGCTGACCTTTTTTCAGTCTATTTATTTTGAAAATAACTAAAAACAGCTTTCTTCGCCATATTTGATTCCTGGTTGCATACCTATTGTCATCCATGAGTGTGGCATTTGCAGATTGTTCACATCACTGTACTCTCTAAAGCTCTCAATATGCTCGGATTCTAGAAAAGGAACTCTAGCCATTCCTTACAAGTGATTCAATTTATCAGCAGGGTGGTGGTCCATATCATACCTCAAAAGAAATGAAAAATTTCTACCACCATAATGGGGTTGCTATCCAATCTCAATACCTTAAAATTATTAAAAATATGTGGAAGGATGTCAAATATCAAATTGGACAGCATACTCTTAACACTGAAGATGAGCTGTGGACCACAATAAAAAGAGAATTTTATGCAATTTCCAACAGGTTTAATGAAAGAATTTTTGCTTCAATCCCTGATCGCATTGAAGCTGTTATTCTTTTAAAGGGACACATTACAAAATATTAGTAGAAAGAATTTTTTGGTAAGTGCTTATAAAGGATCAATTATTAATTTTTGGATCTTATTTTGAAATTACATTTTTCGGATTTGCAAATTTGTTAAAATGAATAGCCAATTGTTTTTCTACATGTGTTATCATATTAGACATACAGATTTTCCTTTCTCAATCAAAGTAACACTTAGTTATATACTTAAGCACACTCTATCCAATTAATTATTTATTCAAAATAGCAAGGTGGTCAAATACATATTTTCAGTACTGTAGTTTGAGATTGACTATTTATTTTATTTGGATAATGGGATAAAGATAAAAAATTATTTAATGTTAAAATTTTCTGTGAAAATGAAAGTTTGTATTCATATGAATATTCAAACAGCACAAAAGAATTTCACATTGTTGAAAGAAAGAAAAATATGCTGAAAGAATTTTTGTGAGCTTTTTGATAATCAATTGTCTGAAATTTCTCATTTTTGGGTTATTAATGCTTTTTTTGTGATTTTATTCCTAGTTAATTTTTCAGATATTTCTTTTAAAAATTTAATAAATTAAAATTTTGAAAAATTTTTGTGGGTTTAACCCAAGATTTTAAATAAATTATATACTTCATTAAAAATAAAAGTGTCATTTGTTTTTTGTGCATCATTTGTTAAATGGCAAGTTGTTTCATTTGTGAATATCCCCCTGTTTGGTAACCATCAATTTATACACGATGGTGTGGAATTCATAACGTGAAATTATCCAGGAGATTGTTTTTATCACCATAAGACATGATATTTTGTTTAAAGTCTGCTCTGTAATTCTGTTATTATAACTTCTTTTTAATGACATTTAATTATGAATAATTTCTTTCTGATTCAATATTTGATTGAAAAGGTCAAAATTCATTTTTTTTCTTAACAGCACTCTAAACCATTCCTATCCAAACATAATGTTGTGATTGATAATTAATGTTCATTGAACAGAAGATGAAATTATATAGTAAAATATATATGTAATTATTAAGTAAAATGTTTTCTTAAGTTAGAAACTAAACTTGTGATTATAGTGTCTATATGTGTATATAAAAAAATGGATCTATTTTTTTCCGTGTTAAAATTCCTTTAAAAAGATTTATTACAACTTTAACAAAATTTAGTCTCTTTTATTACAAGCAAAATGTTTGTTAATCCAAAATATATGAATAATTTGTGAAATTTTAATAAACATTTCAACCAAGAGACAGATCTTTTCACGTAGATGAATATCCATCGTTTTTACTAATGATAAGCTTTCTTCAATCAATGACATTTCTGCAGATCTCATTCCATTAGATTGGAAATTGAACACAGTTAATGGTTGTTAGCATATATAAACCCACAAAAATAAATATTCATACAGGCTGCCCGGTAAACAATAAAACTTTTTATACCTGACTTATAATGGCATAACACTTTGTAAGACGCCTTCATGGACGTCTTATAGACGTCTTATAAAGCACCATTTCTCAACATTGCTGAATTCCATCTAGGGTTCACAAATGATATTGTAAAATGTATTCTAAATATTTTCTAAATGTCTTCTAGACGTCTTTATATTATTTGGCCCAGTCTTTTAAATGCTAGCAATAATTACAGCAAACACCTGGTTTGTGTTAATTAGGTCAGTAAATGACTGATGTTAGCCTATTATTTTTTATATCACTGGAAAAATATCAACAAAGAGAAAGCATGTA
Source organism: Hofstenia miamia (assembly GCA_900660155.1). Classification (NCBI taxonomy): domain Eukaryota; kingdom Metazoa; phylum Xenacoelomorpha; order Acoela; family Hofsteniidae; genus Hofstenia; species Hofstenia miamia. Next base: position 530,430 of record CABFPE010000565.1, on the reverse strand, counting down.
ATGAAGCGATTTCAATATTGAATATGTCAAATGAAACCAACATGAGAAATATCATAAACAAATTTTCACCATTGTAATTGTCAAATGAAATCAACATGGAGAATGGGTGTAAGCACATGCATGAGCATTAAAGTCACTTGAGTTGAACCAATGTAATTGATGCTTTAGATATTAAATATGTGAATATTCAAGTTGTTATAAGAATAATTTATGCAAAACTTTAGCAATAAGTGAATATTATTTGAAAACAAGAGCAAAGTTTATTGACAGCATATTATTTTATTCATTACACGAAATATTTTTGTAGTAAAATTTTCCTTGTCAATAGATGGCGCTTTAAAATGTGATTTATTGGCTATCTTAATACAAAGATAAAATTTATTTTTGGCTTTAATGGGCAAGCAATATCATATATTGTTCCATCACTCTGGGATTGCTGAAATCCGAAAGCTACTGATTCTATATAACTACAGAAATTTAGAAAAAATTCAAAAATTAATTGAGTAAAATTGCATTGAATTTACCCTTGAAATCAAGCGAAAATCCATTAAGATATTGATCAAAAATATACAATTTAAATTCATAATACGCAAAATTATTAGAACATTGTTGAAAATTATAAAATTATGAATTTTACTTTTGTAATGAAATATCAATGTTGATAAGTTTGTCATTGATAATTTATTGTATTTATTATGCCTAATGCAGTTTTGTCTGCTTGTAGCAGAATATTGAAAATTTAGAAAATAGTTTAGTAGTAATATGCAACTTTCAAGTCTAGTAAATACTATGTAAATGTCTTCTAAGCAACTTCTTGATCTCTTCTAGTGTTTTGTTTTGTTCAGTTTTTGTTAATATAATTATATATATAAATAAAATAAAAGAAAGAGTGGGATGGGGTCAGGGCTACGCTTATTTTTAAGTAATTGCATATGTTGCAGGCCAGGCCGTGCTGTGTTAGCAAATATCTACTTTCATTTTTGGCCATTATATCATGCACACTTATTCTCACCACATGTAATCCTTTCACTTGACTGCTATTTTACCAAAAGATATGCAAATAATGTGTTCTTTGATTTTTTGCCCTTTTAGACTCCTTGAGACGTGGAATCCTATATTTTTCAAATTGATCTTTACAAATTTTAGGGCAACTTAAATGCTACAATTTTAAACATGCCTGTTTGGCAATGACCCTAAAAAGGGCGGGTAAGGGTTAAAAATGGAAGTTTATTTTAAATTTTTGCTGAATTAACTGATTGCTTTTTTCTTATATTATCCTGTTCATTATCAAAGTTAATGATAAAGACGAAGTCAAGCACAGTGTTGGCAATCAAATATTTATATTTTTATTAGAGTGCTCAAAATTTCTACAATATACTCTTTAATGTTTTAGCAACTTCATGCACAATTTTCTACACTCTAGAAAATACAATATTAAAATTTTCTTAAAATTATATTAAATTTTAATTATTTACTCTTAAAATATCCAAATCCTAACTATTCCTGAAAAAAATTTGAAATCACTACTATATTTTTGTCTTGTCGCCACATCAAATTTACTGACTTATTCTTAGAGGAATGTTGTAGAATATATGCAATTTATATTTGCTATGTAAGGTAAATTGCATGATCAATGGTATTTCTGATTTCTAAAATGCATTGTGTGTAATCTATTGATCCTTACGAGCAACCAAGTTTAAATGTTTGATGCTATATAATAAATTTTAAATTTGACCATACAATGCTTAACATTTTCTATAGGGTAGCATGAGAAATTGAAATTTCATATTTTGGTATTAAATTCAAAATATGATTATTTGTATTCTTTACAAGGATATTTTTTTCAATTTCTTTTATTTTAATGCAGTCCAAGTTTGCTTGACAGAGTCGAACTCGGGCCTAACAGGCCGCAAACAAAGGGCTAGATTTGACTAATGTATTAAAATTTTTAGTCTGACTTTCCTCCGATTTATTTTGTACTAATTTCATCTACAATGATAGAACAATTGAAGTACGCACTTGCTTTTATTTTTTGGAGTCCTTTTGACACCCTCTTGACTTAATTTACCAAAGAAAAAAAATATATATATTCAAATATATATATATATATATATATATATATATATATATATATATATGTATGTCAGCAGAAAAAGAAAACCAATTGATATGGGTTGCATTTAATTTCTAGGAAATTTAACGTAGACTTCGTAAATTGGAAATGTCAGCATTTTCTAAGAAAACATAATTTATCAAAGCAGTGCAAACGAATTACGATTTCGATAGGAATGAAGTCTCGTCAAATACTGGACAAGAGACAATGTAACACGAAATAGCTCATACAGCGTGCTCCAATGAAATTGAGATTTTAATATTCAAATGTAGGAATCTACTCTCTTTTCTTAGCAAAACTTTATCAAATATTTTGTAAAGAAAACCATATATTTTTTGCAAATTAAATACATATGTAGCAAAGGTGTATCCAGGATTTAGGTTTAAGGGGTTTTACTGAAAAGCTTAAAGGTTAAATGGTTAAAATGAGCCTAAATATCATNTTGTATTTATTATGCCTAATGCAGTTTTGTCTGCTTGTAGCAGAATATTGAAAATTTAGAAAATAGTTTAGTAGTAATATGCAACTTTCAAGTCTAGTAAATACTATGTAAATGTCTTCTAAGCAACTTCTTGATCTCTTCTAGTGTTTTGTTTTGTTCAGTTTTTGTTAATATAATTATATATATAAATAAAATAAAAGAAAGAGTGGGATGGGGTCAGGGCTACGCTTATTTTTAAGTAATTGCATATGTTGCAGGCCAGGCCGTGCTGTGTTAGCAAATATCTACTTTCATTTTTGGCCATTATATCATGCACACTTATTCTCACCACATGTAATCCTTTCACTTGACTGCTATTTTACCAAAAGATATGCAAATAATGTGTTCTTTGATTTTTTGCCCTTTTAGACTCCTTGAGACGTGGAATCCTATATTTTTCAAATTGATCTTTACAAATTTTAGGGCAACTTAAATGCTACAATTTTAAACATGCCTGTTTGGCAATGACCCTAAAAAGGGCGGGTAAGGGTTAAAAATGGAAGTTTATTTTAAATTTTTGCTGAATTAACTGATTGCTTTTTTCTTATATTATCCTGTTCATTATCAAAGTTAATGATAAAGACGAAGTCAAGCACAGTGTTGGCAATCAAATATTTATATTTTTATTAGAGTGCTCAAAATTTCTACAATATACTCTTTAATGTTTTAGCAACTTCATGCACAATTTTCTACACTCTAGAAAATACAATATTAAAATTTTCTTAAAATTATATTAAATTTTAATTATTTACTCTTAAAATATCCAAATCCTAACTATTCCTGAAAAAAATTTGAAATCACTACTATATTTTTGTCTTGTCGCCACATCAAATTTACTGACTTATTCTTAGAGGAATGTTGTAGAATATATGCAATTTATATTTGCTATGTAAGGTAAATTGCATGATCAATGGTATTTCTGATTTCTAAAATGCATTGTGTGTAATCTATTGATCCTTACGAGCAACCAAGTTTAAATGTTTGATGCTATATAATAAATTTTAAATTTGACCATACAATGCTTAACATTTTCTATAGGGTAGCATGAGAAATTGAAATTTCATATTTTGGTATTAAATTCAAAATATGATTATTTGTATTCTTTACAAGGATATTTTTTTCAATTTCTTTTATTTTAATGCAGTCCAAGTTTGCTTGACAGAGTCGAACTCGGGCCTAACAGGCCGCAAACAAAGGGCTAGATTTGACTAATGTATTAAAATTTTTAGTCTGACTTTCCTCCGATTTATTTTGTACTAATTTCATCTACAATGATAGAACAATTGAAGTACGCACTTGCTTTTATTTTTTGGAGTCCTTTTGACACCCTCTTGACTTAATTTACCAAAGAAAAAAAATATATATATTCAAANATTCATTATTCTGAAGATTTTCACTACAACAATGGAAAAGGCATTGTCAGGGAAATTAAATAGTATACACTTTTTGACATGCTACCCAAAACAGAAAGGTTGATATTAACGAAATTCAACTATTCAATTTAAGGTTTACTATTTCATATATCTACCTTTAAATGTCATTTTTATAATTAAATTTTAGCATAACAAACGTAACCAGCATATTATAAATGTTTGTTAAAAATTACTAAAACTGAATTATTTTTCCCTACAGCTATTCAACCATTACTAAGATTGGCTAAGACACATATCTGCTCCGTGGTTTAGTAGCCGTGTTGTCCTGTTAACTGATCCTAATCTCAATTGGAAAAATTTCCATTTTTGTGGTAGGATGATCTTTAAAAAATTCTTACAGCCAACCGCGGCTCCGACTTCAACTCCTGATAGCAGAAGAGAGAACAGCATGAGGATCATGCCGTGTTAATACTGTGCGTCCACAAAATACCTTTAGTTACATTTTGTAACTTGCCGTAATTTGAATTTAATACATTATTTTCTATTGTTTTTTTTAGCATTGCTATGTAATTCACCATATTTCACTACAGGTAAAAAATACAGAAACCGTGTCCAAATTATTTTCACATTTTGCAAAATATAATTTAATAAAAATTTCATTCAAAATTGCTATATTTGTCATGGCTAGTTTCGCTTTTGGCAATAATTGGAATGAAAATAATAGATAAGAAATCATAGCATAAGAACCAAGAATAACACATAAAAACTTTTTTAAAAGAAAAAACATCGTTGTGAGATAACAAACAAAATTACGAGTGCTTCATACTTCTGTTAGCACTAAGAAAAATCTAAGTTAAATGTTGCCAGAAATCGTAATCACTAAAAGCAAATTTGGTTCTGCATAGATACCTTATGTATAAGCTGTGATCATTGTTTAATATCTCTAGGTTTGACATCACAATATGAGGTGTGTGACAGAAAGATAGCAATGGTGCGAAATAGGGTTAATGTTATGCCTTCAATATATAAAAAAGTGAATTCGGTATTGGAAGCATAATTTATATTTTGGTCATCAACTGTGCTGTACACATGCAATAGCCAATACTGTATTAATTTACTAGGCAGGACAATAATGATTTTCGAATTGGGACTTTATTATGTTTCACCAAGATTTTCATCCATTAATGCTTGTGAGAACGTTCTTAGTGAAACTAAATAATTGCAAATTATTGGTAATTTTTCTTCTTCTAAAGTATTCAATATATTAATCGATTTCCAATTATTGCAATAATTGCAATATAAATTAATTATTGCTTACTCTTGCAGATAGATTTGAAGCATTGCTTAATATGTGTGTACTATGTTATCATATCAGCATACATTTCATGAGGAATGGAAGCATCTTTGCTCTGTTGAGGGGGGGAACGTTCCCCCAGTTCCCCCCCTCTGGGTGCGCCTCTGTTTATAATATTTGGCCTTGTCGCTTAAATACCAGAATAATTACAGCAAACACCTGGTCTGTGTTAATTAGGTTAGGTAAATTGCTGGCGTTAGCCTATAATTTTTTATATCACTTGATAAATATCAGCAAAAAGAAACAATGTAAACAGGCGCTTTAAATATTGAATACGACAAATTAAACCAACATGAGGAATAATGGAATTAAATTCCCGCCATTGCAATTGTCAAATGAAATCAACATGAGGAATCGGTGTTGAACCAATCTAATCGATGCTTTAGATATATAATATGTGAATATTCAAGTTATTATAAGAATAATTTATTAAAAGCTATAGCACTAAGTGAATATTGCTTGTTAACAAGAACAAAGTTTATTGACAATATACTTTTTAACGATGATTTAAAAATTTCTTTCTAAATTTATTTAGAATAAAAATGTTCAATTTAAATTTATTATACGAAAAATTATTAGTGCATTGTTGAAGTATATAACACAGTACATTTTTCAAATTACCAATACAATTATTTGATAAATATAAAATAATGATTTTGACTGTTGTAATGAAATGGCAATGATAACATGTTTGTCATTGTTTATTTCTTTGAATGCCAGCAATTTTTATGCTGCATAATGCAAGTTTGTCTGCTTGTAGCAGAATTATAGAAATTTTAAAATAAATTATTAGTAATGTTTAAATATGAAGTCTGCGAAATTGCTTTATAAACGTTTCTAAGCAACTCCCAAACATTTCCTTGACGTCTTCTAGATGTTTTCTAAACGTCTTCTAAACCATTTCTAAACATCTTAAAGACATCTTCTACACCTGACATAGATGCCATTTCTAAACGTCTTCTAAACTATTTTAAGATGTGTTATAAGACGTCTTCTAAACATTTTATTGTTTATTGGGCGTTTGGATTGCAGATGCTTCCCAATAAACACACCAATGTCGAAACAGCAGTGGAATCGATGGTGAAGTGTCGATTTGCGGTTGAAAATTACAATAATTAATATTCGAAGCTTTTTCGGCGGCATTTTGACAGTGGCTTTCCGAATTGCTGAATGCCATTTTTAGTCAAAAATAGGATAAATATCATTGTGGTGAATTGAAGATTTTTTGACCATAGATGAAATTATATGTAAAAAGTAGGACTGCGATATAAAATTGGTTAAATTTGCGATGCTTAGAAAAAATTGGTGGGCTTATTAAAAATATAATTCTAATTAATTTATATTTTCATGATATTACGAAATTTTCATTGATCTCTTATGTTTTCTGAAAGATATTGACAAATAGTTAACAACTAGTTTGACAAAACAGAGTTAAATCCACCAAAAACAATAATAAAACTCTTTGGAATTGTTGAAGTCAATATAATTTTGAAATTTCTCACATGTAACTATTAAATGTCGCTTAGTTACAACTTAGATGTGATTGGTTAATGTGTAATACTAGTTTAGTGTGTCAAATAGGAAGAGTGGAAGCGCAAAATTTTATGTATAAAAATCCATTATATTAATTTTATATTTTTCGCTTATTAGTTATTATTACAAAATTTCTTCTGTGGATTGCTTTTAAAAGAACTTAATTCAAGGGTTTTGCATATTAATTAAGTTTACAATTAATTTCACATTTTATGTTGTAAAATAAACACTGATGGTTAAACCAATGCAATTTAATAGCTATCAATATAATTTAATCAAAATTTTAACTTTACGGGTTCTATGGAGTGAGTTGATATATTCTTTTAAGCTCATTATTATTTATTCATTATCATTTTTGGCTTTTGTGTTTCAATCGATAGTTTTATGATGCAGGATAATCCAGAGGAGTGCATTAAGGGTAAGCAAGGTAAGTTGCTGGTTGCCCATTGAAATTCATTTGAACAAATGAAGAAAAAATATTTATGCTTACACAAAATATTTATAAATAGTGAGTAATAGCAGAACAAAATATCAAACAATACTGTAATGTCAGATTTTTAAATTATGCAAACAAAATTTATTCCTCGTACAAGCGACCAATCAAAATACAAATAAATATTAAATTAATTGTTGAACAATGACTATAATTAAATATTAATATTATAATTTAAAACTTGGATGCAAATACACTGCACTACTCACTGTTCATTTTCGTCAGTTAAATAATGTAAAATACTGTATTTTGGGTAGGTTTTTTCTTGTTGAACAATTGAACTATACGAGTTTTGTGATAATTGTTTTTATATTATGAACAGCAATAATAATCAATATCCTATTACTTAAATCTGCGTCGTAATAATTGCTCGACTGCACCTTAATTGTGATAATTGGTACTGATAAAAATCAATGTTTCGCAATTACAACTGAAAACAGTCCGTGCAACTGTCTACTGCTTCCTTTATCACACTTTGTTAACGTAATTGACAAAATCTCCAACAAATCAAAATTCCAAAATACTACCAGAGGACCGCGGAAAACGGAATCGTTCAATGATTTATATTGTCGAGGCGACAATGGCGATTGAAATTTTAAACTATAACTGCAATTTAGACTCCAAATCACTTATAATTGATGACAAACAAAGGGTAACTTTCAAAATTCGGATTTTTACTTAACAATCACAAGAAAATTTCACTTAATTTATAAAAATGGATGTATCCTAGTAAACATTTCATCTATTGCCAATGTTGGCTCAACGTCCAACATTGGCAATGAATGTTGGCCAACGTTGGCTTTTGACCAGGGCCCAACGTTGGGCCAACATTGCATGCCAATGTTGGGGAAACATTCAATGCCAACAATGAGCCAACATTCCATGCCTATGTTGTGCTATCACTATTAGCGAATAGTGAGACTGCTTTTAAAATTATATTTAGCAATGAACAATTCTATAGTAGTTAGGTATCATTAATTATTCCATAAAAGTTTAAAAATATATAAACAAACTGAAAAACATAAATAACGCTTAAATAACACACATGCAGACACACATACATGCATATATAATCAGTTACAATGTAAATGGTATAATATTACAATACAAAATAATAAAATATAATGTTGCACATCAAAAAAGTAAATAGAAACCAATCTGTATCATCCGCGAGTAGAAACAAAAAAGTTTGGTGATATTTTCGACTCAATGTGAGAATCTCTATATACTGCTACTGTACATGTATATAAATAATGTCAATGCTTTAGTATTCCAGTATGCTTTCCTCACACATGCTATTGTGTGCAGCTAATGTCATGCTGAGTATTTTGCGGAAGCTTTAATTAGGCCTACTTGTTTAATATAGCATAAGTTATATTAAATGTTGATTACTCATTTGTATTGCGCAAATCTGCATTTGTAATTATGAATTACAGTCAAACAGTGCTGCAGTTAACAACATAGTAAAATGGAGTGATAGAATAAAAATTTTTCACATGAAGTGCGCATATTAAGATATAGACGAAATCACACCGCCAATACATGCTATATAGGTGAATTGTTCGTGCTCATGTGCCTTCTTTAAGTTACTTTCTTGCAACATTATATTTTAAACAGTGTCCGTTAAATGACAATGGAAATTTGAAACAAAAATTTCTATAGATTTTGGTTGATTTTGCAGAAGTATATTAACTGTATTGGACAATACGATTTGGACAATGCACGTAGTACTAACAGCATTGACATTATTTACATACAATTAGCATTATATAGAGATTGTCTTCTAAGCTGAACTTATCTCATATATTTTAATTTGGAAGCAAAAATGTTAGTAGTATGTATGTTATATCGTTTGATATGTATAATTGAAGCAGCACCTAGTGCAACAAGTATCTGTAATAAGTCATTATTTTCCTGTTTTCAGTTAGTCTTTTAGGTAATTGCCACAATTTTCTTGTTTTGATCAATGTGAAAAAATTATATTTTTGGTTAAGTAGGACATTTTAGATGGTTTTAGCTCAAACAGATTTATTTGATTAGCAAATTTTTATTTGCATTTAAAAATAGCAAAAATTGGCATTTTTTACGAAAGTAGGCCATTTTTGGAGACTATCGCTGTTTATTTCATTTGCAAAATATATTGTAATTGTATATACTAGATTTCACACTTTCTTTGAATTAAATTTTGCCATTTCCCTCAAAAGGATTGAATGTGACGAAGGGGTTTTTCTACTAGATGCTTCAATTTAAAACACTGTTTAAGTATACATTCTATGCTGTCTTAATTTTGCATGCCTATATTCAAATGCTTGCATTATCACTGTATTTTTAGGTGGTTGCAGTCCTACAATGCAAGATTTGTTAAAAGTATAATTAAATTTTTTATGATTTATTTTAGTACTTAGTAATTGGTTTACTATAGTAATAATTTGCTAAGTAAATTTATAAGTGTTAGTTGTTTCTGTAAGAGAATTTTATTTCGATTGTCTATTTTTGTGGATTCCACAAAATGCTGCCATTTGCTGTTTAACTTCTTAATTATTTTGTGGATTCCACAAAATATTTGAGATTTCTTAAAATTAAAACATTAATAACAAAAAAGGAAAATGTGATTTATTCCAATTTTTGTGACTCTATGTTAACTATAAATTTGCTTTGCCTAAAATGAGCTTGCTTTGGGCTTGTTTTATATCAAATATTGTTTTCAAGCTCCGCTTGTTAGAAGCTCTGCTTGTTGCAAAATCTGATTAGGGTACAATTTCACTTAAAGTTATTCTTGTGTCTAAAGTTATGTCTTGGGTTAGGCTTTTGGATATCATTTGAGTTAGGGTAATGGTTTGGATTATAATTTTTATGTGCATAAATCAGCTTAATTTTGCAAAAACTTGAGTGGTGGGAGATACCGCGAAAGTACCAACAGTTTAGACACCATAATTAAGTAGACCTATTATAAATTACCCACGTTTTTGTTAATTTTTAATTAAATAATTAAAGAATTTAAGTCATGCCTTGTTACAAAATGTAACATAATTTCCAGTGTTTCTTTGCCTCCATCCTAGTATACTTCAGAATGCTGGAAAGCAAAAAAAATTAAATTCTTCATAACTAGTGATATTAGAACAAAGCAGGGGTGTCCGCAAGTCATGCAGCTGGCAGGTCAAAAATGAATGGGTCACGTTACCACGGGTCGTGGAGGGACATGTGTCAAGAAAAGTGACCAGCGGATACCCCTGGACAGTATTAATATCAATATGATATTGTAATATTGATATCTAAAACTTTATTTAATGAATGATCATATATAAATTTGATGAAAAAGCTATTAACACAAATATATTTTTCCAAATTGATGAAATAAAATATTTTTAACCCTGGAGTGCTAATCTTTGCTGTCCTTTGAAAAACCAGACGAGAAAGTTATATATTGCAGTCTATTTTTCTTGAAAATATTTCAATATATCTTACTAGTTTCGTCTAACACTCACAACAAACACTCCAAATGACTCACCATATTTAGCTCCGATAATTCCATTCATAGTAATATAAACAGTTGCTAAGACACATGCAGAAGGTGCTAAAACTGAGGCGGTAAGAATTGAAGCTATAATAATTGATATAACACTAATACTGTGCTTTGAAATTAGTATTACAAGTTTGTCTTTAAAAACTTCTGGTGTAATTAATTTTTGATCCAATTCACTTATTAGTTCAAGGACTTCATTTTTTGCTTGCACTAAAGCCTCTTTAGCGATTTTCTTCTCCACCTTCTCTCTACGAGGTGCTAAGAAACACTTTGCTAATGATCCCCAACCACTTGCACCCATATTCCAAATGACAGATTTTGATGTCTCATTCAACTGTGATTTATTTATTCCTGTCTTACACCATGTTGCAACATGATCAGTTTTGTCAAAATATTTGTTGAAATCACCTTTTTTAAGGAATCCCCTTGCATTTTCTATTGTATGATTTCTGGGAAGTTCGGCCTCATAAATATATAAATTCACAATTCTTAATTTTGAAAATTGGTAAATTACTCGTCTTGCACAATCCCTTAAGAATGGGTCAAATAAATCTCTTTTAAAGATAAACTCAATTACAGTTAGTAAATTTGTTTCTTCTGAAACTTCTTCTACAATTGCATCACTTGAAGTAGCAACAATATAATAATTCTTAATGTGATCACCTTTTCGAAGTTGGGAAATACTTGTTACTGCTTCCTCTGTTCTATTCAATGCTTGCACCTGAGGTATGTGTTCAGCAAATTGTGGAAGTCCCAATAATTCATTTGGTAAATCTGAAGGCATTAACTTCAAACTTTGACTTCCTGATTAGCGAATGACTAAACACATAGAATGTAATTGTTTTCTGTTTTAGATCAATATTTATAATTAGAATTTATTATCTTACAAAAACTATTGGGCTGTACAAAATTCATGCAGGCCTAATTTTTTGAAAGAGCTTAAAACAAATCTGCCTGGAAGCTCTGCAACTATGGACTGGCTGCGCTAAGGGCTACTACAACCTCTAAAGGATAAATTCACAATTTTCTCAATATCTAGATACAATTAAAATAATCAGGTACAAATTGAATTGCTCATACATATATATATATATGTATGTATATAAATCAATTCGAAATATTTGGCATATTTTATGCAAACTTTGCCAAATATTTGACAAACTTTCAAAATTTTGATATATATATATATATATATATAATTGTTTGTAATTTATGAAATAAATTAAATAATTACACTCATACATTAACAAACAGCAACAAACTTTCATCCACTTTAGTTATTTATAACAGAAGTTTATTAAACTGCTTTCACAGTTCACACAAGAATGTATCTCAAAAACGTAGACCCAGACCAACTAGCCATGGTCTAAACAAAAGCAATCAACTGCCAACCATTTGCAATAATGTATTAGAATGTCAGTCAACATCACAATTGCACATTAATGGAATATTAAATACTTACCATTTGTGATTGTTTATATTCCGTAACAATTTGCTAAATATTTTAGCAATTATGAATTACAATTTAAACATTTATAAGTATAATACATTTAAAAATTATTTCTGGTATGAGAATAAAGATGTGAAAGAACACAGGAGACTTCCCTAGTCCATAACTAGGACTAATTTCACATTTAAATGTTGCAAAAATTATTCTTAGATATATACATATTTTATTTGTTTATAATAAGAGTAAATGAAAAGTTAGAATTTTCGTTACATTGGTTTAAAAATTGTTTGAAATAGTCTATTATATATTACGCACACATTTAATCAAATAAGCTGTAAATTAATGAATGTACAAATTGTAGAAATTTAGAAAAATTGGCAATTATTTGGCAAATATTTGAAATAATGCCATTTACAAAAATTATTTCATTTTTATCCAAATATTTGCCAATTTTCCAAACGTATTTGCTAGGGTAAACTTTACTAGATTGCTTTTAGGTAAAATTTCACGCGGCATCTCACCAAAGATCCATCAATGAAATGAATGATTCTTACGACAAATAAACGATGCTGCTTTAAGTATCTCAGTTTAAAATATCTAGTTCAACAAAATTTCTTATTCCTATACCTATATTTAAATAACATAATAGCATGTAATTACCAAGCATTCATGCAAGCCAACAAGCATGATTTAACCAGTGTAAATAATTATATGCTTTGTCCGAATAAGTTGAAAAGAACAATTTTCATAAGCTGCCGTTGAGATATACCTAACTTAATTCGAGCACAATTCTGGGTGATCAAACCTAGAAGTCATTGGGCGCGACCGGATTCCCACAATTCCCAAATTATCATCAGAATCTAGGTTGTTATCATAATAAAATCTATACCTGAACCGCAACTTCTCACGATCATATAAACATCTCATCATTACACCTGCTTGTTGTTTACACTTGCAATGAAATACTGCGTGCTTTCCCTCGTAAAGCTTATTCAAGCAACTAGTTTAAATCGAGGGGACAATTAAATAAAGTACATTTCTTCAAAGTACCAAAGTTGAAATTACATCTTTATCAAAGAAACAAAGTATGCACCAATAAAATACGAATCAAATTATATAATAAAATATATATGATTATTAAATAAAATTTGTTCTTAAGTAACTACACTTTTGATATGAGTCTCTACTGGTGTAATAAATTAGGGTTAAAGTAGGTCCTTAATTTTTCCCCGAGTGAAATTACAATATACAGTACTGGCCAAAAGTTTGTGAACACTTTCCAAATTTAGAAATTTTTTTTAATTTTACACTAAAAACGCAATATAGAAACAATATGATAACACCATGTAGAAAGTAAATGTTAAATCAGAAAAACTCACTAATATTTTGTGTGTCCGCCATTACTGACCAAAAACGCAGCAATGCGATTTGACATTGACTTGACCAGCTTTCTACAATAATCAATAATCCCTGTGCACCATACCACTTTAATTTGCACCTTCAGATCGTCAATTGATGTGCATTGGCGCTTCCTCAGACAGTTTCTGCTGTGGTGCCAGCAATTTTCTATGACATTGGTCTTGAGAGTACCCGGTCAGTTCTCAAGCAGCCGAAAGTCTTGTGATGCAATCCACTATTTCACAACATTGGCGCTATGGCAAGTTGCACCATCTTGTTGTAGTGCAGATGTTCTGTGAAGCTGCAGAAATATGGGAACTTTCTCCTGAATTATTTTGAGGTAGGCCTTGGCTATGACTGTCTCGTTGTGAGGAACAAATTGCAGACCAGCATGCTCATTCGCAGTTATAGCACCCCAAATCATCCGAGAAGGTTCTGAGCTGACAGTTTGTTGTGTGTAACGTGTGTTGAATTTTTGGTTTCTTGGTCGTCGAACTATGGCTGGTATGATGTAAACTAGCAAATCTTGAATTCGTCACTACACATTACGTGATGCCACATCTCAAGGGGTGTAGTGTTGGTATTGCCTGCAGAAACGCAACCGGTCTCGAATGTTCTTCGAAGACAATCGAGGTTTGGCTGCCGGTTTGCACGATGGATGGTCAAAGGTAGTGTTCAATTGACGCCTAATGGTTTTTGTTGATACATTCTGTACTACCACACCTAGATTTGTTTTGACTTCAGAAGATGAAGAGAATGGTTGATTGACGACGTAATGGTGAATGAAACGGTCAGTGTGAGGGGTTGTCACTTTTGGTCTTCCAGACCACTTGCGAGAGGAAAAATTTTGCAGTGATTATTAATGGTTTAATGAGAATATTTTATAATATTGAAAATAAGACCAAGGAGTCTTAGTTACCTAATATGCATGTCAGTTATACCAATTTTCTTAAATAATTGTAAAGAATTATGAAATTAATCAGTCCAAAGTTTATTCCTACTAAAAAATCATACCTTGTTACTATTTACAGTCAATTGCAAGGAAATATAATTTTGGTCTTAATATATAAGCTATTCCACAATTGGTTGTGCAATCTGAGAAATTTTCCAATTGCGCAATCTGAGAATTCCACAAAATGAAGCAATACCATTTCACTGTTATATATATTCTGGAGAATTCGATATTATCAGTAATAACTGATTTGCCCATGTTATGGATAGAGGCAATGAATTATGCCAAGTATATTTCTCGCTCGATCATTTATTAAAGAAAGTAATTACAAATTAGTGAATGGTTATGGATATATAAACGAAAATCATTAATATCTATTTTTTATATCGAAATCAACGCAGAACTTAAAGTGGTCGGAATTTTTAGGTTTGTGCAAGACCGGACTGACTTATACATTCAAAGATCGTGGAGATATAAATATATAAGAGAAATAAATATTATATATAAATATATGATGATTTCACTTGTATTTACATTTAATACTGTAATGATGCCATGATGATTATTTTTGATAATTGCTTAAAAACTTGTTCATTGTTTGTGATATATGGTTTCTATGTTATATATTAATACCAGTTATGTTTCTTTAGAATTTTTAACTTTTTTAATTATATCTTATTTTTATAAATCTTATATAATAATTCCTAATTTAAGTAAATTCCCATTTTTAAAAATTTGAACATTTCCTCTCATACCCTTGCTTTATGAGCAATTCTTAAATATTTTTCTTGGAAATAATTAGACCTAATCAATGAAAATATGCTGCTCGTTATTAAAAAGCAGGAAACTGGTTACTTTTTTGATTCATTGTCCGACACATTTACCAATGATCCGCTAACCGATTCTATCAAAGAAAGATTTACTAACATAATACGCACAAAGTGTTTAATTTAAAAGATTCAAGTGTCTTACTTCTAAAGTCCCGTGATCTCTCCTGACACCTCTAAGAATGACCTGCTGAAGACATTTTACTAAAGGCTTCTCAATATGCTCACATATCCGCTTAGCTAGCTGCGTGGCATTGCATATGCAACATTTTCAAATATACATAAAGGCTAAAATGTCATACTAAGATGATATTGAGAAATTTAAGTACAGAAAATCTGATCAAACTTCCTCATGTTTTTCACTCGATGTCTCCTTGAATGTATCAATAAATTTCTAAATGTATACAGTTAGAAACGTATAATTCAAAAATTCATACTAAAATTTTTAAAGATGTCTTCATTGCCTGTCTGCGTCTGTATCCAAAATTTTTCTGATCAATTTTTTCAAACTGACGATGATTCATATATATATATATATATATATATATATATA
>CABFPE010000565.1:495977-508124 GCA_900660155.1 Hofstenia miamia | reverse complement strand
TTTGAATATATATATTTTTTTTCTTTGGTAAATTAAGTCAAGAGGGTGTCAAAAGGACTCCAAAAAATAAAAGCAAGTGCGTACTTCAATTGTTCTATCATTGTAGATGAAATTAGTACAAAATAAATCGGAGGAAAGTCAGACTAAAAATTTTAATACATTAGTCAAATCTAGCCCTTTGTTTGCGGCCTGTTAGGCCCGAGTTCGACTCTGTCAAGCAAACTTGGACTGCATTAAAATAAAAGAAATTGAAAAAAATATCCTTGTAAAGAATACAAATAATCATATTTTGAATTTAATACCAAAATATGAAATTTCAATTTCTCATGCTACCCTATAGAAAATGTTAAGCATTGTATGGTCAAATTTAAAATTTATTATATAGCATCAAACATTTAAACTTGGTTGCTCGTAAGGATCAATAGATTACACACAATGCATTTTAGAAATCAGAAATACCATTGATCATGCAATTTACCTTACATAGCAAATATAAATTGCATATATTCTACAACATTCCTCTAAGAATAAGTCAGTAAATTTGATGTGGCGACAAGACAAAAATATAGTAGTGATTTCAAATTTTTTTCAGGAATAGTTAGGATTTGGATATTTTAAGAGTAAATAATTAAAATTTAATATAATTTTAAGAAAATTTTAATATTGTATTTTCTAGAGTGTAGAAAATTGTGCATGAAGTTGCTAAAACATTAAAGAGTATATTGTAGAAATTTTGAGCACTCTAATAAAAATATAAATATTTGATTGCCAACACTGTGCTTGACTTCGTCTTTATCATTAACTTTGATAATGAACAGGATAATATAAGAAAAAAGCAATCAGTTAATTCAGCAAAAATTTAAAATAAACTTCCATTTTTAACCCTTACCCGCCCTTTTTAGGGTCATTGCCAAACAGGCATGTTTAAAATTGTAGCATTTAAGTTGCCCTAAAATTTGTAAAGATCAATTTGAAAAATATAGGATTCCACGTCTCAAGGAGTCTAAAAGGGCAAAAAATCAAAGAACACATTATTTGCATATCTTTTGGTAAAATAGCAGTCAAGTGAAAGGATTACATGTGGTGAGAATAAGTGTGCATGATATAATGGCCAAAAATGAAAGTAGATATTTGCTAACACAGCACGGCCTGGCCTGCAACATATGCAATTACTTAAAAATAAGCGTAGCCCTGACCCCATCCCACTCTTTCTTTTATTTTATTTATATATATAATTATATTAACAAAAACTGAACAAAACAAAACACTAGAAGAGATCAAGAAGTTGCTTAGAAGACATTTACATAGTATTTACTAGACTTGAAAGTTGCATATTACTACTAAACTATTTTCTAAATTTTCAATATTCTGCTACAAGCAGACAAAACTGCATTAGGCATAATAAATACAANATGATATTTAGGCTCATTTTAACCATTTAACCTTTAAGCTTTTCAGTAAAACCCCTTAAACCTAAATCCTGGATACACCTTTGCTACATATGTATTTAATTTGCAAAAAATATATGGTTTTCTTTACAAAATATTTGATAAAGTTTTGCTAAGAAAAGAGAGTAGATTCCTACATTTGAATATTAAAATCTCAATTTCATTGGAGCACGCTGTATGAGCTATTTCGTGTTACATTGTCTCTTGTCCAGTATTTGACGAGACTTCATTCCTATCGAAATCGTAATTCGTTTGCACTGCTTTGATAAATTATGTTTTCTTAGAAAATGCTGACATTTCCAATTTACGAAGTCTACGTTAAATTTCCTAGAAATTAAATGCAACCCATATCAATTGGTTTTCTTTTTCTGCTGACATACATATATATATATATATATATATATATATATATATATATATATATTTGAATATATATATTTTTT
This sequence comes from Hofstenia miamia, assembly GCA_900660155.1. NCBI lineage: Eukaryota > Metazoa > Xenacoelomorpha > Acoela > Hofsteniidae > Hofstenia > Hofstenia miamia. The sequence goes on along the minus strand of CABFPE010000565.1, from coordinate 506,233 downwards.
TTCTTTGGTAAATTAAGTCAAGAGGGTGTCAAAAGGACTCCAAAAAATAAAAGCAAGTGCGTACTTCAATTGTTCTATCATTGTAGATGAAATTAGTACAAAATAAATCGGAGGAAAGTCAGACTAAAAATTTTAATACATTAGTCAAATCTAGCCCTTTGTTTGCGGCCTGTTAGGCCCGAGTTCGACTCTGTCAAGCAAACTTGGACTGCATTAAAATAAAAGAAATTGAAAAAAATATCCTTGTAAAGAATACAAATAATCATATTTTGAATTTAATACCAAAATATGAAATTTCAATTTCTCATGCTACCCTATAGAAAATGTTAAGCATTGTATGGTCAAATTTAAAATTTATTATATAGCATCAAACATTTAAACTTGGTTGCTCGTAAGGATCAATAGATTACACACAATGCATTTTAGAAATCAGAAATACCATTGATCATGCAATTTACCTTACATAGCAAATATAAATTGCATATATTCTACAACATTCCTCTAAGAATAAGTCAGTAAATTTGATGTGGCGACAAGACAAAAATATAGTAGTGATTTCAAATTTTTTTCAGGAATAGTTAGGATTTGGATATTTTAAGAGTAAATAATTAAAATTTAATATAATTTTAAGAAAATTTTAATATTGTATTTTCTAGAGTGTAGAAAATTGTGCATGAAGTTGCTAAAACATTAAAGAGTATATTGTAGAAATTTTGAGCACTCTAATAAAAATATAAATATTTGATTGCCAACACTGTGCTTGACTTCGTCTTTATCATTAACTTTGATAATGAACAGGATAATATAAGAAAAAAGCAATCAGTTAATTCAGCAAAAATTTAAAATAAACTTCCATTTTTAACCCTTACCCGCCCTTTTTAGGGTCATTGCCAAACAGGCATGTTTAAAATTGTAGCATTTAAGTTGCCCTAAAATTTGTAAAGATCAATTTGAAAAATATAGGATTCCACGTCTCAAGGAGTCTAAAAGGGCAAAAAATCAAAGAACACATTATTTGCATATCTTTTGGTAAAATAGCAGTCAAGTGAAAGGATTACATGTGGTGAGAATAAGTGTGCATGATATAATGGCCAAAAATGAAAGTAGATATTTGCTAACACAGCACGGCCTGGCCTGCAACATATGCAATTACTTAAAAATAAGCGTAGCCCTGACCCCATCCCACTCTTTCTTTTATTTTATTTATATATATAATTATATTAACAAAAACTGAACAAAACAAAACACTAGAAGAGATCAAGAAGTTGCTTAGAAGACATTTACATAGTATTTACTAGACTTGAAAGTTGCATATTACTACTAAACTATTTTCTAAATTTTCAATATTCTGCTACAAGCAGACAAAACTGCATTAGGCATAATAAATACAATAAATTATCAATGACAAACTTATCAACATTGATATTTCATTACAAAAGTAAAATTCATAATTTTATAATTTTCAACAATGTTCTAATAATTTTGCGTATTATGAATTTAAATTGTATATTTTTGATCAATATCTTAATGGATTTTCGCTTGATTTCAAGGGTAAATTCAATGCAATTTTACTCAATTAATTTTTGAATTTTTTCTAAATTTCTGTAGTTATATAGAATCAGTAGCTTTCGGATTTCAGCAATCCCAGAGTGATGGAACAATATATGATATTGCTTGCCCATTAAAGCCAAAAATAAATTTTATCTTTGTATTAAGATAGCCAATAAATCACATTTTAAAGCGCCATCTATTGACAAGGAAAATTTTACTACAAAAATATTTCGTGTAATGAATAAAATAATATGCTGTCAATAAACTTTGCTCTTGTTTTCAAATAATATTCACTTATTGCTAAAGTTTTGCATAAATTATTCTTATAACAACTTGAATATTCACATATTTAATATCTAAAGCATCAATTACATTGGTTCAACTCAAGTGACTTTAATGCTCATGCATGTGCTTACACCCATTCTCCATGTTGATTTCATTTGACAATTACAATGGTGAAAATTTGTTTATGATATTTCTCATGTTGGTTTCATTTGACATATTCAATATTGAAATCGCTTCATTACATGCTTTCTCTTTGTTGATATTTTTCCAGTGATATAAAAAATAATAGGCTAACATCAGTCATTTACTGACCTAATTAACACAAACCAGGTGTTTGCTGTAATTATTGCTAGCATTTAAAAGACTGGGCCAAATAATATAAAGACGTCTAGAAGACATTTAGAAAATATTTAGAATACATTTTACAATATCATTTGTGAACCCTAGATGGAATTCAGCAATGTTGAGAAATGGTGCTTTATAAGACGTCTATAAGACGTCCATGAAGGCGTCTTACAAAGTGTTATGCCATTATAAGTCAGGTATAAAAAGTTTTATTGTTTACCGGGCAGCCTGTATGAATATTTATTTTTGTGGGTTAATGTATGCTAACAACCATTAACTGTGTTCAATTTCCAATCTAATGGAATGAGATCTGCAGAAATGTCATTGATTGAAGAAAGCTTATCATTAGTAAAAACGATGGATATTCATCTACGTGAAAAGATCTGTCTCTTGGTTGAAATGTTTATTAAAATTTCACAAATTATTCATATATTTTGGATTAACAAACATTTTGCTTGTAATAAAAGAGACTAAATTTTGTTAAAGTTGTAATAAATGTTTCTAATGAAATTTCATCATGAAAAAAACTAGCTCCATTCTTGCATACACCAATAGAGACACTATACTCACAAGTTTAGTTTCTAACTTAAGAAAACATTTTAATTAATATATTAAAGGGCCTAATAAATGATAAAGTTTTGATGTTATTCGTATAAAAAATTTCATCTTCTGTTCAATGAACATTAATTATAGGAATGGTTTAGAGTGCTGTTAAGAACAAAAATGAATTTTGATCTTTTCAATCAAATATTGAATCAGAAAGAAATTATTCATCATTTAATGTCATTAAAAAGAAGGTATAATCACAGAATTACAGAGCAGACTGTCAACAAAATATCATGTCATATGGTGATAAACACTATCTCCTGGATAATTTCACGTTATGAATTCCACAACATCGTGTATAAATTGATGGTTATCAAACAGGGTGATATTCACAAATGAAACAACTTGGCATTTAACAAATGATGCACAAAAAACAAATGACACTTTTATTTATAATGAAGTATATAATTTATTTAAAATCTTGTGTTAAACCCACAACAATTTATCAAAACTATAATATATTACATTTTTAAAAGAAATATCTGCAAAATTAACTATGAATAACATCACCAAAGAAGCACTTATAATCCAAAAATGAGAAATGTCAGACAATTGATTATCTAAAAGCTCACCAAAAGTCTTTCAGCATAGTTATCTTTCTTTCAACAATGTGAAATTCTGTTGTGCTGATTGCATATTCATATGCATACAAACTTTCATATTCACAGAAAATTTTAACATTATATAATTTTTTATCTTTATCCCATTATCCAAATTAAATAAATAGTCCATCTCAAACTACAGTACTGAAAATATGTATTTGACCACCTTGCTATTTTGAATAAATAATTAATTAGATAGAGTGTGCATAAGTATATAACTAAGTGTTACTTTGATTGAGAAAGGAAAATCTGTATGTCTAATATGATAACACATGTAGAAAAACAATTGGCTATTCATTTTAACAAATTTGCAAATCCGAAAAATGTAATTTCAAAATAAGATGCATAAATTAATAATTGATGCCTTATAAGCACTTACCAAAAAATTCTTTCTACTAATATTTTGTAATGTGTCCCTTTAAAAGAATAACAGCTTCAATGCGATCAGGGATTGAAGCAAAAATTCTTTCATTAAACCTGTTGGAAATTGCATAAAATTCTCTTTTTATTGTGGTCCACAGCTCATCTTCAGTGTTAAGAGTATGCTGTCCAATTTGATATTTGACATCCTTCCACATATTTTTAATAATTTTAAGGTATTGAGATTGGATAGCAACCCCATTATGGTGGTAGAAATTTTTCATTTCTTTTGAGGTATGATATGGACCACCACCCTGCTGATAAATTGAATCACTTGTAAGGAATGGCTAGAGTTCCTTTTCTAGAATCCGAGCATATTGAGAGCTTTAGAGAGTACAGTGATGTGAACAATCTGCAAATGCCACACTCATGGATGACAATAGGTATGCAACCAGGAATCAAATATGGCGAAGAAAGCTGTTTTTAGTTATTTTCAAAATAAATAGACTGAAAAAAGGTCAGCCAATGAAATTTTTTACAGATTCTCTGATTTGGTCTGAAGTGGCTGAATAAATTTTTTCCAGAAAAGATTAGCTGACTATGAGCATTGTAGTATTTTTCCTTGAGCTTTAAATTAAACAGTGATAATTATGCCTTAACATCTGTTAATTCCTTTTTCTGTGACACCAAATTTAATTTAAAAATACCCGTGACATTCTTGGCGTAAATTTCTTAGAAACATTTATGACAAATCATGGGTAGACGAATTTGCTTTTCCAGTACTGTATATGTAAATATGGAATTTTAATCAATTTATAAATTGTCACTACAAAAAACAATTTTAACCAATGAAACTAAAATTTTTCACAAGTTATAAAAAAAAATTATGACAACATGTTTTCCCCAATATTTTTACGTACATAAGTGATAGATGTTTTATTGTTGAGTTCAAGTATGCTATATTTAATTCCAAATATGCATGTAGAAAATTCGTATTTTAAACCAATTTTCCTGATAAAGATTTCAAAATAGAAAAGAGATTTTGAATTTTTGAAATGTTGGGTTTTTTAGAGTGTAATAAACTGTAAATTTGAAATTCTGAAGAATGAAATTTTTTGCAATAGAATCTTTATTTTTTGGAATTAAAGGACAAATTTTCCTACATGAAGATTGTACTGATGTAGGTTTAGAAATAATCTAGGATGAAATATTCCAGAAAATGTGGAGTTTCTATTTTTTTAAAAATATGGATTAATGTTATTTTTTATCAAATTCCATCATGGGGAGACTTCAAAGGCTAGTGCCAATTTTTGAATATGAATCTAATAAACAATTAAAGAATAACTTTACAAGGATGATTTTGAAAAATGGTGCATAGAAGAACTTTTACATATATTCTAAAATGTTTTTTGGAGTAAAAATGGATGAAATATTCCAAAAAACAATACATTGAAATATTACAACATCTAAATCTCAAATGATAGCAAAACTAATACAACTTCTACATTAAAATATAACTGTCAAGTAAAATTATTTAAATTGTAAAATATTCAAAAAAATATAAGTCTACAAGAGTAGAAAAACATTAAGTATTCCATGTAAGTCAACAGACCTTTAAAAGAACAAAAACTGAAAAAATCTGGAAAAACCATCAAACTGAGAGGATTAGACACATGTCATTTTAAATAGCACATAATTAAGTTTAAGGTGCATTCAACAGTGTAGGTAATTTTTAAAGCATTTTTTAAGATAACTCATCCTAATTTACTTCTTTCATCATTTGTTTGAATTTTCTTGAAGTTTAGGGGTAATATAATCAGTGAGTGAAATGTCAAGAATGTATCCTTTATAGATTGGAAGAAATTCAATTTGGAATATTTCAACATGTAAAAAAGCTTTCATCCTAGATGTTTGCTAACTTTTTGGTTGAATTTCGAGGGTTTTGCTTATCCAATTACAACCAGACAAAAGATATCATCAACATATTACAAGTAGAACAAAGGAAGATTATTTGTAGAGAATTTTGATTCAATGATGGCCATAGCAAATTTGCTGAATGTTGGGCCTAGGGGTGATCCCATAGCCATGCCATCATGCTGCTGATAAAGTTCATTGTTGAAAGAGAAAATAATATTTGATGATGATATATTTATATATACATACATATTGAAGCCATTATCCAGGTGCTCCAATTTATCACTTGCTTTAAAAATATTAGCAGAACATTGCAGTAATGTGTTGAAAATGATAAAAATTATAATTAAGGCAAATTCAACTTTGTCCAACATTTGAACATTTGCATATAAATTTAAATATATATATATATATTTCAGCAGTCAATTATAATGAACACTGCCTTAATATAATAGCATTTGTGATATTCTTAACTCTAAAAAATTGACATTTTCTAAGACATTTTTTTAAGTAGCAACCCATTCATATTATACATAGAATAAAGTATAAACCAATATATTTCATAATGTTGAATGTCTCAAAGGTCAATTTGTTATCAGTGATTTATTTCGACAAAATGAGAAATTCTGAGATTGCGCAATTCAATTATAAATAAATATCCCAATAGTATTGAAGTGCGCAGAGTGCTCTGTAAGTAGATTTAAATTTACTTTTTGATTTTGCCTTTCATTTATAACTAAACTTTAACTAAATAATTTATCAATTCATTAATATTTGTTAATGAAATAACATTATGCAATGTACATTCCAAATGTCAGCTGCCTATGAATTTTATTTAAGAATTTAATTAAATTTTCATGAAGGATAAATTCAGAGAAAAAAATTAAAATTTAAGTAGTACTTTCCTTTTTTTAATTGGCTAAAACTTTAGTTATGCTGATATTAAGACAATAATGGAGAATAACAGAAAAATTTGTAAAAAATAGAACCTATTTCTGAATAAAGAAACATTAGTAGTAAAGAAAGGCAGGGTTTCATATATACGGGTTTCTAATAATGATCAGTTTTCAATAACTTTTTACACTTTTCTATTGATTTTGATAAGTAAAAAGGCGTTTTTTAGAAGTTCAGGATTTTACAGCCATGTGTCAAAAAACTATGGCCATACCTATATAAATAATTATTCAATTATACCCCCTTTTTTACTATGCACCAATATTTTTTTGAGCAATTTTTTGCATTTTTTAGAAAACCTGCCTTTTACAGACACCCCAAGAATTCCTGCAACCACTTGTTGTTCAAAATTTTTACATGAAATTCAGTGCTTCTAGTTTTAATTACACCCTATTTCTTAAGCAAAATATAAAACTTGTCAAATGTCCTAACAAAGGTTTTTTCTTTAAGAAATTACAAGTATTATTAATAGCATAACAATAACCCTTACACAATCCATATTCATTATAAAATCGACCATAACTGTCATGGAGGATTGAATGTGTATGACAACATTGAATAGTTCCAAATAAATATTGAAATAGGTTTGTTAAACATCCTTCTGGTCCAATCAAACCAATTTCCTGGTCAAATTTGTCTAATATTTCTCTTATAGAAATGTTCTTGTCAAAATTAACTATATAAAGACGTTGGTAAGCTAAACAAGCCTTGAGAATCACAGGGTTTAACTTAGGATAATTCAATTTTTGTATTTTAAAGTTATCTATTACATATTTTATAACTTCTTTTGGACTAGTTAATTCTCGTTTTCTTGTTTCATTAAAACAACCCATTGATTGCACTCCATAAGTTTTTTTGTTTTCTCCTCTCTTGGTATTATTTACTGTTTTCAGCATAATTGGTTCACTTACAATTTGAACTCTTTTACTGATTTCTATATAAGAGATTAGAAAAAATTAATTTCAATAACTTGTCTTTGGAAGGAAATATGTTAAAGTATGCAAACTAATCCATTTTATAGGCTCTATGTCATTTGCAAACAGCCAAAACAGACCATTCTTATTTGAAATATCACACCAAATTACACCATTAGATGTAGCTAGTCCAAATATTAATTTATTATACTCTAAACTATATGCAAGTTCCTGATTAATTTTAATTATATTTGCACGATTTTGCAAGTTGTGCTTATTCCTTTGGCATATTCCTTTTATTGACAATGTTGAAAATCAGAATTATCAGTGTTCTTAAATTCAGTATTAAATTCCATTACTTTTTTAATATCACTGTTGTCAGTATTTAATTCAATGTCATTCCAAAACAAATCAGTTGTGTCAAAATATATATTATTTAAGGAAACAAATGTTTCTTCTAGTATTAAATTGTGTACAGACAATTCACCAAATTTACTAATTTGGATATAAACATCTTTTGATTTTTCACAAACTACTGCAAATCTTATTGTTTTTGGAGGCCAAGCTTCTTTTGGTAATTAAATAAAATCCAGTTGCTAGATAAAATTTCACCAGTTCTAAAAACATATTTACCTCTAAAATGTACAAAGGTATTAATTATTGTATAGTATACATCATTTTTTAAATGTAACATATTATAATGATTTTTTGATAAGATGCAAATTCCTGAAAGTGAAATCCAGCTATGAGCATCTCTAACATAAATATAACCATTTTCTATTGAAATTTTATCAAAACCTTTATCACCATAGGCAGGAAAATCTAAAGCTTGCTCATGGCTTTCAGCTTTAAAAAATTAATTTTTATAAGCAAATGTTTTTCAACTTCAGTTCTTTCAAATAATTGAATATTCTTATGTTAATTTTCTTGTAAATTTGAAAAGAAATTATGCATAGATTCAATACTACATAATTGAGCATTGGATTTTTTAATAATTTGCAAAATCTTGTTTTTATTGTTTACAAGTTTTTTTTGTTGTTTGTTAATAGTATCTTTTTCCTGTTCACCATCATGAACTTTTATAATTTTCTCATTACACATATTTAAATCTCTATTAAAAAGATTATACCCTGATATATCTAACTTATTATTTTCAATCTGATTTATTTTGTATTTTATGAATTTAACAACTGTTTCTATGTTATTATTGTAACCTTCTTGATAAGAATGTGTAGCTTCAGGTATTCCACTATTATTAAATCCCATTTATATAAGATTTTAGAAAATAGTTTTTAATATATTCTTCATTTTTATATTTGTCACATTTTCTTTTGTTAAGAACATTAAGTATTGAGAAATAATCTCTTCCCTTACATCTTTCATATATAAACCAAATACAATAGTATCCACATAGTACACTAGAACTTTGTTGATACTGTGAACTGTTGTACACAGTATTGTCCTTAACATCTTTAAATATTGAAAAAATACTTTGAAATAGAGGTAGACCAAAACTATCAAAGTACTCAAGTTTAGCAGAGCCAAACTCCTTAAAGGTATTTGCATTCTCTACTGCAGATACTTTAGTATCCTTAAAATAATGATATGCCATCCAATGTGTGCCAGTATTTGTAGAATAGTCTAAATTACGAACATAGAGTCCAAAACCCAGATTTTTCAAAGTATTTCTAGAAAAGACCCTCTTAAAGTTTTTTAATATTCTTCATAAATTGTAAAATATCATAATTTGAAAGGGGATTACTAAAATTTAAACTTAATAGTTTTTTTTATCTGCACTCCCTTTCCTTTAGGAGTATTTAAGTTAAGGGAAATGGAATGGAAGTTCCTTGGCTAGTATTACTAACCCTTAAAGTTATAGGACTTGAGTTTTTAATACTTTTTTTCATAAGTGACCATTAGTTAAGTATAAGTTATGGTTATTATATTTTTAATTTGTATATATAAGTAAGAGTGAAAATAATTTTACTACAGAGAAAAAAGTTCTCATTAAAAGAAAATATATTTTTCCATGGGCAAAATTGTACCATTTAAAGGCGAAATTTTATCAAATAGTAAATTTAGATTTCAATCAGAAAAGATTAAAATAAATGCAAATCTTTAAAAATTTAAAGGAAGCCATATGGAAAACTCTCATTATTATTTAAGTAATACCTTTTATCATCAAATGGTGAGAGATAATTCTTCTCTGTAGAGATTAAACTAATTTTATGTTTTTTATTTCTCAATGTATAATTGTTTGAAACACCAAGTTTATTTGTTTCTAAACAATTTTTATAATCTTAAAAAGCTAACTTTTCTTTCTCAGCTTTTGTTATTCCTTTCAAAATGTTTTTAGTTTTATCATTAACTTTAAATGAATACATTTTACTCTTCAAAGCAACAAACTCATCTAAATAAATACTTTCTGGTGTTTCTATCTTAAAATATCCAGTAATATTTTTAAATTGTTCATTGAATAATTCGTGATTCTTATCAAAATTACAAAAATCAAATAATTCATAATCATCATTAAGTGTTTTCAAATCATTAATTATATCTTTAGTTTGTATATTTAAAATGAAACTGTTGGTATCCATATAATTTAAAGTTATATTATTCTCACCAAAAAATGGTTGCAAGACATTATAATAATATTCATACATTAACAATTTTGAAAGTTCTAAAACAGTAAATCCAAGATATATTGGTTTATCAAACTCCAATT
>CABFPE010000565.1:466692-484041 GCA_900660155.1 Hofstenia miamia | reverse complement strand
ATATATATATAATATAATAAATGCACTAAGCATTGCATTTGCTAAAAGCATATATTCCTGTAAGTGTCCCGAATGATTAATTAATTAAAGGGAATTTTTACAATCGTGGTCAAATCTGGATGCCTTTAAATTTACTGATTACGTAATTTTCCTAGAATTTTATTGAAGAATAAGATTAATTAAAATAACTTCCCTTGTATATAACCACTTTATCTAATTGGGATTACAAATCTTTATTGTAATAAATGTGAAGCAAAATATGTCCCTCAACTTTCTTCAGTCTACAAATAAAATATACAAAATGATCAAAGAAACGTAAATGATGATTGAGTTCTATCTTGATATTTTGGACACAGTCAAACGTATTTTAAAATACTTGTCTTTGAGACGCTCCTAGGACTGGTCTAATATGAGTCGTAATATATTCTTCAAAGTCTTGAAGACTACAGAGACCTAAATAAGACTGATTTGGGACGGTCCCTTTCGACTTGGGTTAGGTGCTTTAAGAATCATTTATATGCTTTCAGATCTATGAGAAATATAAAGGTAAATGTGTACGAGGACTACCTAACCTGGTTGTGGCCCACGGTATGGTTCTGAAAATAAAGATATTCATGCGGGCTGTAGGCGGACCTGATTAAAAATATATTATCTGCGGGAGGAAGAGACTTGCCATCTTTTTTATCTAACATTACAAAAAAGTTGGTTTGCAGCTTGTTTTCAACAACTTTTCTCTACTCGATCGTAATAATTATTTATTATCTTATTGTCAATAAACTCTATTTTTTCTGTACTTTGTTACTGTTCATGGTAACTTACTTATTGGACTAAAAATTGCAGACCATTGTATTGTACATATAGGTTGCGACTGGACTAGTAGATTTTTCAGAAATTAAATAGGCTGTAGACATGGACAGTATTTGAGAAAGTACATGGGCAGGAAGCTAGTTTGATTAGTATCTTTCCTTCTCCAACCTTGAAAATACGCTTAATCTCATATATTATTTAACTGGATTACCCAAATTATACTGACTTGACGGATTTAGTCAACTAGTGCAATGAACGTAAATAACCTTAGTAAGCTTTTCTATTCGTGATATTTATTATTAACTTAAAAAATTATTGAAAACAGTGATGGTTGTATTTACTATAAATAAAATTCAATTTCGGAATAGATAGTTTGCTTGTAAATATGATCAATCCTGCATATTTAAATACCAGGCTTCTTTAAGCAGCAAAAAAGTTGTTAATGCTATCACAGCTTAATACTTGACAGACTTTCTTCATAAAATATTAGATTTTAAATTTGTCTGGATGAGGGAAATTGGAGAGCAAATATCAATAGAAGTAGTAAATCATTGATTTCAGATTTGATAAGTTTATTATTGTCAAATAGTACAAACTATATTATGTATGTATTGGCAAGCTAGTGAGAAATCCAGAGTAAACAACGTCCGCATTTAACAAATTTTACAATCATATGAAAATAAATACCCAAACTAAAACTAAATGGAAATGATATATATATATATATATATATATATGCATATACGCAAAATTAGAAGCCAATATTCTGATAGTGTAATGTAAATATATATATATATATATATATTGCTTTTCAACTTATCAAATGGAACCAGCATAATGAATGTTTATGTTATTAATTACTAGCAATGAATTATTTTTATCTACACTTCAACTATGCAACCAATATTAGGCAGGCAAACACTTATGTGCTCCATAGCTCAGTCGGTGAGGCGAGTTTCGATTACAGGCTGATGCACTGTTATCTGTTCCTAATTTCAATAAAAAACACTTCTTTCCTTCTGTGGTAAATTGATTTTTAGAAAATTCTTTCCTTATTAGACTAATCAGAAAATTTATGCCCAATCGCTACCCAACCTGAATCAGGTCCAACCGATGTAATTCCAATTCGTCATGTATTTATGAAACTATTTTTAGAAATTTTCTACAATTTTGCGGCTTGCTAAATCTGCGCCTTGAATTAAAAATTCTAAATTCAGTTTTTCAAGAGTATATGATACTAATGTATATTTTCAAAACCTTTAAGAAATTATATAGCTTTAACTCCAAATTTAGTCTAATTTATCAATTTTAGCCCAATTTTTCCAATACCTCAGTCCAACTCCTGTTGACATAGAAAAATGGACAGGACTGGGGATCATTTCGTATTTCAGCTGTGCTGCCGCAAAGTAGCGTTAGTTACACTTTGCAACTTGCCATAATTCGAATTATTATTAGTTTTATAATTCATAATATTTCACTACAAGTTAAGGAATATACAAAGCGTGTTCAAATTATTTTCACTTTAGCAAAACATAATTTTACAAACATTTCATTCAAAATGACTATGTTTCTCATTCATAGTTTCAGTTAAGATGTCCATTAAATTACCCCTTGTCAAATACAAACACGCAGGGGTGGACAATTTTTAATTGGAATTCCACGAATAGATTTTTTAGTTCCATAAATTAATCGATTTTGGCCTTTCAGATTCAGACTATTGCCAACTTTTGGCAATAATTAGAATGAAAATAATAGATCAAAAATCATAGTAAATTAACTAGTTTGGTATTAATATAAATCAATATATAACATATAAGAACATTTTCAAAAAAAATCATCGTTGTGAGATAACAAAAAATGTTACTAGTGCTTAATATTTCTGTTAACACAAAAAGAAATTGGTCTAGAAAATCAAAAGTTTATGTTGCCACTAATCATAATCACTAAAAGCAAATTTGGTTCTGCTTTAGATACCTTATGCAAATGATGTGATAATAGTTTAATTTCTTTAGCTTTGACATCACCAGATGTTAATATCACAATTGTGCAAAATAAGATTAATTTTAAACCTTCAATATACAAAAAACGGTGAATTCTGTGGTGAAAGCAAAATATATTTTCTGGTCATTAACTGTGTAGTACACTCAACAGCCAATGCTATATAAATTTACTAAACAAGACAATAATGTTTCTTGAATCTGGAGTCTTAATTATATATTTCAGGAAGATTTAAGTCAATCTTATATAATTGGCAAATTATTGTCAATTTTGCTTTTTGAGCAGAGTGCACTAATCGATTGTATAAAGTATTCAATAGATTAAATATTTTCCAATTATTGCAATAATTTAATTTTGTCTACCCCTGGGGACATAGATTAGAACCAATACTTAATATATATATATATATTGTTGTAGGCAGGGGCCTGCGCAGGATTTTCCAGTGAGAGGAATAAATCCGTCGAGATCACCTGAGTAACCAAAAGCTGGGCAAAGCCCCGCGAAAATTTTGAAAATATTGACGAATTGGACGCTAAGAAATACATTCCACCACTGCAGTTTTCAATTTCTTATTACTTTTTTTATTTAACCATTTAAAGGAAATTCTGAAATTTTGATGGGGAACTTTTTAACATGTCCCCTTGTCTACGCTACTGGTTATAGGCAAACATTTCATGAGAAATGGAAGCATCTCTGCTCTGTTGAGGGGGGGACGTTCCCCAACTTCCCCCCCCTCTGGCCACAGTGTACATTGTAATGTATACAACTAACATAGACAATCACAAATGATTGAATACTGATCTAAAGGTTTGAATAACCTCCTAATGCCAAGAAATATAACAATTTTCATTTATGCAAAAATATCAATTAAACTAATTTTACTTGTTTATATTCCACAACAATCTGCTCAAAATTTGGCCACTATGCATTATACTTTAAGCATTTTCAATTATGCTAAACTTAACAATTATTTCTTGCGTGAAAATACAAAAACACACACGATGTTACTTGCTTTTAGGTATTACTTAGTGCGTATTTAAATTTTGCATAAATTATTCTCAAATATATAAATATTTTTATTGTTTTCAATTTAAACAACGAACACTTAAAATTTTCGTTATATGGGTTTTAAAAATTAGAAATAATATATTATATATTATGAACATGTTTTTTTGAATCAAATAAGCTGTAAGTTAAGGAATGTACAAATTGCACAAATTTGGATAGTTTGGCAATTATTTGGCAATTATTTGCGAAATTTTCCAAACGTATTTATTGGAGGTGTTTACAGCCTCAGAAGTAACTATTGAGGAGAACTGTGTGCACGTATTTTTATAATCCCCGATTGCAATCGTAAAGAATGGATAGTTGCGTTGCCCAATCACTGTGCAAGCTTACCAAATAAAGTCTTTGTGTGCTCAAGTCACAAATGATATCAAATTCAGTTCTATGCCACATGGTTGATATCAGGTACCTAGTGTTCCACCTAGTATTTTAAAGTCCTTCCACATGTTTAAAACAATTGCAAGAATGTAAAAGAACGTCTGAAGCTTTAACTAAACTCAATCTGTCCCTTACTAATAATTGTGATCAAACTTCTTTGTTTTTAACAGTTGACACAATAAATTTGCTGGATGTTGTCTTTCATTGAACTTAATTCTAATATACAAAAATGCAAACTTCTATAATATTTTGGGATCACCTGAAGATATGCCCCCCAACTTCCAGATTTAGCCTCACATGAAGATACCCCCCGACTTTTTCCACCTTAACCCTAACCCTTTTACTGTTGAAGCAAATAAATAAAGTTAGGGTTAGGGTTAGGGTAAAGTAAAAGACATATTTAGTTTTTCCTACAATTTTCCAACTGAAGATGTCCCCCCAAGATTTTCCTCCTGAAGTTATTCCCCCAAGATTTTCCACCTGAAGATATGCCCCCTCAAAGCTTTGGGGGGACACATCTTCCGGTGATCCATATTTTGTTCTCAGCTTGATCCTGTTATAAATCACCTAGTACAGCTTTGTTCTAATATTCAGCATGGGGAATTGGTGGTTTTAAATGAAATGAAAAATGTAAGATGTCTCAATCTTGATGATTCAAAAATTAACTTTTTGCAATTGCGAATTGAAAAATTATCTATACATGGATTTTCTAAGCAGCTAATGCAACTATCCTTAAAGTTGTATGTAAATTTGCATCAGTACGAACAATTCAATGACAGATGAAATCTACTTCTACTGATATTGCTAATTTATTGCAATGTCAATTCAGAATTTATCAAGTAGACAGGTTTTGTGTATCTTAATCATTGTTGAGGTTGTTATACTCCGTTTACACGTGACATGAGACATGCATGGATTGTGTTTTCAATGAGCGAATGTCACGTCTAAGCACTCAAAGCACCCGACATTCAACCACTCAAGTAGAGCACTTGAAAAACATTCGAATATCAAAAGATTTTGATTTTTTCTAGTGTCTTATGTCTTGCATCATCGTGAATCGTGATTTAACACAAATTACTAATCAAAGTTGACAACTAAATTGATGTTATTTTTAGCTGAAATTATTGTGATGAGGTTATAATGAAATCTTGATTTCTTGTACTTTATTATACATAAGTGATTCCACTCAAATAATGCAATTTTTAATTTTAAGAATTGAACAGCTGCTTGAATATATTTGCTTTTAGTGTATAGAATATTCCAAAATCAATTCTCATTAATGCAAACTGTTTTGAATTAGAATTCCCTTATGGACTGCCAAAATGTGCAAATAGTTATGCTGATCTTCTACATAATATGTGGATACAACAAATTTTATAAATGTTCAAAAATCATTGCTAGATGACAAGCATTGAAAATTTTAAGCATAGTTTTACAATTCGAATAGGTCTGTAATTACTAATTAATGAATATGCATTATATAAAAATTAGTTTTTCATTTTCTAGAAATATATTTTGTATAAACTTTAAAACAGCATTTTGGTAAATATTGAAACTCCTTTAATATTATTTTAAAATGCTGAATGATCATTAATACGGTCAGGTTAATGCAGGTTAATCAGGTTAAAATCCTGTTAAGAAATTCTATTTTAATTTTCAAAGTTTTTTGATTACAATGATTGCAGTGTTACAAAACAATAGAAAGAGTGGCAGAAGATGCAAATCATTCTTCCTTTTTATAATTCTAGTACCGGTACTAATCTACATTTTGCCATTCAAATTATGGAATATCAATTTTTGAAAAAAATCATCAAAGTTAAGAGAAAATAATGCACCGACTCCAACATATTTGAATTCGCATTGTTGTTGTCAGATTATATTTCAAATAGATAAAATCACTCATAAAGTTGTAAATTTCTTATTCTATTCCATGTTGTGTAACTACATACATTTCTGACATTAAATTTTGATAGACTTTGGGTTCATTTTTATTAATGTTTCCTTTATAAAAATTTCATTTCTTGAATTCCGAGGGCGATATAAATATATATATTTAAATATATATTTATATATATATATATATATATGGCCCCTGCGAGTTGACATTTTTAGATTCGAGTCGAGTTGGAAAAGATACAACATGCGAAACTAAATATGAGAAACCAGCCTGACGACTTACAATTTTGGGCAAATTATAAAAGTTTGTTGGATTCTTCAACATTATAGATAATATTGGACGAAAAATAGATGAAATTGAAGCGGCGCCCTAATATATATATATATATATATATATATCAACATCAACTTTATGTTAGCACAAATAAGAATGGACCAATTTCATTTCAAAAATTAGAAATAGAATCTATTTTTCTTTTTAATTTAAATATATTCTGACTTTCAAAGATCTGGTTATGTTAAGAAGCTATCTGGCCCGGATAAATTATATTGGGACGCACAGGACTAATCATTAATAATGATTTTATGTATATAATCCCAAATCACAAAATTTTAAGATTTCAATCAGACAGAATATCGCAAACAAATAATATTAAGACTTAGATTTAGTGCCTAAATCTGTTGGAATTTCTGCAAAGGTTTTCTTTAGATCCCTGTTCTTATAACAGGAATCGAGACATCCCATAAAAGGCGGTTGCCTCACTGCCTCTATCAACTTTGATTCTAGACCATCAGTCATGCTACTGTTCAATATTTATCGCAGAGCTTATACTCTTTTAATTTAAAAATTGATTTGAAAAAAGACATTCTTCCTATGGGTCAAATATTGTTAATTATTCTACTTGAAAGAATTAGGTTGCTTTGGGATTTGTTTTTGCTTCAATTCAAAAGACATCAATGCTGCATAAACACAACTGGGCAATTCCAGATTAATGTATACTCTTATGTTAAATTCAGTCTTTCAAACACTGTGCTCAAACGGTTTGAGATAATAAAAAATTTTTAAAAACCTCGTGTAGTTTACAATGTGTTCTACCATTACCACACATTAAATTATTTTTGATAAAAAGTAATTCATTGTTATTATGGAGTAAAAGTAACAAATTTGTGTATTTTCCCGTTTCCAACACTTTGAATGATTAATTTTACTCATTGATCATTTGGTGATACATCAAAAATACTGAGATCTCAATTTTTTCACATTTACTTATTCTCTATTCCTATTAAAAGCATAACAATTTTCTCACATAGAATAT
Organism: Hofstenia miamia; assembly: GCA_900660155.1. Classification (NCBI taxonomy): domain Eukaryota; kingdom Metazoa; phylum Xenacoelomorpha; order Acoela; family Hofsteniidae; genus Hofstenia; species Hofstenia miamia. Next base: position 476,581 of record CABFPE010000565.1, on the reverse strand, counting down.
ATTTAATTATTTAGTACTAAGCAAAGTGCGCAAAAAATCAAGATTTCATTAAACACATCANGACCCTGTGGCTTTGGAAGCAGTGTTTTGTATTCATCAATCGCTTGAATTTTCAATAAGTCATAAAGCATGCTTAATAAACGATTCAACTTTTACACACGTATTGTCACATCCAAAATATATTCACAAAATGTCATGAAGTTCTAAATGTTTTGACGGTTTTGTGTAATTCTAATCCGGAAGACTCTAATGAACAATTTCTGATTGATGAAATTATTAGATACTTGAATGCATTAAGTGAAAGAGATGCTAATCAAAATTTTATACAATTGTTCATCTGTTAGGTTGAAAATTTGTGTTTTCATGGCGATTATAAACGCTATTCTTCTGAATTTTAAACTCAATCATATTTGATATTCTCAAAAAGTCCAGAATATTAAAATTATTTAAAAAATGAAAAACTGTGGTTCTTGGCCTCACGCAGATATTTGGAGATGCTAACTAAAGAAATTACAAATTGTGATGTAATACAAAATTTGGAAAAACGATCATTAAGTTTAGAGCCGATTAAAAAAATTTATCTATTACTGTAGATAAAATTTATGTGAAAAATAAGTGCGAATATTCCAATGGATGTTTTTATGGCTTGGATGCCAATGGAGATCCTTCTAAGACAATACTTGTATTCATGATATCTTTTTTTGTCAAATTTGAAAAGGTTTATGAATTAGTCATTCAAACTGGTTTCTCTNATTATTTAGTACTAAGCAAAGTGCGCAAAAAATCAAGATTTCATTAAACACATCACAATAATTTCGACTAAAAATATGATCAATTTAGTAGTTAAATTTGATTAGGTAAAACACTACTTGAATGTAACTGCAGAGGTTCAGTGTGTAGTTTATGCAATAACAAAGTATTGCACAGATAAAAACTCTTATAATATGCGCTACTGCGGCAAATTTAATAGAAAACATTAAAGAAACGTCATCTGTTGCTACTCAAATGCACATGTTCAAATGAAGACTACAACAGAGTTGAAAATGGCAAGCTGATTGACCAGTACCAGTTGGGGCAATATTTTTGTAATGTCAGATGACCAGTGTTCACTACTAATGAGAACAGCAAGTAGATCTTAAACCCATGATTATTATCTCAGTGCAGTACTCCGAAAATGTTGGTGGTGGGTGTTTTTATTTGCATTAAGTGCATTTGCTTTAATGCACTATCTCTCAAAGACAGGCAGTACTTAGGAAACTGTAGCTAAAAATGATCAAAAAAAGATGTCAAACATAAAGGCTTTGTGTTAGGTTACTTTCTATAAATGTGTAGAAGGCTCATAAGCACGTTTAAACAAGGCTGCGTGTTGTGCACATGACACATTATAAACTTGTTTAGTTTACTTCTACTAACTAAAATAGTCTAAAACTATAATCATCCCAAGTTTATTATAATAAAAGCAAACATTTATAATACTGTATGCAGCCCTGTCAGTACGAGATTTTCCTAGGATATTTTGCAAAAATTATGAAATTAACTATTTCAAACTACATATTTCAAAATTTTTATGTACAATACTATATATGTTCAAATATTTATATCGATGAATGTACAACTATAAAATATATCAAAAAAACACCCAAATATTTCCACATATTGAATTATTATCAGAGGCAATTTATTGATTGCTGGATTGTATAATTTAACTGCTAACACCTTTTTTAAAAACAGAATTCTTTTTGATTAAACACAGCCCATTCACGCTGGTAAAAGGAAAAATTCGACTAGAAACCACATCAAATACGTGAAGAAACAATTTTTTAGCTTCAGTTATGTTTCATTTGTCAGTTTGACCACGTGAAGCAAGTGACTTCTCAGAAATCTAATGTGTTAAAACAAAGAATGTGAAACATTGTTGAACATTATCCCATTTTATCATACATGTTTCAAGGAAGCGCGTCGGCATTTTACTGTGTTTAGATTCCTCAGAAAATTTCAATTATGGTATTAAACAAAATTCTGGATTTTTTCTCAAAACATCATTTGTTTAGGACACTTATTTCGATTTGTTGAAATTTCTATTCTCTTCCAAGTATGTATAAAGTACATCAACAAAGAAAGGCTATGTTAGAATTCATGTTGTTGATGTGAAAGTTTTAGAAAAATATAAGAAACTTATATTTAAAATAATATTTTGCAGAATAGCAATAACTAAATCTAGTAAATTACCACAAATGTAATTATATTCAGTTAATGTTAAGCAGAAGCTTCGGCAACTGAGGGACCATGACACACCCATTTTTTACAAATAAAAAACATACTTCAAAGCCTTTTAAAAAATTCTTATATTTCAAATAAAATAGTGCATTCAAAAACTTATTTCCATATTATTATGATCAAAACTTGTTTTGACAAAATAATCTAATTTATTTTGCGTCAATAAAGTCACTTACAAAGTTTTTTCATTAGCGAAAGCTTTACAATGTTTGCGCATTTTTCGAAATAGGAATATAGTATAATTGTACCACAAATTTGATACTCCCCCGATCCAATGTACTACTTCAAATAAAAAATTCATTGCAAAATAGATAATGTAAAACTGTGCTAACTCAAAGAAATGCAAATTTCAAATTTAGGTTTTCCACTTTGACTAAATATCCAGTATAATCTTTGCAAATACCTATATAGCATGTAGGCCTATTGGCGGTGTGATTTCGTCTATATCCAAATATGCGCACTTCATGTGACAGATTTCTATTCTATCACTGTATTTTACTGCAGCACTGTTTGACTGTAATGCATAATTACAAATGCAGATTTGCGCAATGCAAAGAGTATTCCACATTTATTATAAATTATGCTATTAAACAAGTAGTCCTATAATTAAAGTTTCCGCAAAATACTCAGCATGACATCAGCTGCACACAATAGCATGTGTGAGGAAAGCATACTGGAATACTAAAGCATTGACATTATTTATATACATGTACAGTAGCAGTATATAGAGATTCTCACATTGAGTCGAAAATATCACCAAACTTTTTTGTTTCTACTCGCGGATGGTACAGATTGGTTTCTATTTACTTTTTTGTTGTGCAACATTATATTTTATTTTTATATTGTAATATTATACCATTTATATTGTAACTGACAATATATGCATGTATGTGTGTCTGCATGTGTGTTATTTAAGCGTTATTTATGTTTTTCAGTTTGTTTATATATTTTTAAACTTTTATGGAATAATTAATGATACCTAACTACTATAGAATTGTTCATTGCTAAATATAATTTTAAAAGCAGTCTCACTATTCGCTAATAGTGATAGCACAACATAGGCATGGAATGTTGGCTCATTGTTGGCATTGAATGTTTCCCCAACATTGGCATGCAATGTTGGCCCAACGTTGGGCTCATGGTCAAAGCCAACGTTGGCCAACATTCATTACCAATGTTGGGCCAATGTTGGGCTCATGGTCAAAGCCAACGTTGGCCAACATTCATTACCAATGTTGGGCCAACATTGGCAATAGATGAAATGTTTACTGGGATACATCCATTTTTATAAATTAAGTGAAATTTTCTTGTGATTGTTAAGTAAAAAACCAAATTTTGAAAGTTACCCTTTGCTTGTCATCAATTATAAGTGATTTGGAGGCTAAATTGCAGTTCTAGTTTAAAATTTCAATCGCCATTGTCGCCTCGACAATATAAATCATTGAATGATACCGTGCTAAGATTTCCACGGTCCTTTCATAGTATTTTCGAATTTTTATTGTTTGGAGATTTTGTCAGTTACGTTAACAAAGTGTGAGAAAGGAAGCTGCAGACATTGATTTTTATCAATACCAATTATCACGATTAAGTTACAGTCGAGCAATTATTACGACGCACATTTAAGTAATAGGATATTGATAATTATTGCTGTTCATAATATTAAATCAATTATTACAAAACTCGTATAGTTCAATTTTTCAACTAGAAAAAACCTACACAAAATACAGTATTTTACATTATTTAAATGACGAAAATGAACAGTAATTAGTTTAATGTTTAGAACTTAAGAAAAAAGGAAATTTAATAGAATTGGAACCTTATAAATATGTTGTGTAAGCATAAATATTTTTTCTTTATTTGTTCAAATAAATTTCAATGGGCAAGCGGCAACTTACCTTGCTTACCCTTAATGCACGCCTCTGGATTATCCTGCATCATAAAACTATCGATTCAAACACAAAAGCCAAAAATGATAATGAATAATAATAAGCGTAAAAGAATATATCAACTCACTCCATAGAACCTGTAAAGTTCAAATTTTGATTAAATTATATTAACAGCTATTAAATTGAATTGGTTTAACCATCAGTGTTTATTTTACAACATAAAATGTGAAATTATTTGTAAACTTAACTAATATGCAAAACCCTTGAATTAAATTCTTTTAAAAGCAATCCACAGAAGAAATTTTGTAATAATAACTAATAATCGAAAAATATAAAATTAATAAGATAAATTTTTATACAGAAAATTTTGCGCTTCCACTGTTCCTATTTGACACACTAAACTAGTATTACACATTAACCAATCACATCTAAGTTTTAACTAAGCGACATTTCAAAATTATATTGACTCCGACAATTCCAAAGAATTTTTTATTGTTTTTGGTAGATTTAGCCCTATTTTATCAAACTAGTTATTAACTATTTGTCAATATCTTTCAGAAACCATAATAGATAAATGAAAATTTCATAATAACATGAAAATATAAATAATTTAGAATTATATTTTTAATAAGCCCAGCTCTTTTTTCAAAGCATCGCAAATTTAACCAATTTTAATTCGCAGTCCCACTTTTTACATATAATTTCATCTATCGTAAAAAATATACTATTCACCACAATGATAGTTATCCTATTTTCGACGGTAGATGGCATTGAGCAATTAGGAAAGCCTTTGCCAAAAACCTTCGAAAATTAATTATTGTAATTTTCAACTGCAAATCGACACTTCATCATCGATTCCACTGCTGTTTCTACATTGGTGTGTTTATTGGGAAGCATCCGCAGCCCAATCGGAGGGAAACAACAGCAGTGTTTGACTGACAGTATCAGATAGACGCATCCGACTTTAGCAATCGACAGTATCGAATTTGTCAATAGCTGTGCAAAAAATTATATATATAATAATTCCTTTTTTAAACTTTACCAGTTACATTGCTTGTTGTATTACTGTAGTTTCGAGAATCATAATGTCCAAAAAAAGATTTCATATTTCTTACTATGATTGAGATTCTTTGCGTGACAGATGTACTTCATCTTGTGCAAAAAACTGAGGACTAATTTCATCTTTGTTTGCGCCACTCAGAAGATAATCAAATTTTGGTATCACATCGTTATCAAACAGGTGATTTTTCAATTCTTTTAATACATTGTTGAGTTTTATGATGTATTTATTTTTAAAAATTTGATCCTTGTGTAACATTGGTGCTATTTCCAAAAAGACTACTTTTCTGGGTGAGAACTTTTCTCTGATAATGTCTAGAATGCTGTCCTTGAATTTAACTATGTCTTCTTCATTTGAATAATGTTGTGCTTCTAGTGTACCAGTATTAACAAACACAGTTTTTAATTGTTGGTTTGGATAACCTCTTAGTAATTGTTTTAAGTCGTCAGAAGACTTACCTGAATAAGAGTGGATGCAGCATTTTTCATTCTTGATTAAATGATTAGTTTTAACAGGTCTAAGAATAGAATTTGAAATTCCAAGTACAGTTGTATATTCTAGAATGTCTTTCACATATTTGCGGTGATAGGTTGGAGAGTTACATACTGAATTTTTCCTTCATCAATATGATGTGTGGTTGTGGTATTCTCGCCATTCGAGTTATAGTTATGAGACATTTGTGCGTTCAACATGTTTGCTGTATTCAAATTTGAATTCTCGGATCTAAATTCGTTTTCATTAGCTTTTTTAAACAACCAAAATAAGACTTCTGCTGCTGTGTCCTTGCGTAGCTTTGCAAACAAATTATGTAGTGTAGTTTTAGCTTTTGATTTTACATAGCTTTCGGCATTTTCCTCACTAGAAATTCCACTGAAAATTTCATCTTTAATTGCAGTTGACAGAGACAAAGAAAACCGACCGTCACTTGTATGTCCCATTGTTATTAATATTTTCGATTATTATAAGCCTATTTATAAGCAAGTGCCAATGTTTAGTTATCACTGAAAAACTAAGAAATCTAAATGTTTCTGACATAAAGTAATATATATATATATATATATACACGAAGTTAAGCCAATATAGAATTACTTGGAAGTCCTACTATTAATAAGATCATGTTTACATGTTTTTACTTATCCAGTTTGTAGTTCTGAATGATATCAATGTAGAACTGAGAAATGAATTATTATCATAAAAACCTACTTTAGATTGAATTTATCCATGACCCACTTTTCCGGTAAAATGCCATCCAGTCTCATTTGTAAAATGTTCTAAATGTCGTTTCTTAGAAATTGGCTCAAAGGCTGAAACCCTGGCCTAAAGATTTGAAATTGATGTGCAGGGTTTCCATCTTTGTTACTAACTCTAAATTAATATAGCATTTATTATATACGTATGTTATAGAGGAACCACATGTTATGATGTAAATGGGATAAACTTGCAAAAGTGATGTTAGTTTTTGAAATTCCGTTACTGATTAGTTTTTCGTTCATAGCTCAAAGAAAAATGAATTTTTTAAACAAATGAGTCACACACGACACAATTCAATATTAAAATAAATCATTATTAAATGAGTAGCATCCATTTAAATGTAAAACTCCGTTACTGCTTGACCAGCTATTTAATCAGATTTCAATTGCTACGTATCAAGGGGGTAGCTAAAAGGAGGTCGGGCGGCCGCCCCCATAAGGAAGCCTCTACACAAAGGCTGATGCGGATGCCAATATTCATTGNATATATATATATATATATATATATATATATACACAGTTCAGAGCTGTGAATGATATTTAGGCTCCATTTAACCTTTTAATCTTTAATATTTTCAGTAAAACCCTTTAAACTGAAATCCTGGATACGCCGTTGCTACGAATGTATTTTGTTTGCAAAAAAATATATGGTATTCTTTATAAAATATTTGATAAAGTTTTGCTAAGATAAGAGAGTAGATTCCGCCAATCGAATATTTAAATCTCGATTTCATTGGAGCGCGCTGTGTGAGCTATTTCGTATTGCATTGTTTCTTGTCCAGTATTTAATGAGACTTCGTTCCTATCAAAATCGTACTTCGTTTGCGCTCTTTTGATTAAGGTAAGTTTTCTTAGAAAATGCTTACATTTCCAAAATACGAGATCTATGTGAAGTTTCCTAGAAAATATATGCAACCACGATAAATTACTTTTTTTCTGACTTTTACTCTTGTTAGTGCATTAACGTGGTGATTTCTTAAATTTTCATTAGCTATATATATATATATATATTCTATATATATATATATACATATATATATATATTCATATATTGATATATATATATATACATATATATTTATATAATATATATATATATATATATTTGAATATAATATAATAATAGCATCTTGAATTTAATACCAAAATATAAAAAGCAGTATGGGCAGCAAGTAAATACATGTAGCAATAGAAAAAACTTTCAATTAATCGCTTCTGAATAAATCTTGCAAAAATATTAGATACAAAAGATGTATACATTTCAAAAATCAGAAATGCCATTGATCATGTAATTTAACTTACATAGCAAATATAAATCGCTATATATTCTACAACATTCCTCTAAAAACAAGTCAGAAAATTTCATGTGGCGACAAGACAAAAACATAGTAGTTATTTCAAATTTTTTCCGGGATTAAATAGGATTGGGATATTTTAAGAGTAAATAAAATAAAATTAAATATAATTTTAAGAAAATTTTAATATTGTATTTTCTAGAATGTAGAAAATTGTGCATGAAGTTGCTAAAACATTAAACAGTATATTGTAGAAATTTTGAGCACTCTAATAAAAATATAAATATTTGATTGCCAATGCTATGCTTGACTTCGTCTTTATCATTTACTTTGATCATGAACAGGATAACATACAAAAAAATCAATCACCTAATTCAGAAAAATTTAAATAAACTTCCATTTTTAAACCTTACCCGCCCTTTTTAGGCACGGCCTGGCTTGCAAAATATGCAATTACTTAAAAATAAGCGTAGCCCTGACCTTATCCCACTCTTTCTTTTATTTTATTTTTATTAATTATATTAACAAAAACTGAACAATCAAAATACTAGAAGAGATCAAGAAGTTGTCTAGAAGACGTTTACAAAGCATTTACTGGACTTGATAGTTGCATATTACTACCAAACTATTTTCTAAATTTTTAATATTCTGCTATAAGCAGACAAAACTGCATTAGGCATCATAAATAATGATACATGCAGCTAACAAGCAGGAAAATAAATTATTAATGACAAACATATCAACATTGATATTTCATTACAAAAGTAAATTCATAATTTTATAATTTTCAACAATGTTCTAATAATTTTGAGTATTATGAATTTAAATTGATTATTTTTAATCAATATTTTAATGGAATTTCACTTGATTTCAAGGGTGAATTCAATGCAATTTTACTCAATTAATTTTTGAATTTTTTCTAAATTTCAGTAGTTATATAGAATTTCAACAATCCGAGAGTGATGGAACATTATATGATATTGCTTGCTCATTAAAGCCAAAAATAAATTTTATCAATGTATTAAGATAGCTAATAAATCACATTTTAAAGCGCCATCTATCGACAAGGAAAATCTTACTACAAAAATATTTCATGTAATGAATAAAAAAATATGCTGTCAATAAACTTTGCTCTTGTTTTCAAATAATATTCACTTATTGCTAAAGTTTTGCATAAATTTTTCTTAAATAACTTGAATATTCACATATTTAATACCTAAAGCATCAATTACATTGGTTCAACTCAAGTGACTTTAATGCTCATGGATGCGCTTACATCCATTCTTTATGTTGATTTCATTTGACAATTACAATGGCGAAAATATGGTTTATGATATTGCTCATGTTGCTTTCATTTGAAATATTCAATATTGAAATTGCTTCATTACATGATTTCTCTTTGTTGATATTTATCAAGGGATATAAAAAATAATAGGCTAACATCAGTCATTTGCCTGAACTAATTAATACAAACCATGTGTTTTCTGTAATTATTGCTAGCATTTAAAAGATAGGGCCATATAACATAAAAACGTCTAGAAGACGTTTAGAAAATATTTAGAATACATTTTACAATATCATTTGTGAACCCTAGATGCCATTCAGCAATGTTTAGAAAAGGTGTTTTATACGACATTTAGAAGACGTATCTTATTCTTATGACGTCTTACAATGTGTTATACCGTTATAAACGTGGTATAAAACGTATTATTGTTTATTGGGTAGCAATTCAAATAATACGTAAATGTGTGATAGCACCAACCCCGCCAATTCAAGGCTAAGATGCACTGTTTTTTGACTTTGAAATGAGCTTTCACTAATCACTATAAACGTTGAGAAACACTGGAGTATGCTATTGAAAATATACTTTAACAAATAACTTCAAATTAAAAAAAATTCATTTTACTATTAATTTTTTACCAATTTACTTTGGTAATATTTCAGTAGTAAATTTATTATCAATTTTTTATTGGTATCTTATTCAAGTAAATTGATAAAAATAGCATTTTTTTAAATAAAACTTTGTTATCAATAAATTGTTGGTAAAATATTAATAAAAAATTAATTTACTTTAATTTTTTTTCATGAAATTGCCATTTTCAATGACATGTATATATATAT
>CABFPE010000565.1:406775-453313 GCA_900660155.1 Hofstenia miamia | reverse complement strand
GCGTGTAACGTGTGTTGAATCTTTAGTTTCTTGGTCGTCGAACGTGTGGCCGGTATGATGTAAACTGGCAAATCTTGGATTCGTAACTAAACATTACTTGATGCCAAATCTCAGGGGTGTAGTGTTGGTATTGCCTGCAGAAGCGCAACCGGTCTCAAATGTGCTTTGAAGACAATCGAGGTTTGGCTGCAGGTTTGAAAAATGGAAGGTTAAAGGTAGCATTCAATCAGGAGCCTAATGGTGCTTATTTATACATTCTGCACTACCGCACCTAGATTTGCTTTGACTTCAGAAGATGAAAAGAATGGTTGATTGACGACGCAACGGTGAATGAGACGGTCAGTCTGAGGGGTCGTCACTTTTGGTCTTCTAGCCCGCTTGCGAGAGGAAAAATTTTGCAGTTGCTGATAGCGAGTAACACTTCTGGATACCGAAGATACTGAAAACGCCCATTCTAACAGATAGCAAGATAATTGTACCCCTCCTCATACAAGATAGGAATTTGAGCATGCTTTGTTGGTGAAATTTCACTACCACGGACCATATTTCAAACTATAACGATAGTGCTTTTTCACTGAAAATGTATTGTGTGTGAATCTAAGGTTGTGTTAATTTGATTGGCTACAAGAATCTAATGTAAATTCTAAGAAAAAATTGGGAATTCCAGGAATTTTAAGAAGTTTCCAGGAAATAGCATAAAACACGCTTTAGACAGGTTACTGCTCCCAAACTTTTGGCCAGTACTGTATACATATATATATATATATATATAAGTTCTTTGTTACAAAGTATAGAATCCAATTTGTTACCACTCTTAAGCGTTGGGACATCAATATATTGGCTTAATCCAATATCATATAAATAAGAAAGAATATGACTTTTGAAATTCTGCGATGAGAACTTAAGTGACCAGTCGGCATTCGGGAAATTGAAGTCACCACAAATTAAGATTGGAAAGTTATTAAAGCAAATTCATTTTTATAGTAAGCAATTGCACCAACTACTGCATCTGATGATGGACAATACAAGATGAAAGTTGGGGGGGGGATATATAGCGCAATAATAATTAATGCACAATTAAGAAGCTTATCAACTATAGCAACATGCGAAGTCAACATTTTCAAAAGTAGAAATGAATGTAGAGTTAAAATTTTTATGACAGAGTAAAAATTGACACACTTAAAATGATATAAACCACCATGTCTATTTCTTCCAATACGAATACTCTTTCCTGATAATGAATATGATAAGTCTGGAAACCACGACTCAGTAATTATTACTATTTTGCTTTGAGATGTAATGACGTGTGAATACAGTTTTAACCGCCTTTCTAAAGAAATTAGAGTTTGAGCATTTAGATAAATCATATCTAGATCTTTCGACCCAACTAGTCAATTATCGCTAATTTCAATATCAATTCCATTTCTAAATATCTTTAAGTTATGTATTCCGAGATAAGCTTTATCCACTCCAGAATTTATAAGTTCATACATTTTTGGAGTAAGTGTTTGTTTTTCAATGATTCTTTTTTCTTGGCTGAGTTCTCCTTTAATGCTATATTCACAATCGAATAATTCTTCAACATTGCGGCCCTTGCTCGTATTAATCGCCGAGTCCAAACGTTTGCCAAATCAACTAGAATCGGTCTAAGCTTATAAAAAGAGACTTCAATATTTAGATATTTGAATAATTCTTGTAAATGTTCCTTATGTATAATTTCATTTCGAATAGATTCTGCCTCTGGAATTTCAAAAATAATAATTCTCTTCTGGAAACTTAAATCAGCATCAATAATTTGAATGTCTTTTCTTGAAATGGAAGGCTCAAACTTAAATTTTGTAAGTGTAGTTTTAATTTCTAGAATAAAATTCTTAAGTTCTAATTCCAATTTTTGCAAAGATGATATTGAATATCTAATACAAGAGCTAGCATTTTTTAAACTGATTCCAGCTTGAATGGTGTTCTTTGCGTTCACATCAACTCAATCTAAGCACAGAAAAAGAAAGTTTTTATGATATGACTTAATGGCCTCTATGTTTTTCAGTAGAAAATTCGTTACAAGATGGAGTAAAATGCAAATACTTTCGGCAGCTTATCTCGTATCACATTTTTACAAGTAGAGTAATTTGTATTAACCAGAATTTTGTAGATCAACGATGACAAACACGACTGATTTGTACAATTACTCGCGCATTACAAGAAAATATATACTAAACCTTAGCCATGGCTTAAATTTTATAACGAATAATAAAGCTTGCAAGAAAAATTTGTAAATATATAAATAAAATAATATGAATTTCCATTGAAATAAAATTTTTTACTCATAATTTATTATCAAATATTAGGATTAACAACGTCCTGATACTAATATTAGCAATTACGTATTAAATTAAACTATTTTTTTAGAAATTTACTAAACATATACAATAGAAAACAATCAAATTTTTATAGTTTATCTATTTTTGTTAATCAAGGCGGTAAATTTAGAATGATTTTAGAATGATAATATTTAACGCCAGATTGCATGCAAGAACTACAATAAAACGCAGCATAAACACCATTTAAGCATTTCAACCACCAATACCACACAAAAACGACGTCATAATGAAGGATGTGTGTTTACTGCAATGGAAATTCAAGGGCGGACTCAGAAATTTTAGTTAGTGAGAAAATGCACTAAATTTTTTTAAATATACGTTGATCCATTTTCCACAAATATGGTATCTACAGTATGATTTTTTAAAATCATATTTATATCAAATCAAAACATTTCATTGAAAAATACAATGAAATTATGAAGGGGATTCAGTAAAATCATTTAGACTTATTAAATGTACTCAATGTAGTTTTGGAATATCATTGGTAATTTTTGGTAAGGCAATTCAAAATTTAAGTAACTAGTATAAAAATAATGCATCTAAAGCATTTTTTTAGATTTCGGGCGACCCATCTGGAGAACATTGCTCCCTTAATAGTTAGCTTGTATATTGTACTTTTCCTAATTTAGCCAGACAGAGGCTTCCTGCGTTAGTGCTCCTTTCTATCTTCGACCTCTCTATAGATCTAAAATTCATAATAACATTTAAAATGCAATGTAAATTATCGCATTTTATTTAAATAATAATTTAGCAAGCAACTTTTTACAGCACTATGATACTTAAAAGGAAATAAAGGCCCCATTCAAGCTTCAAAAAGCGTACTTTATATTTGCTTCAAAGCTTTGAATTGCTTTTTCCCAACATCAAAGTTTATTTGAAATTTCGATTCTAGATTCAAACAGAATTAGGACATATTTAAGTTTTTTGAAAAGATTCTACTGGGAACGCAAACTTTTCTAGTCCTCAGACCCTAACCAAAAAATAACTGCTCTATGTCTCAAGTAAAACACGATTCGGAATTTTAAACAATACTGGCTTGTAGGGACCAAGTGGCTTAAGGCTAAGTAATGATTACTGAAAAGGAATTAGTAAGTTTTGAATTTTAAGAAAATTTTAATGAAATTTTTCACAAGAAAAATTTAAATATTGCTGGTTGCACTTGAATATTAGGGTATATACTGTAATATGCATACTAACCTTTACAACCTATAAGACTCTTATCGTGTTTGGACTGTAATTAAAACATATTTGCAAGGATAATGTTACAAGAAAGACTGAGCGGTTTATAAGTAATCAATTGAGATTGATGTAGTAAGAAATTTAGATTTTTTGAAATAATAAATAGATGATTTTAGTAAATACGTTATAAATTGCAAATAAACTTCATTTAAATAACCTTAGAAAATACAATTTTCGAGAAATTTCGTATAGTTATTCATCTTACCCATCTACTTTACTGTTGTTTTTATGCTTAACACACGCATATAACAGAGTGCTTTGGAAGGGGGGTTGAATCCACCCCCACTTATAATATCACATAGTCCAAGGGAGACGCTAACACACCTGGCCATTTCACTCATCTTAAAAATTTTTTAGTTCACTTATATAAATTTTAAACAAGCTTTGTAAGGATTTTGCATTTATGTAATGATTCACGTTCAAGACAGATGATGGTGATAAAAATTGAATCTCAGCATTGTTTTTAGAAATTTTTAAAAAATAATACTAATTTGCTAAAATTTTGAAAATTTAAGTAAATTTTTCACCAATATTTCTAATATATTTTATAAATTTGTAAATATGATATATTTTGAAAAAATTAGCTGGTGGTGTGGGGATTTTGGTACTAAATTCTTGCCATGGATCTCTACTGTGAACATCATCACTGCCGAGTGACAACATGGGTTTACAATGGACTCAAACCCAACCTGATCAGAATAATAACTACCTGAATGGTGAATAACATGAATAATTTTTTGATCGAAAAATCTAAGCTATAATAACATTTCCTCCGCACCAATAGTACTAAGCCATTACCCAAGCGCGACCTTATCAAATACTTGGTCGGTTATATTGAGGTACCTGATGTCACTCTCTAATCATCACAAAATAAAGTTGGCTGTTATGTGACTAAGTAAAAAAACTTACTGATCACATGTTGGAAACACAACTGATTATTAATTTTGTATAGTTTTGTTATGCGTTATATTTAGAATAATTAATTGTTGTAAATTGACAGTAAAGATATGGGCAAAACTGTTACAGTTAAAGTCGTTAGGGGTACATATGAAGCTCTTAAGATGGATGCAGGTATAAAAATACTATACCAGTACAGCCTTTCTGAATAACATCACAATCTTTTCATAATCTATTCTCAATAATGTATGTAATAACTTTTATTGTCATATATTATTGAGGCGTCCTACCTTAAAAGATAACAAAGCACCTCAAATATATATATATATATATATATATATATATATATATATATATTTTTAAACAAGTAAGTAGACATTGCAATTCTTTAGGCCTCATAATTGATTCATATTAGTTAAGATTCAATAATATACTTGCAGAATTTAGTTGCAGGAGTGTTGTGAGAAGAATTCAATTTTTTCAATTAAGTATAGAAAGTATGAAAGCAAATTATATTTAGGATATCAAGTGAAGCACTACAACAATGTGGCTTGTAAATTATTTGAATTTTCCTTCATGTTTATTATTAGTGGGAGCATTTGGCAAGTAATTCTATTGACATGGGAACGATATACGGCTGTTAAATATCCAATTTTTTACAAAACATATTTTAAGATCAAGTATGCATATGTATACTCAATTGTGGTTCTCCTATTCTCAGTAATCCTTAATCTACCAAATGTATATTACTTTGGAATAAGTGAAGACTTATGCGTTGGGTTTGCAAAATTGTTTCTCTATGAAGAATACATGATACTTGAACAATACCTGTTCAACAGAATTTTCCCGCTTTTGATTTTATTGTTTGGAAACTTTCAAATTTTAAGAGAGATGAAGAAATGGTTAAAACACAGAAAGAATAACACCACCAACGAAACACAAACTGCTGTTTTGTTCATTGCGATTTCAACTACATTTCTCATCAATATATTTTTTGGGAGCTATTTTGATTATATTGCAATAGATATGGAAGTAAATAACACTGCTGATCTAGCTAAACAATATTTGTTATTTGCAGTTATAAACAGTTCATCAATAATCAATAGCACATTAAACTTTTTTTACTATCTGTTTGCATCCAAGTATTTTCGTGAGAGTTTGTTTAAGCTTGTGTTGTTGAAATCGTAGTCGATTGCAACATTGAACATGATATTGATTCTAGTGATAAAGATGCTCATTTATATGTTTAATATCCAATATTTCGTTGCTTATAATCTTTTTGTATAATTATTGATATTTATGTAACTATTTGATTACAAATTGGATCCACTTACTACAATATCAGTTATCTTATATCATGGGTCCTGAATTAATTTCCCTTAGAACTTGAGGTTTCATTCAGTGCTTTGTAATAAATGACTCTTTAAAAATAATATGACGAATTTTATGTTTATAAGGAACGAAAATTAGTCAAGCAGAGTAGTTCAAATTGGAAGACGTAAAATAGCTTGCAGAAGTAAATTTATCTTTTGAAATCACGTGCACATACATTTTTATGCAAATAAAAGACATTACGTATGTAGAAAATGAAAATGATACTGGTAAGCTTTCTAATACTTTAGTTATTACACGCAGATACTACAATTCTCTCCATAAATAATGAAGCAAGTTTTTAGAATTTACTATAGGTTGAAACATTAATCAAGCCCAAAACTCTGTCTTGATACGTGCTTGTCTAAGTATAGCAAAAATCTATTCAGTATTCATGTAGGTTAATGCTTTGGGAGATAAATTCTTTACGATAATTTTGGTGGATTTCAATCCACAATTCATGTTTCAACAACTCTCGCTATATGAACATTCACGAATTCATTCTAGTACATCCAATTTTAGGAAAGTACAGTTTTAAACATTTTCAAGAAATTAATTAGTTGAACATTGAAATGATTTACAAACAAAATTTAATGAAATAACTAGTACATTAACTACATTTGTTATAACAATGTATCATGCAAATTGAAATATATTGATTAAACTATAAATATTTTATTCATATTATTAGTTGTGCCTTGTTCATTATGGTGCGGTTTTAACGAAATACGCGTTTTATCATCTGATTTTGTTGCGTAGTATTTTTTATGCAAGTGTAGCACTAAATATACAAAATTCTATTTCTATTTTAATATCAATGATTTTACTAATGTTAACAAATCATTGAACAGAGATATTTCATGAAAAATATCTTTTGTTTTCCAAAATGCCAATGACAAAAGATGGAATGATTGATGATTAGTTTTCAGCTAATCATACTATCAACCTGTTTATCCAATGACAAGTGTATTAAGTTTTCTAAATTGTACCATCTAAAATAATATCGATATGTTACTATAGTTGCATGAAAGGATTAAGTTAGAAAAATAATTCTTTATTAGAACAATTTGTTGTTCTCTTAGAACATATTAGCACCAAAACCCGATTATTGGACCCGGATGCAGCTTAAAAGAAAAGGGCACATGTTGGTCTTATAAAACCTCTTCCCCTATGGAGATCAGGATTCAACAGGTTTAAATCATTTCAGGTTAGATTTTAGCCTGCTCTGTTAAAACTTTGTCGCGGTAAGAGATCCATGTGTGTTTGGATTTTTTGCAAAAACATAGAAAATATTTTCAATTGAAAGTAGTATATGTGGGAATATAAATTACATGAGCTTTCATTGTAGAATTAGAGATGCTTGTAAGAAGGATATTTAATATTTAAAATTCAGATTAAAATCAACAGAGGCATAACCCTTCAAATCAAGTGAATAATGCATAGATTTACTAAATTATACAAGACCTGAAGCAGTGACTTTGTCAGTTGATAAAGGTCTCAGACAGAAGAGATTAGAAAACCTACTTGAGAGTCGTTGAAATTGGAATAATTTATTCAAGATAATTACACAGAGATAGACTTTGATTGCAGGGTTTGAAGTTTTGAATGAAGAAATTAAATTTTGAGTAGAATTAAGATAATTGAAGATATAGAAAATAGAAAAAATATTGAAACGGAAAGACGTTTAAAGGGTTGATATTGGTACCTGAAATAAGTAATGAAAGTGAACATGGAATTTGACATAAAATTGAAAATAGAGATGTTTGTTTTATAAAGAACTCATATCTTTTTTGCAAACTCGAATTCTTACATTTGCGACTTTGAACAAGCATTTCTCAGTGAATATTGGTTAGAAACACACGTTTTAAAGACGACTTTGAACAAAAAATTCAAATTACAGACATTTGCTGTGGTCTAATCTATTAAACATGCGCGAAATTTTTTTCTTCATATGTATTCACGTTAAGCCCAAAATACGTTGATTCCTTCTGACAAAAATGCACTTTTTAGATTGATAAAAACATTCAGGATTTTCAGCTTTTTTTCTTGGTTTGATTCGAAATATTTTTGCCAATGCAAGTAAAGTGCGTGTTTATGATCTGTATAATCTATAATAATAAGGGGAAATGAAAAATTGACACTAAGTATTACACAAAATGCAATTTACATAGTGTTAGTGCGAATATGTGTAAACATAATTTCTGAAATTTCCAATTTTAAACACTTGCAATTGTATAGAATTTGTGACCCATAATTTTATCAGATCAATTCATGTTTTCTTGAAAATAAATGCCATGGTAATATGAAACATTAATAGAATGTGAAATACTAATGTCTGTGTTTTGTCAAAAGAATTGAGCCCTAAGAATGCTATCCGTGGTAGTAGTTGTTCAGTTTGAATTTATGGGGGTGCACTATAGGCGCGATTTTTGTCTAAATTTCTGTCATTGCATAGCATACACAAACAGGTTTAAAAAACTCCTGACAAAAGTTTGACAAAATCATTAGTATATATCATCGCATTAAAATGCATACCTATAATGTACGTTTCTAAAATAGTAACAAAAGGTAATTTGTGGCGGAATAGCTATAATTGGGAGAGGCACCCAAACATTTTTTTCTATTATTGCTGGTAACAGAAAACTTGAGTTACTGAAGAATTTGAAGGACAGAAATTTTTGGAAATGGGCCAGCAACGCCTGGGAGGAGATAGGATGAATTAACGTTTGCTTAACATTAAGATTTAAATTCTCTTTATTATTACAATAATGCGATAATATATTTACAACACCTACGCTTTATAAATTTTATATTGCATGCACTTCTAAAATAAATTTAATGTTAACATGCTTTGTTGTATATTTAATAGTTGATCTTTTTAGTTTCCTTCTGAAGCATGTGTTAGAAGTGTGAAAAATTGAGACAACAAAAAATCATCAGGATCATACCGTATTTCCATTTGTATCATAAATTCCTTTACGAACTGTTTAAAAAAGCGGATGTAACGCCAATATATAAGAAAATGTGATCCCATGGAACCAAAAAATTATCGTTCAATAAGTGTTCTAAATCCATTCAGTAGATCAGAGAAAATGAGAAAATTTTAAATAACCAGATTATAACTTTTTGTCAAATGCACACTTTTTTGTATTACAATCAATTTGGTGGGTTCAGAGAAAACCATTCTACAAATGGCGCTGTTCGTCACATCATTAAAATGATCAGATCTGCATTAAATGAAGGCAATAGCTGTGCAATACTTATTCTTGATCTAAGTAAAGCCTTCGACAAAATTCTTTGTCAAAAAATAAAAATATTGTGTTCGATAATAACAGGCTAAAACTGATTGAAAATTATGTCAAGCAGAATGCAATGAACAAAAATTTCAAAAATATATTCAGATTATCTATCTATAAAGCAAGGCGTACCCAGGGTAGTATACTTGCACCAACACTTATTAATCTATGTAAATGACATTAAATAATATGCAAAATAACTCCATCATGTACCAGTATGCCGATGATGCATGCTTAATGTCAACAGATGCATCTGTAAAAAAATTGCATGAAAAACTAGAAATTGATTCAAACTCTCTAGCAAACTACTTTAGAAACAATAACCTAAAACTAAATATAGATAAAACAGAGTTTATGATTCTTATAAACAAGCTTTTAAAAATGTGAGCATAGAAAATCAGATTTAAATACAAAATCACATCAAGCCTACATCAAAAGTTAAATATCTAGTAATAATTGCTGAAAACCAAAGTTTTTTCTGGTGAAATTTCTATCCGACTGAAGAAACTGGCGTCTGCTATAACCTCAAATAAAGATGCCACGAATCCTATTAGCAAATTCCACGTTTTTATACAACACAATATATAGTATTTTACTTTTCTTGGATTATCAACCAATACGTTAAATTCTGAAGTTAACTGAACATAATTAGCTAAAGATACAATTCTGTTAAAGTAAAATGTAATGTTTTGATTTTTAGAGTTTGAAACTTTAAAACCACCTTACTATTTGCTCTAAGACCACTTCTCGAGGGAGGTATAATGAATCTGTTGAAATATAATAAGACACTCAATTGTAGTTTTAATGAAATGGATAACAAGTTAAGTTTCTTTAATCTCTCTATATAATCTATTCCAGAAATAGTCTATTTGACACATCTCTTTTGCAGCTTTTCCAACTTATTTATATCATTCATTGAAAAACACCATACTTGAGTACAATAACTTATTCAAAACTAAAGATTTATACAATGTTAGTTTGACAGAAAAATTCACATTAAAAGAGAAATTTCTTTTGATATTTATAAATTAAATATTAGAATTTCTTATTATATTTGAAATATACATTGCCCAAGTGAGATTACTTGCAATGTAGATACCAAGATCTTTTACATTGTCTTCACAATTTATGGGAGCAGAACAATAACTTATTGATTTACTTGAGGAATGCGGAAATGGTATCAAATAGAATATGTTGACATTAAATGACAGGCAGCCCACTTACTAATTTCCCATGTATCTTCTGATATACCAACAGGTGAATTAGATATAATTTTCCCATCATCGGCAAAGATATACGGAGTACAGTCTGAACAAAAGTCCGGCATATCGTTTATAAAAATTACAAAGAGTAAAGGCCCAAGTATGGAACCTTAGGGTAAAATCCTAGTTATTTCTAAGCATTCGGAGAAAGAATCGCGAACTTTGACGTGCTGAAATCTTCCAATTAAGTAGGATTTAATCACCGTGGTAATTTCCCCTCTATTCTTTTTAAAAAAAGTTTTCTATGTAAAATGCTGTGATCAGCACTATCAAATTCCTTTCTAAAATCTGTGTATAGAACGTCAGTTTCAATGTTGCTATCGTAGTTTTTATAGATGATGTCTAGAAACATAAGTAATGTGCAAGATCTTTTCTTCACAAAACCAAACTGAATTTTTGAAAGAATTGTGGCAACAATAGTATATATATATAGTTCAATAAATTACTTTTTCAAAAACTAACACAATTCGGAATAATATTCTTTGGTCTAGATTTGTGCACAGAGTGTAGAATCTTGCCAAAACTAATTCCGCAGTCTTAGTTACTTCCATCCTTTCTCTCACTTTGACCATGCATGACTTCTGATGGATTATGCCACAAGAGGTGATTGTTGCTGTTTTCCAATAAGTGGGATATTCTACCTTAAGTAAATAGTGCTTGAATAAGGCAAAAACATGCGGTAAGAAGATACTGGAATATCTTTTGAGGAAAATATTAGGAAGATTGTCAAAACCACTATCCGATGTAGAACATTCTGACTAAATTTTGTATTATTGTCATGTTTATAAAAACCTCATCATGAGTTCTGCATAGTGCATCTGGAATAAGACTATTGGGGGAGGGGCGACGGGGGGGGGCTAAAAATAGAAATAATAAAAATATGCATTAAATTGAGTAGCTATTTCATAATCATTTGAAAATTCAGTTTTGTTTAAAAACATCAACTTAAGTATATCACATGTAGATAGAATCTATTGTAGAGTCGCTCGGGGACATTTGTCGATTTTATTCTTTAAGAATTATTCTGTATTTTTACGTCACCATGACGTCAACATTATTTTCGATCTCAAGTTGTTATTGTTAATTTGATGTCCCCTCATTGGTGCTCATTATGATTGAAACCCCATTGATCCAGCCTAAATGGAAAGTAAGAAAACCAAAGAAGAAGGTTGCTGCTCACTTATCTGACAGAGTTAACTTTGTAAACAGCAAACAGGAAGCGATTAAAGCCAGCAGAACGGGTGAGTACAAAGTTGTAAGGGAAAAACTTATAGCAGGAGGAAACCCCAAACGCGTCTTCATTGACGGCAAACTCACCATAACAGACATTTTTACACGTGGGTTACCAGTCCACATGCAAATGCAAGCAATACAGGAAAGAATCGCCGCACTACAGCCTCGTGTGCTGATTCTCTTCCAAGCGGCTGGTGATTTGATGTGGGTGAACAATGTTGAAACCGTCACTCAGTACTATGATGTTACAAAGAGGATAGAGATCATCACGATGATAAGAGCTAATGTGTCCAACCCAGAGCAGATGACACTTAGTCAAGTCCAAGAATACTGTTCGCCATTTATTGATCACGCAACTACTATGGGGTCCCTGAGACAGGTATTTATACATTTCTATCCAGACACCAAGATTAGTGTGGAAGATGCTCATACATCTGACACTGACGCAATGATGACGCTCACGATCGCCCTCAAGGGTCTTCGACTTTACGAACGGTTTTACAATACATTTATGAGGCGGTTGAATAACCTTAGGAGGAATTGTCCTGTCAGTAACCGGATGCCAACAATTAAATTTCTGCGACTGAAGGACGAAGTAGTAACCCAACAAGAAGTACTCATGCAGATCACACAAGAGGCACACTACGCTGAGGTCCAAACATGGGATGGTGATCTAGCTACGAAGATGATAGTGGCCACTCAAAACATCGTGTCTGGGCCAGCCCTTCAACTGCTATCCGAAAATTAATTTGAGCAAGGGGGGCGTGTAGAGTCGCTCGGGGACTTTTGTCGATTTTATTCTTTAAGAATTATTCTGTATTTTTACGTCACCATGACGTCAACATTATTTTCGATCTCATGTTGTTATTGTTAATTTGATGTCCCCTCATTGGTGCTTATTATGATTGCTCAAATTGAATTTACGAGGGAAAAGATATTGATCATGTTAAAACTACGAAGACATTCGGTTTTGTAAACAAAGGCAGGTAATCATTAAACTTTTGTATAAAACCTGAGAGAACTGTAGCGATCGTTTAATAGATTTTATCTACTCTCAACTGCCGTCTTTACCATTGTATTTTTTATTTATATTTTATTTAGATGAAAACTATTGCTTAAGATCGGCGACAATTCGGGAGTGCTTTCACTAGCACGGGGCGACAAGTTGCTTCTGGAGGTCTGTTGATTATCCAGTCCGAATTGTGGACCCATTAAGTTACATATACGGGTATGTATAGGGAAATAATAAATCTCTTGTTCGTAGTTCAACACGTACATGCACTTATACAATCTAACACTGTGATGATACCATGCCATTGGCTAGCACGAATATCTGGCAATTACAGATTATTTAATAGTGAGCTGAGAGATAACAATGAAAATGAGATCCTGTATTTTTCGATGTGAGATATAAATTAACAAGTGAGACAAATAGGGTAGCACCAGTCAATAGGTTAAGCACGTTACTTCTGGATGCTCCGCTTTGGCTGGAAGCCATAGGAATTGGTCATCTTGGATCTTACCTAAAGTAGTTTTGTTACTTGGATGAATTACAATGTTACATCTATAAGTTAAAAGTTCTCTGTTATTCTGTTTCTCAGAATTGTGGCTGTATTGTAAACGCTATTCAAACCTTCTGCAGAGTCAATTAAGTTTCTAGTTAAGTTTCCCTACCAGCCCACAATTCTACATGGTGACCATGACAGGACACCGACATGATAACTATTTAATCTTGTTGTTTTCTTTTGATGGTTTGGTTGTTAGTTAGTTTTTTGTTTTGGTGCGGATCAGCTGTGATAGTTGTTTCCCCTGACTGCTGTTACCTATCAATGTATTCATTAACTTCCTCACCCTTGAAGGATGGCAATGAAGCCCTCATTGTGTCTTATTTGGCTGATGTCAATTGTTAAATTTCTTGTTTGTTTTACTTTTACTAGTGCTTTGATATGTTGGATTTATTACCAGATACCACTGTGTTCATTTTCCCCATTCAGGCTGTTAATTACTGTTACCTCTTTGAGTTGCGCTTGTTCTTCTGTGTGGGTGGAGGTGCTCCCCACTGTCAGTTCTGTAAATTATTGTTATGCTCTCTAATGTTATAATGGATTCTAGTCGTACTGTTATTAATTCTCCTACTTTTGGGACTTCTCTGATTCAGAGCGTCCCCTGTGCAAGCATTGGTAACCAGGACGTTACCCCTTGTACCGTTGGATCATTACTTAGTTTTTCTCAACCTTCTTCTCCCACTCTGATCACCCAATGGATGGATCAGAATGCTCTGACCATCCCTTACAGTGATGCAAGTGAAATGAGTCCAGCATTTTACTGAAATGTGAGATGCTGCATTTTGAACTCCCAGAATGCTCCTCCAATCCCCCTTTGTCCTCACAGTTATGTTCATGGTAATGATCAGTTGACGCCCCAGCTTGATGTGCACCTCACAGAAATCGATCATTTGAAGGAGGCATTATCACAACAGGTAGCTCTGAGGATGGAAAGTGAACGTCAAGTGGAGTCTCTCCAGGCTGAAATCAACACTCAACACGTAGCCTACCAGTGGATGGAATGACAGATGCTGGAGTCAACCATTGCGCTGGAGTTGCAAATTCATGAACTAAAGAGCACTGTCAACAACTCACAACATCGCCAAGAGGAGGCATTGTCTCAGAGAAATGATGAATATGTTACTCATGCTGCACTTAATGAAGCATTGGATGAATTAGCCGAGAGGATCATTGGTTGAGTGGTTCAGTTAGTGGGCACAAGTCATCCCCCTCCAGCTGCTCCTATGTTTGGAGGCTCTCATGAAATCATCCCTAACTCTGTTCCATTTTGCACCAGCTCTTCCAGTAGTCAACCTACGTTTGCCCAGTCTGCTATGACGCAAGTGTCTACTTTAACCACCAGAGCCATCCCTCAAACAGGGTATGTGCAGTCATTGCCTGATCCAGTAAGCACTGTGGTAGTGCCCACATTTAAGGAGCACGTGAGTGATACTAGTCTGCTTCCTGGAAAATTCAGTGTGAAAGACCAGCCAAGATACCAGGACTCTATCCTTCCTCTAGAATCCAATGGACAGATACAACTTTATAGCAAACATTCCATCCTTCCCAAGTTCACTGGGCAAATTGATGCTGTGTCGCAATCATTTGATGAATGGTTTTTCTTGTTCAAGCTAACAATGAAACAACATAAAAATTCACAAGAGTCAGCCATCTTGCAGTTCCCCTTATATCTTAGTGGATTGGTGTACAATCAATACATGCTTGATCATAACATCAAAACTGACTACCAGCTGTTGGTTGGCTTCTTTGAGGATCATTACCTAGCGCCGCACATTAAACATCAGTATAAGACGTTATTATGTGACATGTCCTTCAAATTTGGTGACGACATTCGGAATTATATAACACAGGTCGAATGCTTGTTTTGATTGAGTAGCCTCTCCAGAGAGTATTCGCAACATGATCTATTTTCTTACATCTGCCAAGGTTTTCCTTCATCGATCAGAAATCATTTGGAAGTTCGATGCGACCCTGAGGATAGCCTTCACGAGATCATCAGGAAGGCCATCAGTGTAGTTTACATGCTCCAGAATTCTCAAAGAATCAACAATGATATAACTAGCTTGTCAGGTGTGTCCAGTACAAAGAACTTTGAACCAAGGAGGCCTGCAGTTACCAAGAAAGTATTTGATTTATCCTTGGTAAGATGCTTCACTTGTGGGGAAAAGGGACATCTTAAGTCTCAATGTAAGGCTAAAGTGCAGCTCATCACAGATGGAGAAGGCTTCATTATTGAGGAGCCAAACTAGTCTTTGTGTGTTGACAACCTTGTCGATTTAGAACCTGACAATCTAACTACATCTCAGAATTTAAATTAATTGGAGCGCCGCCTCCCTCAAAACGTGCACAAAACATCCTAGTCATCACCCAGTTGATAAGGAAGAATCTAATCAAGATGAATGGCAATATCTTCAATGCTACTGTGGATACTGGAGCTGTGGCTTCTATAATTAGTGATGAGTGCTGTAGGGAGTTATGTTTAAATTGAGACTCTTTGGATCCCTCCAGTGTGAAACTCATTGACGCCTCAGGAAACCCTCTTTCTCTTAAAGGGAAACTAAGGGATGCTTCCATAAAAATTCACGCCAAGCCATTTGAAGTGGACCTTTTGGTAATCAACATGTCAAATCATCGCCTCCCGTATGACCTCATTCTGGGAAATGATTTCCTGGAGAGAAACTCTTGTGTGATTGATTTCAAAAATAACACAATTGCTATTAAAGACCAGGAAGCTACTCAATTGGCTACTATTCCTGAGAGAGAAGTCATCTTTAATTTGGAAGAACCCATATCAATCGAACCCAAGCATTGGACTCGAGTCGCCGTATCCTCTGAGGATGGTATTAATGGGGACGTAATGATTTCGGGACAGAGAGGCAAGTATGTGCGTGGAATCTCTTTTTCGCCAGACTTATGTAGAGTGACAAAAGGGAAAACGCATGTTACTGTTCTAAATGGAGCAAACTTTCCTGTCAAGATTGGAGTTTCTCAGTTGCAACTAATCAGAGTGCCAGTAAAAGTTGAAAATATCCCCGTCACATGTTTACCTATATGCACGGCAGTCCATGATCTGGGAGAGCCAGTCAGTCCGATTAGGGTACCTACTGTTACCGAGACCTCCCATCCTCATCTCAACCAGAGGGAAAGAAAATCATTAGTCTCTTTGCTTCATAGTAAACACGACGTGTTTAACTATGGGACCATAAGTGTTGGTCAGGCTGTAGGCGAGGAGCACACTATAGAACTCAAGAATGATAGACCCATCAGATTGCCAGTGCGCAGAGTTCCTGAAAATTTAAAACCAGAATATGAAAAGATCCCTAGCGATTTGATCGAAAGTGGTATCATCCAGGGAAGCAATAGTCCATATGCTGCTCCTACTGTGTTCATTCAACAAGGGGAGAAGTATCGGCTGTGCATCGAATTCAGGAAACTCAATGACATAGCAATTAAGGATGCTTACCCATTACCTAGGATCGAAGATCTTCTATATGATGCTAGCAAGTATAAATTCTTTTCCTGCCTTGATTTGTGCAAAGCGTACTGGCAGGGACCTATGCGCCCTTCTGACATCCCTAAGACAGCCTTCATTACCCCTTACAGTCTGTACGAGTGGAAATACATGGCTTTTGGCCTATGTAATGCGCCAGCTACCTTCCAATGCTATGTGACCAAGGTGCTCAAGAATGATGCTAACCTTCTTGAACCAGGCATATCAGCTTACATAGACGATATCTTTGTTGCCAGCAATACTTTTGAGGAACATCTAACTAAACTTGGTCATACATTAGATCTATTACAGAGGGCAGGATTAAAAGTCAATGGAATGAAGTGCTCATTAGCCCAGACGAAGGTAATTTTCCTTGGCAGAGTTGTTGAGCCAGGAAAGATCTCTATAAAAACCAATGCTAAAGATTTCTTGGAAAAGATTGAAATGCCATGAAGCCACTGACAATGCCACAAAGCCGCTGAGACGTACAGCAATTGATGGGCTTCCTTAACTACTATGGAATGTTTCTCCTGGTCCTCACTGAGAAGACAAAAACTATCTTGAATCTATTAAAAAGTCTGTAGATTTCAAATGGACGTGGCAGGAGCAAGAAGCTCTGAAAGGCATCAAGGCTGAGCTCAAAAAGATACCATCCTTGAATACTCCTGACTACTCTAAGGATTTTATAGTTGATTGAGACGCAAGTACTGTTGCTATTAGTGGGATATTGAGCCAGGACATCAACAGAGTCAAGAGTCCTGTTCAGTATTTTAGCCAAAAACTTAGGGCTTCAGAGAGAAACTATGGCGCGACTAATTGTAAGATGCTTGCTTTAGTCGAATCACTGAAGAAATTTCACTATTTCATACTAGGACGAAAGTTCATTGTGAGAACAGATAACAGTGCTCTTGCCTGGCTGAAGAAATTTAGTGGCGACAAATCGAATATAGTTGCTCATTGAATAGAGTACTTAAATGACTTTTCATTCACAATCAGACATTGTCTGGGCAGGCTCCATCTGAACGCTGACTATTGGACAGCACTGCCAAGCTATGAGAGAGATCTCAAGAAACCAAATGGGGAGAAGGTTCCTTTCTCCTTCATCCCCCACACTGAGTATCAACTGATACCTGAGATCAATGCAGATAGAAAGGGAAAACACATCCTTGCCATCCTTATGAAAGAGGAAATTTTTGAAGCAGATATAGTTCGTTATCAACATCACGACTGGATATTGGACCAAATAATGAAAAGGATGAAGGATCCGTACTTCCCTACGTCTCTGGAAGTGAATTGGTATTTCAACTGCTACAACTGGCACTTAAATGATAATGGTTTGTTATATGCTAAGAGTAAGCACAATAATTGACTTGCTATTCCTGAGTACTTTAAGAGAGACCTAGTACATAGAGTCCATGAGAGGGGTCATCTGGGTATCCTCCAGACTGAGAAAACATTTAACTCTTGGTACGTCACCACTGGAATATGAGCTACAGTGACAGATGTTATCAACAAATGTGAAAAGTGCTTACTCAACAACATCCATCACTTCCCTCAACAAAGTGCTTAACAACTTAGTGCATGTCAATCTTGAACAATTATCAAAAGATGACGAGGGTTTTCAGTATTTACTCATGATGGTAGATCACTTTACCAAATTCGCCCGCATAATTCCTCTAAGTAGCACAACTGCAGAAAAAGTTGCTGACAAAATAACTAAAGAATGGATCTTAAAATATGGACCCATGCAAAAATTAGTTTCTGATAGAGGTCCTCAGTTTGAAAGTAATCTTTTACGAGCTCTAATGAAAGAACTAGAAGTGGTCCACGAGCTGACCACCACTTACCACCACCAAGCAAATGGATTGGTGGAATGATTAAACCGAACCCTTATAAAATTGATTTGGGTAGCGTTATCCCAAGCTGCAGGAAAGCAATGAAGGCGAATTATAGAATGCATCAAGTACTTTTACAACACATCAGTTCATACAACTACTGGCGTGAGCCCCTTCAAAGCCATGTTCAGTTGAGAGGCTGCTATGTCCTTGGCAATGATGTTCCCAAAGTATGCTGACAACAGTGTGGAAAGCTATGTGAATAGACTAATTAACAATATGCAACAAATTCACTTGACAATCTGTCATAATATGAATCAATCCAGCATAAGACAAAAGAAAACCTTTAATAAGAAGATATATGGCGAGCCACATAAACGTGGCAACAGAGTCTTTGCTTATCTGCCCTGCATTACAACAGATAGTAATCAAGTACGTAAACTTGCAAATGATTGGCAAGGCCCTTTCACGATAGAAAAAGTGCTTGATCATAACACCTATAATTTAAACAATGGTAAAATGGTACATTTTCAAAGGCTCAAACAAGCTATCAAAGACATAGAGCATGTAATAATAGACAATAATAAGGAATTCACGTTAGTAGATAATGGTGTTGATGTATATGAAAAATACAATAATTTAACCAGTTTCTCAGAGGATGAATTTTCTGACACTGAGTACAATTATGATAATATTATTTCTGACAATTTAGAAACATGTATGCTCCCCCAAAGAAGAGTGAGAACTACTCACACTTATGATCCCAACATTTGGGATTTAAATCTTATAACTCCATTTAGGAATGAAACAAATAAATGGCAAATGAGAGTAGCCAGCTCCACCAGTCTGCCACCGAGTATGAAGGAGGATGGAAGGTAGCAGACCTGGCCGAGATGCCTCATCTAGGCGTGAGAGACATGTATCTCTGCTTGCTGAGGCGTGTGCAAGGAAAAGAGGACGTCAGGATGGTGCTGAGGAGAGTCTGATTCCATGTGGGTGACACGTTGCTCCACGACTTGGAGAGCAGACAGCATTTCCTACGACGCCCTAAACATCTCACCCCTACGTGGAGAGACATGTTTCCCCACATGCGTGAGAGGAGCTGGCCACACCTACATTAAAAACTGATAATTCTAGAGTACCTCTTAGTGCTTTACAAATTGTAAATACCCCCCAAAAGAGTGACTTGATAGCCCCCTCGACCTCTTCCACTGCTACTTCTACTGTGAGATCTCAGAAGACTGAAGAAAGAAGAAGAAAAATCTTCAAAGTTGGTGATGAGACCCTTCACCCATACTATATTGCTACAAGAAAAGCTATAGCCATCATCCGAGACAATATATCTGATGAAACGAAAGATCAGCTTCAGCATATTTACAATGGACGGGACATGAGTTGCTCCATAGACATCATTCCCTTTGTCATAGATGCCTCCTGTTGCCTGAAAATAAATACCATCATTGGCTATGACTCCTGAATGATGGAAAGCCTGAATCGCCTATATTGGCATAGCACTGTTCACACCTTCTTTGATGATGACTTTAATATTTATAACCTTTGCCAATTTTTAAATAGTGGTAAAACTATCAACAGCTTCAAGTGTGTCAACATTAATTTTCAAAATCTTTTGTTCATTTATTTTCTATGAATAACTGAGATACAGACAGAGGATATAATGGAGCAGATCAAGATTGCCTACCACATTGCTAAAGTCGAAGGCATACGCCTTATAATGATAGTCTGTGGCGAGTGCAAGACAACAGTACCTGAACCAATTGAGAACTTACATTTTGGTATGGAAAATTTTTTGATACTATTGAAAGAAGATTACACTCCTATATCATTGCACTCAACAAGCCATCTCCCCATCACCAGGCTCATATATGCAGATCTAATTTTGTGTCAGCAGGTACCATCCCACTGTCTGCCATTGACTAGAAATTGATCATTGATGTTATGCTCCAATCACAAACCTTGGAAGTGATGGACCCCAACACTCTGTCACTAGTTACAGTAACTGACATGAGAGTAAGCTTCACATTTGCTCAAAGCAGCCAACTGTTAGGCGAGATTCAAACCATTTGGTCTGATCTGAAGGCAGACTTCAACCCTGAGTCCAATTGGCCCTGCCTTGATATATTGAGTCCATCACAAACTTACCACTCGTCAGTGGAAAGAACTCTTCGGGACATCAAAGTCTCCTACAATACACAAGATAAAAAGAATTTTAAAGAACGCCTTTTTTTCAAGAAAAATTTACCAGACATCTATGCCAGAGGAGCCATTTGGATTCTCAAAATATACCTTATGAAAGAACCACACTTACAAATACCTATGTCACAAGAAAAAAGGTTGAGCCTCACAAAGACAATGATTCACAAGATAGCTGTTTGTCTGCTGTCATGGAAAGTAAATAATTGGCTGCTTTACAAATGTAGTCCTCCCTCCTCTCCTGGCAAAACAAAAAGGCCTATGGGACAAGTTTGAAAAATATTATGCCCGACTGGTGGGGGCAAGTAGTGTTACAGGCAAGATGTTGATCATGTTAACCAGCAATTGACTTGGAATTTGTCCATCTGACATAAATATTTTTTCTGACACACTTAAAAAAATATATGTGGGGTACAACAGCCGAAACTAAGTTCGCTATCTTTTATTCAGACAATGCTCCCTTGAGCACTAGACGATTTGTAGAGTGATTGCCTGGCTCAACAGACACACTCCTTGATCAAATCATCAAACACAACATCCATGGGAAGAATGAAGCTTTGTTCAGTATGCAGCAAATGAAGTATCCTGAATGCGGGTATGGCCAATTCATCAAGTCAGCCAGGCACGTCAACAAAGAAGGTAAGATTATTCCCATCACCATTTTTGACCAGGTGATGTGGACACCAGAACAATTTTATCAAGAGGAGGAATTATTGGCATCATCAGCGATACAAATGTCTCCCCACATTCGGGACTTGATCGAAAAAGTAAATTTGGAGAAGTTCGGATGAAGTGCAATCTCTCCTAAGCTGACGCCGCAATGGTCTGTAACTGAAGATGAACATATTCTAATGGTCGAGCATGACCCTAGCAAATTTCTTGATGACCTTACTGTACAGCAGAGAGTTTTGGTTGACAGCCGCAATAAAGATGTCCTTTCATTGATGAAGTGGTGCCTCACGGAGATGTTCACCAAGGAGGAGTTGGTCATTCTACAATCCCCAGGGCAACACATTGCTCTGGACGTAGAATGTACCACTTCCTGCATATGAATCTCCAATCAACAGATCAAATGCCTACGACAAAAAGGACTCTGAGGAAAGTTCTGGGATACCATCAAGGATGCCCATATCAATTATCCAGTAACTATTGGGACTGCCACTTTAGCCTCCCCCATGAAGTTCAGTGAGATGGAAAAGAAGATAAAAACTTCAAATCTTTTGTGTATCCCACCACCTATGATTGAAACCCCGTTGATCCAGCCTAAATGGAAAGTAAGAAAACCAAAGAAGAAGGTTGCTGCCCACTTATCTGATAGAGTTAACTTTGTAAACATCAAACAGGAAGCGATCAAAGCCAGCAGAACAGGTGAGTACAAAGTTGTAAGGGAAAAGCTTATAGTGGGAGGAAATCCTGAACATGTCTTCATTGATGGAAAACTCACCATAACAGACATTTTTACACGTGGGTTACCAGTCCATATGCAATTGCAAGCGCTCCAGGAAAAAATCACTACACTACAGCCTCACGTGCTTATTCTCTTCCAAGCAGCTGGTGATTTGATGTGGGTGAACAATGTTGAAAACATCACTTGGTATTACAATGTTACTAAAAGGATAGAGATCATCACAATGATAAGAGCTGATGTGTCTGACCCAGAACAGATGACACTTAGTCAAGTTCAAGAATACTGTTCACTATTTGTTGATCATGCCACTATGATTGGGGGTCTCTGAGACAGGTATTTATACATTTCTATCCAGATAACGAGATTAGTGCAGAAGACACCCATACATCTGACACCAATGCGATGATGACACTAATGATCACCCTAAAGTGTCTTCAACTTTATGAGTGGTTTTATGATACATTTACGAGGCGGTTGAATAACCTTAGGAGGAATTTTCCCATCAGTAACCAGATGCCAACAATTAAATTTCTGTGACTGAAGGACAAAGTAGTAACCCAATGAGAAGTACTCATGCAGATCACACGAGAGGCACACTATGCTGAGGTCCAAACATGGGGTGGTGATCTAGCTACAAAGATGATAGTGGCCACTCAAAACATCATGTCTGGGCCAGCCCTTCAACTGCTATCCGAAAATTAATTTGAGCAAGGGGGGCATGTGAGTCACTCGGGGACTTTTGTTGATTTTATTCTTTAAAAATTATTCTGTATTTTTACGTCACCATGACGTCAGCATTAATTTCGATCTCAGGTTGCTGTTGTTAATTTGATGTCCCCTTGGTGGTGCTTATTAGTATTGCTCAAATTGAATTTATGAGGGAAAATATATTGATCATGTTTAAGCTACGTAGATGACTGATTTTGTAAACAAAGGCAGGTAAGAACTAAACTTTTGTATAAAACCTGAGAGAAATGTAGTGATCGTTTAATAGATTTTATCTACTCTCAACTGCCGTCTTTACCATTGTATTTTTTATTTATATTTTATCTAGATGAAAACTATTGCTTAAGATCAGCAACAATTCGGGAGTGCTTTCACTAGCATGGGGCGACAAGTTGCTTCTGGAGGTCTGTTGATTATCCAGTCCGAATTGTGGACCCATTAAGTTACGTATACGGTTATGTATAGGGAAATAATAAACCTCTCTTTTGTAGTTCAACACATACATGCACTTATACAACCTAACACTGTGATGATACCATGCTGTTGGCTAGCATGAATATCTGGCAATTACAGATTATTTAATAGTGAGCTGAGAGATAACAATGAAAATGAGAATCTGTATTTTTTGATGTGAGATAGAAATTAAACAAGTGAGACAAATAGGGTAGCACCAGTCAATAGATTAAGCACTTTACTTTTGGATGCTCCACTTTGGCTGGAAGCCATAGGAATTGGTCATCTTGGATCTTACCTAAAGTAGTTTTGTTACTTGGATGAATTACCAATGTTACATCTATAAGTTATAAGTTCTATGTTATTCTGCTTCTCAGAATCATGGCTGTAATGTAAATACTATTCAAACCTTCTGCAGAGTCAATTAAGTTTCTAGTTAAGTTTCCCTACCAGCCAATGATTCTACACTACAATACCTATTATAAGAATAATAAAATATTTAATAGAAGCACTGCTCCCACTTTTTCAAATTCACATGAATTTTACTATAAAAAATAAAAGAAATATCATAGAATCCATTGCATTTTAACTTCATTTAGATTAATTAAATTATAATTACCTACTACAATGTCTATGATAGAACAAATAATTAGCTTAAAAAAGAAAATAAAGGGCAAAGTAACTACAAAGAAATGGTAAAAATTAAATTCTTCAATTTTAGACTCAGATAGTGTCCTTTACTATTATGGTAGGAAAGCTCCATGACATACATATTAGTAACATCATCCTATTTTAATAATGCCTTGTATATTAATCATTAATTTAGATGCTATGTTATGAAATTCATAACATACAAAAATACACATTTTGTATTTTTCCTGGCTTATTCCCATCCAACAATGAAGTTACAGTGAATATAATTAATGTTCTTTGAATTGTAGATGAAATTCATTGTATGAACAAGAAAAGAAGAACACACTTTGAAATTATCATTTTATTACTACATTTTATATTGTCTTTAATTAGATGTGTGAAGTCTACAACTATATAAAGTGAATATAAAATCACCCTATAGACAACATGTATATGTTTAAATAATAGCAAAATAATAATATAATTTTTCTAGGAACTACCTTGCTTATTATCATATAATTCAAATTTATATAATTAGATTTTTTATCACATTACCATGTCTACATTTCAGATTTTGGTATTAAGTCTTGTAAATATTTTTCTTCTTAATTTTTGAAAAACTACATGTAACTATTGCATGCAACATGAATATATTAGCAACAACAAATTTAATTACAGCAAATATATAGAGAGCCTAAACAATGGAAATATATAGACAGATCTATGTTAAATTTTCTTTAAATCATCATGATGCATTATTAAGAAATTTATTAAGCACTAACAATTTGGAAATATGGCTTAGGCTAATTCAATTAGAAATTTTATATATAAAGGCATATATTGTTGTAACAATATGATGACTTCAATATTCCTCTTTTTCAGAAAATTGCTGGTAATAAGAACTTCCAAGAGTGACAGATGGAAAAGTAACAGTAAATTCTTTGGACAGATAAGAAGAAGAAGATATAAATAAAATTTTGAATTGAGCTCATTCATTTAGTCTAGATATAAACTCTTTTAAAAAAAGAACAAAAATGTTGATCATCCTTTTGATATAATTGATATGGATATCTCATTTATGCTTATTTTTAGCAAGTTGTATCAACAAGATTTACTATGTCATTTTGAAGATTCCTTATGTCATTAAAATGTACCAACTCATGAAGAAAAGAAAGCAGCTAAATATTTCTTTGCCTCAAAGGGTCTACAGAGTTTACATTGACCAGAATTTACATTGACTAGAGAATTTACATTGACCAGAATTTACATAGACCAGAATTTACATCAACTAGAGAATTTACAACAACTGGAATTTACACTGACCAGAATTTACATTGCCCAAAGAATTTCAATAGACTGGAATTTACATTTTCCAAAGAATTTACATAGCCCGGAATTTACCATAAATGAAACTTAGGTACATGAATGATGTCACAACTGGTGAAATGCTTAAAATGAGATTGTTTCACTACATATGCCATATTAAAGCCATTAATGACCTATATTCCTTGTAAACATGTGAAAAAGTATTGAATGTATTATAGGTGGAAATGTTATAATGTATGATACAATAGCTTCAAGTAGATTAATATTCTGCTAGTACTATTGCATGATACAATGATGAATTTCACATTCTGAAATATATTTTTTAATGGTGATGTATTATAATATTCATTCTCAGTTATAGTTAACCTAATGTTATATAGATTCAGTAGGTTTTTTCCTACAATCTTCTGTACATTAATATACAGTTGTGTTACTTACACCATGAATCTCTAAATTATTCCAATGAATGTGTTGAAAGTTAATACAGTATAATTTATATACTTTGAAAGCAGGTATAATGTGGAAAGAACAAAATAATGTAATAAGCATAAATGTTGAAAGCTAAATTCAAAATGACAAGACAAAATTGAAACAAATTAGAAAATATAAAATTCAAAACAGTCTTAAAACACTGCTGTAAGTAGTGTGTCAAATTGGGCAGTTATCTACATAAAACTCACCATATTCAAAAAGTGTATTCTTGCAATCAGTGCAAAAATCTGTGTGACCACAAAGTACAAATGCCCAACATTCATCCCCAATGAAATTTACATTGCAAACAACTCAAATTGCTGATGAAATTTGGGTTTCAATGTTTGCATGTGGAGCATTGAGATCTTCTATAAAATCAATTTGTGCCCAATCAAAGCTCAATTTACCAGTTCCCCAGCAGCCATGTCATGAACAAAATTGACATCAGTTTCAGGCAAATTAGGCAATCCCATAAAATTATATGCAATGCCTCTCAAAAAAGAAATTCTTGGGTATTCACCTTTGTTGTGCTTAGTTTGCAGTGCAGTAACAAGATTGTTAAGAGCAGAGTACAGTTTATTTAATCTCTTTACTGTGGATCTGGCTTCCAATTTTGCTAGCAGTTGTTGAGAAGATAAGTCCTGATTTCTGAGAAATTCAATAAAAGTCCAAATATTAGAATTTGAAGGTAACACTCTTGATACACCAAAATGCCAACCCTCTACATCATTAGTAGTCTGAAAGGCCTCATTTGAGATGCACCACATTTCTGGTTTGAATCTCTGAAGCCAAGTATTTCTAAGCAATTATTAAGGGACTAAATATTAAAATTAATTATTACCAAAAATACTGAAAATAAGGCAAAGGAAAGTTGAAACATCAATCAGTCTGAATTATTCCTTCAAATGCTTTAAAAGTTGGTCCAATTTTAAACAACAGTAGAAATGCTATTGCCACAACACTTCATATTACCAATCTAACAAGAGGCGTCCTACAATATCCCCTCATCAAGCCCATCCTTCCTAGTGCTTGTATGCTACACTGAGTAAAATGAAAATAGCATCCTCAAATTCATATTAATGGCAAGACTAAAAAGAGAATCATAATATATATATATATATATTATATATATATATATATATATATATATATATATATATATAATACATACTTGTCTTAATTGCAGTGATCATTGCTGGCTCAAAATTAATCATAACCACTTGAGGTTGAAACATCACATGTATTTCTTGAGAAAACTGTTTCAAAAATTGGAGAATTGCACAGTACACCTGAAACAAAAAGATTAAATTTAAAATATATTTAATGTTGCATACTTCACTCATCCTTTGCCAGGTCAAAGCATAAGCACAGACAAAAAGTTTTCCATGATAGAAATAGCAGAGTGAGTACAATTGCAAGAAAAACTGAGGCACAACGTCAAATGTACCATCTGCAAGCAAAACATCAGCAGTAACCAATAGTTTCATCATAAACACACAGATGAGAATATCAGCAATTGCTTACTTTCATGGATCATATCATACTGCACAAAATCACCACCAAAACTATCCTTTTGAAGAGCTCAGGGATTGCTAAATCTTCTGCAAATTCAGGTAAAGGAGGAAGAGTTTTAGACTTCATAATATTTAAGGAGTGAGTTACTGATTCCTTTGATTTTACATGAACCACTTCCTGGGGTGTAAGATAAACATCATTTTTTTAAATATTGAAAGCATTACTACTACTACCCACACAGTTTATTAATTAAAGGTTAATAAAATGCCTATTGCTACTACTAAAAGACTATACAAAAATTATAAAGGTATGTACAATTAGTATAAAGTAACTATAGAAAGCACTATGAATGGTTAAAAAACAATTTACAAGATGGAAATTGGCAGAAGAGAAATTGTTTGCAGGAATGGCATTCATAGCTTTGTGAGTGAATGAAAAATAAGCATAAATATTATTATAATTACCGTTCCCATAACATTAGCATAAACAGTTGAGGCTCTTTGTAAAGGATTTTCAGTACTCTGCGTGCATTTTTTTGCATTACTCACATCCTCTATAGTTGAAGAATGTGAGTGATCCTCTACATCTGGCAAAGTAATGAGGTTATTATTTAAATCAGAAATTGCCTTAACTTTGCACTTAACACATTTCCAATATTTTCTATTTGATTTAGTACAATTTAGAGCAAATTGAAATCCTTGAATGACTAAAAGAGGATTTCCTTGGTTCATGGTTTCAATCAAAACATTCTCCATGTTAATGATTTCAAAGTGTCCCATTTATTTGAAACTCTGGTTGATGTAAATTCCTTAGTCGATGTAAATTCTGGTTGATGTAAGCTCTGTACATCTCTCAAAGTATTACTATTTTGTCTTAAAATAGTGTCCCATCTACGTAATTTTGTCTCAAATTAAAAATAATTTGTCTAAGAAGTTTTATAGAGTTTTAGTCGCAAAAGTTTGTCCCAAAATATTTGTTTGAATTATCACTTGATATAAAATATATATATTTAGTCACTCTAGCTTTACTGTTATTTAATATCAGTTCAATATGCAAATACAATCAAAATTAGTTTTTTCTACAATTTCAAATAGCAATGCAAAATAGTAATAATGGCTGATAATGACAAAATAGTATGTTCTTGTTTTTTAAAAATCTGTGATGAACAGGTACCTAATCATGGAATGGATTTAATGCAGTTTATTTTTAAATCAATAAATCTATACAATAAGAACTCACATTGTAATGAATAACATTGCCCTTGTGGAAACTTTCTGGGTGGTGTATAAGATCTATATTTTGATTTGTTGTGTAAAATAAACACATCTGCACTCATGTACAGAATATTGTGTGTTCAAATCCCACTGAATCAAATTAGCAATAATTTATATTGCTTTATATTTAGAATTATACTTTTATACAGTAAATTTGCATATCAATTCCAGTACTGAAGATTTTAATTAAATGGAAAATCAAATCCTTTGAGCTTGATTTCATGTATGCTAATTACATTTGTTAATACTGGATAATCAATAAAATGCAAAAAAGCTTACCTTTCAATGTTATGTATTTAAACCAAAGCATACATCAATGAAGAACCAAAAGAAGGTTCCTTAAAAATATAAACTAGGAATGCATATTTGAAATTTATACTGCAAACAAGAATCATCTGGCAGAACTTGAAATAGCAAGTTAATCTAGAGAAAACTGCGGACACAATTAAAATTAAGAGTCTGAACTATCACACATTTATGATTTACTTTGTACGAAGAATTTCAATCACGAGTTAATTCACTATTACTACTATTTTGAGACAAAAAATATATACACCTAAAAGAAAGTACTGTTTGGCATGAATGTGTTTGCCCGAATTGGTCAGCTTCATACTCATTCCAAAAATGTCAAGAAATATTTTTTACGTTAAATTTTATAAAATGAAGTTTTGAAGAGTTGTTTAAGTAAATATTATAATGACAAATGACTTCGTAAATTCCAGGATGTCCGCGCTGCCTGGAAATTTTAAGTTATTGCCTTGACTTGCCTCTAGTGCCTGGAAATTTTATATTTTATTGCATCCAATTTATTGTCTTGTCTAAATATTTTCATTCTTTGGATTCTCTTGACATGTATATGTCACTGTTAGTTTCATACATATGTGAATGTGACTGCATCAGCTATTCTAAGTGACTGGGTTGGAAATATTTATTCGAAATAATAACCTATCGCATTTTTCTAAAAAAGTTTATTATGACGAATTTTATTTTTCAATTAGGCTGATTTATTTATTGCCTGGCAAATGCTTTAACTCAGGTTTTGTTTATTATGGCAATTTATCAAATGTTGATCTTAAAACTAATTATATACTCCGTGTTTGAACATGGGCATCATCAAAGTTTAGCATTTTCTTTGCCATTAGGTTTTATGAATAATTCTTACAAAACGCACATCATGTACATAGGCATTATATTTAGTGCATTATTTAGCACTGTTATCGATTTCAAGATTATTATATCTAGCATATCTAATTATTTTGCGCCCAACTGACACCAAATACTGATAACGCAATTCTATAAGTCTTTGTCTTTATTTTGAGGTTTGTTTCTGCTGTACATTCTTACAGTATCATTCTAAATATGTTATGATAATATACGTAAAATCCAAATAAATCCAAATTATCACTGGAATATGTTCCTGACCAACACTTAAAATCATACCCAATACAATCATTTTGCAACAAAAGAAAGGAATCATTAAATTTTCAGACAATCAAAACGTGAGCCGTTATTACATCAGCTTAACAAAATGTGTTTTTTGCACGTGAATATCGTCTACAAAAACATGTTTTTGTAAATTTTTGTATGTTGAAAAGATTTATTCACGTCATCACAATTAAAAAAACTGTTTTTGTATTATATGGTTGTATCCAAAGGTGGACGTGGGTGCTGATTTTAGTACCCAACTCAACTCACATAAATCAGTACTCGACCACACCTCCAGCAACACTATATATATATATATATATATATANGTAAAATAGATTTTAAAGGCCATTGACTACTCTAAAAAAATATCAGGCATGGTCAATTTTTTTTTCAAATCCATGTGGACATATGAAAATTATATATATATATATATATATCAATAAGTTTTGTGAATCCTAAGTCACTTAGGTTTTCACATCTGAAGTATATGTAACTGAGCAAACCATTTTCGTCCATGCTGTTTCTCTACTAAATCCTTCTCAAATTTTTTATTATGCAATTAATTGAATTTGCACTTCTAGAGGTGGACAAAAATAACCCTAAATGTAGTGAATGCCATAAAATATATAAGTACTATGTTTAAATTAAAATTATTATAAATTATTATTATAAGTTTCTAACATACCTAGCTTACGTTTAGAAAACGAAATTTTTTTGGCAATAATCATAAAACGGGCCGAATGGGCATTCATTTAATTCGACCGGCCCGCTTTTGGGCCATGTCTATCTCTCGACGCTGCCTCATTAATGTAATGATGACAGCCTACGAATAAATTGTAAAATCATACACGCATTTATGAAATTAGTAACCCAACGAATAGCCGGACAGATGGGAGTATATCGCACATGGACACACCCAACTCACGTCCACCCTTGCTAATATCTGCTTGATAAACTAATGTTTTACTCGTGGGTGAAGCTTCATCCGATGGGATTATTTACGTTAATTTTTAATTTCAGTCTGGAGTTGGATCTCTAATCAATAAATTTACTATTCATAATTGAGTATGAATATAACGCAAATGAAACTTAATCTACCAATTACATATCTTCCCTAGATTATTTTATAGCAAAAATTAATATTCAACTCAATATTATAGTGTACTTAAATTTCAAGCAGTAGCAAAAATTGAAGAAGATGCAGAATAGAAACACGCGGAGTGCGTGTAAAAAATTAACACTACTAGGGGTAAAAACGATAGGAAATGCAATGAAATGCATAAAAAGTTTTAAAATATTCGATATAGCATGATTAACAAAATTTGTAGCACGTGGGCTATATATGTGTTTAGATTATTTAAAATATTAGCTAATAGTTATAAATAATCTAAAATTCTTGCAGCATAAAAAATATTGAAAAGTTGTTGATGAAGCGTTAAAACATGCAAGCAGTCGGTTTTAGGGGGGGGGGACAATCTCTCTCTCTGGATCCGCGCTAACGCAACTTATAACACCGATTGATTCATGACATCTAGTGTAATGGATTCAAATACAAAGCCATTCGCTTAATATTGCAATTATACTCCAAAATGTAATCTTGTTAGAAAGGAGTGTTACGAGTAGTTAGTGGAACTTGAAGTTGATATTTTTTGGGATTTTTTGTATTATTTTTTATTTTATTGATTTTGCAGGTGAAAAGTTTTTCACATGGTATTAAATTTAAATCTCCAAATAAAAAAGCAGAAACGTTTCTTTTATACTGCTGCATCATTATTTAAGTTTGTTAAATTTTAAATTAATTTAACTGATTTATTGCTGTTCAGAAGAACCGCCTTTGTACGAATTTAGAAGTTAATTAGCTAATGTAAACGAAACTCATAATTTTAAAATGGGTTATATTATGCCATTGAAGGCAACATATTACAATAAACATTAAATCAAGTTTTTCGGCAACGAGGGCAATCACAGGAGATCAAGTAGGAGCTGATTGATGAAAAAGTGAACTGAGAGAAGGCATCAGTAAAGTGGAAAGGCATCAGATATTTTTGAAGTAAGTGATGAACAGAGAATACGACAGTCAGAGCGTTATAAAATCAAATTG
Organism: Hofstenia miamia; assembly: GCA_900660155.1. Taxonomy (NCBI): domain Eukaryota; kingdom Metazoa; phylum Xenacoelomorpha; order Acoela; family Hofsteniidae; genus Hofstenia; species Hofstenia miamia. Next base: position 421,201 of record CABFPE010000565.1, on the reverse strand, counting down.
ATCGAATTCCAGATTGCAATTGAACTGGAAGAGATCGCATTCATGTAAGTATGGTAAGAGAAAAATGCATTTGAAAGCACGCTTCTGGAATCGTTTTATAGAACGAAACAAAACACGAGAAAGCTATTAATAGAGGAAAGCATAGAGAATAACGTCACAAAGAGTTAGTTAGTTACATCACATATACATTTACAATAACTCTACGATGTGACAAAGTTTGCCGCCACTACATTTAGCATACGCGATTATTACAGGGTCTATTAAATATGTAGGCATGTAAGAAAAATAGTTTTTCTGATTTTGTGAATTTTTCAGAAAGTGACAATAACCTGTGTTATTGAAATGATTGTGTATATTTACAACGCCTTATTCATAACTCCATGCTGTAATTCTCGAATGTATGCTCTAAAATACAAATTTCGGCAATATTTCAAACTTCTAACAATAAACTTTAATGCGTTTAACATCGTATTATTAAATTTATTTTTCACATGGTAATCGTCAATTAATATCACCGACAACCGCTGTTGTAGCAATGTTGAAATAATGATTCTGTATCAAAAAATTTCAATGATGCCGGCATGTTAATATAATAATGAATAAAAATACAAAAGCACATGGACATGGAGTCAGCCATTAAATTATTTAAATGGAATGAATCATTAGCGTTTATTGCCAAACCCGAAAATGGTGTAAACGTTTTTAGAAAACAGTTGAAATATTTTTAATTCAGCTAAAGCTTTCATGTCCTTTGCTTAGAATCGCATTGTTTAGGTACTTTAAAACATTGGATTGTAAATGCAGTTATGATGGGTTTTCTTTCAAAATAGAACTAAAAATGGCGGGTATTATATATAATACTCATTTGGGAAAGTTGCAATAATAAATTGCAATAACATTGCACTTAAAACGTGGTATTACTGTTATATTACGAAATATAATATAAGAGGTGTACAAATGCAGTTTAAGAGAATAACAAAACAAAGCTAAAAATTTTTCAAAACAAATATTGTAGTTCTTTAACACGTAACTGTGGATGTTTTTATTCAATACGTTTCTAGCTTTTTTGTTAAGCATACTGAAGTTTCATTCTACTACGATTGAGATGTCCAGGGTATATTAATTGCGACGTGTTATCTTATTATATTTTTATTAAATAAATATTTTTATTCTAAAAACTTGCATGTTAATTGGCTCCTCCACAAACTTAATATTTATTAGTTAGAGGTTCCACAACTTACCACTGAAAGTTGAAATGTAGTAGTTGTTTGTCTTCTAATGTCTGTTGTAATATTTAATAATTAATAATAATAATAATGCTGAAGGCATACACTACAAAAAATAATAACAAGTCAAGTTTTACGGCAGCGAGGACAGTCACAGGAGATAAAATAGGAGCAAATGGAAGAGTAGGCAAAGTTGGAGAAGGGCTCACCAAAGAGGAAAGACATCAAAGATTTCTTGAAGCTCGGTGGCGGGAAAAATAAATCAATCGCTGTTGGAGGGTTGAGAGTCAAGATGTAATTAACAGCAGTACAAGCACGATTAAAAAATGAGTGAAGGGTGCGATGTTTCTTGGGACGACGAATGGATCAAGATCCAATTTGGAGTGAGTAGTCGATTGAACAGGAGGAGATCACAGGGATGGAAGTAGAGTGGCAGCGGGAGGTGCACAATTTGAGAAGGGCGACTTTGTATTGCAAGGGAGAGATCCATTTGAACACACGCTTCTGGAAACGTTCCATAGAGTGGAACAAGGAACGGGAAGGCCACCAACATGGAGAAGAATAGAGAAGAATGGCATGAGGAATGGACTTGAACAAAGACAATTTCACAGCAGCCGTGGAATTAAAGGGAACATTGCGGACGAGGGCAAAGAGTGAGGAATTAGTTTTGCGGAGACGTAAGGACACGTGACCAGAACAATTTAAGTTATCAGCAAGGTGAAATCCAAGATGAGTATGATGAGGGGAAAATTCACAGGAAGAGGAAGATCGGGAGGAGATACAGAAATGGAAATACCACATGTCTTGGTTGTGCTAAAATCAAGATGGTTAACAGAAGACCAAGTCGACAAAAGCTCAAGATCAGAGGTAATATTGGAAGCAAAAGAACAACCAAATTTGTAAATCGCAGTGTCATCAACGTACAGTAGACAGGATGAGTTGAGGACAGATTGAGGGAGGTCGTTGATAGCAACAAGGAAAAAGAGAACAGCAAACACGGGACCTTGAGGAGCACCACTAGAGCAGGGGAAGAAATAGACGAGTTAATTTTGACACACTGACGACGATTGGACAGGTAAGACTGAAAGAGTTCGATGAAATCACATCAAAGCCAAATAAACTTAATTTGTCAAGACGGATAGAATGAGGCAGCCGATCAAATGCTTTAGAAATGTCAAGAAAGATAATGCAACCAGGATTCATTATGATCAGAGTGAAAATAGCAGTTTTCAATCAAAGTGAGCAAGTTAGTGATGGTAGAACGACCCGGAAGGTTACCATGCTGAGCAGGGGAGATGAGGGGACGAATTTTAGGGAACACATAACGAAAGACAAGGCGCTCAAAGATGTAATACAGCCGAGAAAGAATAGCTATTGGACGATAAGAAGTGACTTGAGGGGAGGGAAAGTGATTGGATTTTAACAGTGGAGACATCCGAGATGATTTCCAGCAAGGTGGAAAACGCTTAGAGGAGCAATTGTAGGAGAAGAGATGCTTTAAATGGATGGAAAGAGTTGTGGAAGTTTCGTAGATTACAAAGGATGCGACGCCATCAGGATAGCAATGACCTGACAACTTGCAGGACTTATGCATGAGGGAAATATCATAGGCGTTGAAGACGATGTTACATAGGCGAATCAGTGGGGAGGTAGCAGGAGGACCAGGACAGAGCGAGATAGGATCAGAAAAATTCGAGGAGAAATAGGCATTAAAGAGGTCAACTTTCTCCAGATCCGAGTGAGCAGAAAGATGGTTCCAACTCAAGCTGGAGATGTCAGGTTTGGAATGCAGGGAACGCAAGAAGGCATAAGAGTCTTGAAGAGAGTCAGATGAGAAGCTGGACAACAGAGATTTTGTCGAGTTCCATGAAGTTAATGACGTCTTTTGTAAGAGAAGAGAGTTTCGATGAATCGGAAGGACTTAAACGGCGTTTGAAAGATTCGAGTTTATTCAAGGAGTGTACAGTAAGGAATGAGAAATAGAAAGGGAGAGAAATACGCTTTTTCTGACGACGAGGAACAAAGGTCGAAATAACTTGGTGAAGAAAGGTGTACCAGTCATCAGCAGAGAAAGAGTCATTAAAAATGGGGAATGAAGAAAAGTGAGCAGCATTTAGAGATACAAAGTCACTGTTCGATCCAGCATATTGAGGAGTGACAGACAAACAGAGGGGGTAATAGAATTGACAGACAGGCTGAAGCAAACAAATGAGTGATCAGACAGTTTCACTGGAATAGGGACAACAGAGGTGTCAAAAATACGATCAGGGTGAGAGCACAAAACCAAGTCAAGGAGGGAGGAGCGGGAAGTAGGAGAAAATACCAGTTGTTCAAGATAGTAAGAATCAAACAGATCCAGAACAGAAGATTCATAGGCGTCATTAGAGTCAAGTGCATTCCAAAAAACATTGGGAAGAGTGAAGTCACCACAGATGTGGTGATGAGGAGGAGTGGGAAATCCAAGTTGACAAGAGAGAGTGATATACTGATCATGAAAGTACTCAAGCATTGTTGAAAAATCAGCAAGGGGAATACGAAAAGGACTGCTGGAAGAAGGGTTATAAACACAGAGAAGAGAAACAATGTGATCACTGAGAACAACAGCATAGTAATCCACCTTTTAAAGGTCCAATCTCAAAACCCCAAAGCTTGTAATGATATCATTAAAAATATCTTGTTCGACATAGGCTGAGTATTCAAAAAATTTCTTCATAACATATAATATAGTTAATATTTGTTTTTACAAACAATTATGACTAATTGCGCTGCTGTAAACAGATTAAGTGTCAACCATCTTCATTTTAGCGCTAGCAAGACATGTGGTATTGCCTTTTCTGTGGCTCCCAATTCTGATTTGCCTCTACCTGTGAACTTTGCTCCTCACCACACACATCTTGGGGTTCAACTTGCTGCAAACTTAAATTGGACTGGACATGTGTCTTTGCGTCTCCGCAAAGCTAATTCCTCGCTATTTGCCCTTTTCCGTAATGTTCCTTTTAATACCTCGTCCGCTGTGAAACTCTCTTTGTTCAAGTCCATTCCTCGCGCCATTCTTCTCTACGCGTCTCCTTGTTGGTGGCCTTCTCGTGCTTTGTTCCACTCCATGGAACGTTTCCAGAAACGCGCTTTCAAATGGATTTCCTCTTTGGACTATAAAGACGCTCTGCTGNTCTCCGCAAAGCTAATTCCTCGCTATTTGCCCTTTTCCGTAATGTTCCTTTTAATACCTCGTCCGCTGTGAAACTCTCTTTGTTCAAGTCCATTCCTCGCGCCATTCTTCTCTACGCGTCTCCTTGTTGGTGGCCTTCTCGTGCTTTGTTCCACTCCATGGAACGTTTCCAGAAACATGCTTTCAAATGGATTTCCTCTTTGGACTATAAAGACACTCTGCTGAAATTCTCCACTCTCCCGCTGTCACTCTACTTCCATGCCTGTGATCTCCTTCTGTTCAATCGACTACTGACTCGCAAATTGGATCTTGATCCTTTTGATTTCATTAAGTTCTCCAATTCCTGCTGCACTCGCTCTGATGATGTTGTCACCTTCTCCATTCGTCGTACAAAGAAACATCGCACCCTTCACTCGTTTTTCAATCGTGCTTGTACTGCTGCTAATTACATCTTGACTCGCAACCCTCCAACAGCGATTGATTTCTTTTCCCCACCACCGAGCTTCAAGAAATCTTTGATGGCTTTCCTCTTTGCTGAGCCCTTCTCCGACTTCGCCTACTCTTCCATTTGCTCCTATTTCATCTCCTGTGACTGTCCTCGCTGCCGTAAAACTTGACTTGTTTTTATTTTCTTGTTGTGTATGCCTTCAGCGGCTAAATAAAGTCATTGATTATTATTATTATTATTATTGTGTAAACTATGCTGTTTTGTAATACCATATTGTTATTTAGAATGGCATCATGTTTAATGTTGAATTGCATTTATAAAAACTCTTGGCTAAAATTGGGCCTCAATAACAAGATATATGAGTGAAAAAATGTAAAATATATTTATGATTCTCATCTAAAAAATTCTTGTGTAGAGTCTCTTCTTGGCTTGCATGCAGATGCAATGCAATGATATTTTGTCAAAAAACATTATTTAATATTTTTTAGTTAATAAGTAATGTATTTAAATGTGTTTTTATATACTGCAAATTTGAAAGAAATTATTTCTGAATGAACTTTTGATTTTAGTCATGTATAAAAACTTCATTGAAATATTTAATAGATCAGAATTTTTTATTGGGGAAATATTTGTTGTTTTTAGAGTTATAGGGAGTAAGTTCTTCTTGTAAGCCATAAAATGTACATCTGCAAATCAATCTTTGTGTGACAAAATTGCGAAAATGTTAAATTATTACATTTTTTCTAAAAGGTATTCTAGATTCTAGACATTCCATTAAGCTAGTCCTTAAAATTCCAACAGCAATTTTTTATGAAATTGAATCATTCAAATAATTCAATTCACTGTTATTATTTACAAAACATTAATTATTTTTTGTCAATTCCTACAGTCTTAGAATTTGAGTTCTACGCATGCATAGTGAAGAAAATGCTACACCAGGACATTAACTATGCAAGCTCATCTTCTCTTCATGCCCTTTACTTTACAATTAAATTTTATAATGAACAAAAACGCATGAATAAATCAAGATTTGAAGAACGTGTTTCAATCACGTTTTATGGGAATTAGTGGGAAGAATAAGAAAGAAATTTTAATAGAATTTGCTATCGGACAAAATGTGACTTGAACCTATAAATATTTAGCATTTATTGTGATCAAGGCACAGAAAAGATAGTGATCCACTTACTTTCTTAAATAGTAGCTCGGCACACATCACATCCGGTTTTTCCAAATTCATGTCATGTCTCCCCTCAACCCATATCAGTATGTTACCAAACCTGGAGCAAAACATTATAGCAATGGAAAATGTTTAGAAAACAACAAACCAATATAAAGTAAAAGGAAAAGGTGAGGGTAAATAATAGTTTTCTTAGCAAAAGTTACAAAACAAACATATTCTGTATGTGTAATTATTAAAATACAAAGTTTTGCAAAATTAGATTATCTATATTTGAGTAGCCCACAGCGTTTATGAATGCGCTTTTTGACTTGGGCTATCCCACAATTGTGCGAAAATGTCTATCCAATGCAGAGTTTGATACAGCTCATTTTGAGCCAAATTTTTTTAATTCACACCTTTGATCATTTTTAAAACTTTGCCGATATTTAGTTCCTTTCCGAATTTTTTCTGTTTATCATTTAGGAATTGTTTATTTGAACAAATGTGCAAAGTTAAGAACATATCAAGAGCGACACGACACATGATCACTAATTTTAGTTCACTTGAACAAATTTGATTTGTTACATATTGTCATCAATGACCAATTTTGAACTTATCAAATATTTACTTCAGCATAACTTTCTACATTAGTTATTGTATTTCACGCAAACAAATATATATTAAATTTATTTTAAAACAAATACAAAAATTGTTTTTTTGAATTTAACCTTAAGCAGCCTGGCGTCCATTTAAAGCAAAATCGACACTCACACTTGCAAAAAATTTTCTCCAAGCCTATAACCAAAGTTAAAATTCTTGGGGCATTGGTAGGTCTATTGGGGATCATACTTTAATGCAGTTTAAACGCATTGCTGTGGCAGCCGTTGCTGAAAAGGTTAACTATTTTTTTTTGAAAATTTCGAATTTTTAAAAAAAATTTAAATGCTATCCATACCTAGTGCTCATGTATTTAGAAGGTTGTGAGCCCATTTAGCCATCAAAAATTTTTTTGATTATTTCTTGATATGTGCAAAGATATTCCAAACCCATTGAGATTGAGCACAGCTTTAATAGTTTTTGAGCTGAATAATCTCCGGCTGCTTAAGATTAATCAGTAAAAAACTTTTTTTCTAAATTAGTAAGGCTCAATATAATTGGCCTTCATCAATAGAGCATATATAGGATTTTACATCAAAGCAAGAAATTACTTTCAGTTTACCTTTGTGGATTCCAACGCATTTGAAATCTTCTTCATTAAATTCCAGTTCAACCCCATTCTTCCCAATCCATTCAAATTTATGTCTTTCAATAAAATTATTTGCCCCAACGGCCCATTCCATCCAACTATATTTTGTTCTATTTATGAGGTTTTCCACATAATCTAGTTCACTTTGGCTTTCTATTGTGAGAAGATTCCAAGGTTCATCAGCGTTACATGACTTTTCCAATACTTCATTATAAATATAATTGCTTTGAATCAAACAGTAGCACTTGTTGAATCCATCACTGCATGAAAACTCTATGCAATTAAATGATTTTCCTAGTTTGTTGATGTAACCAGCTTGGATCACACCATTACTATACTGTGGTACTGGAAATTCACATACATAAAAGTTCTTCTGTAAACAATCATCAGTTGCAACCATTAATTCCTTTTTGAACACAGTGCTCTTAGCAGGAGCCTTTCTTCTAGATGAAGTTATACTTAAGAGGTATATTTTAAAAAGTATGACTGTTATAATTGATAGTTAGTATTAATAATGAGTGTACCCACTGGAAAATGTGCTAGTGCAATGCTAGCTACATAGCATACTAAAATTTTTTTGCTGATTTTTTAAGGTTTAAGTAGTAAGCATAACTACTATTTCATATTCATTTGTACATTATCACTGATTTTTTTCTATAACCATAGTTTAAAACAATGGTGATTTTCTAGCAAAAGCTAGCTACATTAAGGCCATCTATTGTTAGCTTTTTATTTAAAGAAAACGCCAGCACATTGCTAGCTAAAACATAATTTGCATAGAAATTTTAATGAAGAAATATTATGGTAACATTAACAATTTTTGATATTATACATGCAGGCATTACATGGCATTTGACTTCACTATCCATATGTTAGTTTAAAATCATTAATTGTAATCATGAATAATAAAATTATTATAAGCATAATGTATGCAAAATTGCAGCACTCCCATAGAATTGTTTGAAAACCACTGAAATATCCTTTGATTTTCTGCTTTTTCTAATTGCCCTGAAAAATTATTTTACAATATAATCAACATAGAAATATTTTATGTAATTTTCTATTGCCAGAATGATTAGCACATTGTCAAACAATATACACAAGACATTTTAACTAGTACAATATGACATAATAAATATTCAATCGAATTTTTTGCTAATGTAATGGAATGTTAATGTTGACAAGTTTGAATTTGCAATTGATACTTCTTGTGGTTGACTATACTTATTTAAGATCATGTCTTGAATGTATTTATTTGTTGATTGCAGTATTATACATGATGTGCTAAGCAATTGCTTCTGCTACTAATACAATATTAAAGATTTGTAGAAGAATACATTAGCTGATATTACTTTGACAAGTCTCTAAAACCTGCATTGAATAAATGCAAAATATACTTAAAAAGTGATTGAATCACTAGCATAAACAAACGACCAAAAAACGCTAGCATGCATGCTAGACAATCACTAGCTATGTGCTGGCGTATTTTCCTGCGGGTATTAACGTTTCAATTCTATATTTTCATACAATAAGGCATAACAAGGAGATTTTTTAGTACTGAGCATGGAAGATCTTTTGCAAGGAATAGTGCAAATTCCTTTCAGAACTATGATACTAATATAAAAAATAATTTTGATGATTGTAATCAATATTTGAACTATGCCAGGCGTCCACATCAGAAGCATGCTGCAAAAAAATGAAATTACTTGTCTATGGGAGTTGTGTGCATGGTCTTGGACAATGTCAATAATATGGTTTCTTGAAACTTTTTATGAGAGCTGAATTTCCGCCCTCATGCACTTTTGGGAGATATCTTTTATTGTTTGTCTGTGATGCTACATCAATATGATGCAATATAATATATTTTGATACAATAATCTCATATTTTTTGTAGAAATGAACCGATATTCATCAAAATAGTGGACAATGTCAACAGGGATCCAATGTGATTAATCGTCAACACGATTAATCGAGATTAATCGGATGTATTCATCTATTGTGGTGGTCAAGTAGATTAGAATAATCGTAAACAGCGTGCTTGATTAATCTAGATTATTCTAATTAAGTTGATGCTTATGCATTCAGTTACGTGTTGTCATTTTTGGTTTGATCTTATCTATGGCCACTATTCTTGTGTCATATGTTTTAGAAAAGAGAACCTTAACAGCGCACATAGAAGAAGAGCATGATGATTAGGCATCTAACATACTTAGGAAGCGTTGGATGTCATCTAATTCTATATATAAGGATCCTCGATTTTATCACGCCAACTTCTAATCAGGTTGAGAGACTGTTCAGCAAAGCTGGTTATGCTCTATCTGGTTACCAAAATCGTTTAGTACCCTTCGACTTAGAGATCCAAATATTTCTTTATCCTAACAAGCACATGTGGAGTAAAATGACTTCAGGAAGGCAATAATCTCAAATAACATTAATAGTTGATATTTTCTATTTTGAATATCTTTCAATTGATATATTGTATTTTAAATATTTTTAATCAGAAATAGATTAATCGACGATTAATCACGGTTATTAATCTCCTGGCAGCAGCAATTACGATTAATCTATCGCCAATTTTTTTTTCATACGATTAATCGTGAATAAAATCTAATGATCCCTGAAAGTCAATAATAAGGTTTCTTGAAGCTTTTTATGGGACCTGGATTTTCTCCCTCATGCACTTTTGGGAGATATCTTTTATTGTTTGTCTGTGATGCTACATCAATATGATGCAATATAGTATATTGTGATACAATAATTTCATATTTTTTGTAGATATGAAACCAAATTCTTAAAAATACTGCTGCCCATAGTCAGCTAATGTGAGCAGATCGTAAATTTCGATTTATTTTAATAAAGTTCCTATGGGCCTTAAACAATTCATACAAAGCAATAATTTGAAGTATTTGGGCTCATTTCTATATGTATACAAGTCATCGCCATAGTCAAATTTCAATTCTTAGATTTAGGTGATATTAACCTCTTATCATATTAAAAAATTAATTATGTAATAGAAATTATGCATGTTTTTTGCCTTAATGTTCCAGTGTTTTTTTGCTGGTCATTTTATGTATTGCATTTTGTGCATATTGTACAAAACATAAAAGAAAAAACTTACTAAAAATATCAAAAACATATTTTTAGCCTCCCATTTATTGCAAAATTTGAAATTCTTTGCAATAAAAGTTAAAATTAACCTTTTAGCAATATGGAAGGACTTAAAAACAAAATGTACTTGAAATCTGTTACATTAAAGTGATTCTTGTTAATATGAATTTTGTAAAAAACATTTCAGAAAATCAAAAAACATACATTGGGAGAATTATTGGGTAGTATGAACATATGATGCAACAGTATGTGAAGTAGTCCAAAACAAAGCCAGAAACGTTTGCAAAATCCATGCCTTCAACATCTCCAATCCATTCCCACCTATGATTAAAATCAGTTGCACCAATCATAAAAGTTCCTGGAATATTTCTCAATACGTATTCAGCTTCCTCATTATTTCTGAAAAAAGCTAGTCTAGAATCATGAAAAAACAATTTACAGTAGTTATTGGCGTCATGAATTGAGTCAATATATATGGAAAGTTTACAGTAGCATGCATCTCTTCTGCATTTAATAAGCACACACTTCTTGGAATTATTCTTCAAGTAAGACAAATATTCTAAATAATCGGTGTTGTTAGGAACTAAGGATTTACAAAGTGCTTGAGGTATATATTTGATAAGAAAACTATTAGCATATATATTTTCACAAAACCATCTTTTGAAATGATTTTGGACTTTTATAATGCAGGGTTTTACATTAGAAAAACTTTGCCTGCGCGAATACTGAACAATTTTTTTACTATTAATTGCAATTAAATTTCCAATTTCGTTGATGTATCCACCAATCCAGAGCGTAGATCCTCTTAATAAATCGTAATCATGTTTCAGTGCTATTATAGGACTTTCGAAATAATTTGTGGATAGGGAACTTCCATTATATAACATTTCACACTTTTTTTTAGCAGAAAACCAATCAGCCTCTTCTCTAGATCTACAATAACATCTTCCCTTTTCACAAGATAATTGGTCACATTCTCTTTGAAATTTTATGAAATCATCAATAGTAAATAATATTTCAGCTATTGCATTGTCTGCAAATTTTTGAGGGGACATTTTCAGTTCATTTTGATTTATTTTATGTGAGGAAAACATTGAAATATTCATGAGCAGAGAAACAATGCCAATTGTCATCCACTTGTGCCTCCAAATCCAATTAAACAGCAGTTTGTAACTCACAATATTCTTTTGTATCAGGGATTTAAAATTTAATGATAATACTGAATGGTGAATTTCATTTTCTCCTGAGCGAATCAATGAAGTTTGTTCAGACATCATAGAGCTTGAAACTTTAATGCTTATTCAAGATAAGCTTTAACAAAATGTAAATAAAGTTCTCTATTAATCAGTTTTCTTTTGCAAAATGTAAACAGTACAAGCTAATACCTACTATGTTTTGAATGAGATTTTTAAAAACAATTCTTTTGACTTCTTCTTTCCAATTCCATTGTATATAGAAGGTAGAAGCACATTAAAAACATATTTAGGTTTATATATATATTATATATATATATATATATATGTATATTAAAGAAATGCTACATAAATGCATTTTAAAATGGAATTGACTATCTGACGCATTTTGATCTTTTATTGATCATTGTCAGAAATATTTACCCTGAAATTTTTTACAAAACTATAAACTACACTTTATATCTTAAAAGTGTTAAGTAAGCAAGATGAAGCAAATATTTTTATAAAATATTTAAGCAATCAAATTACTGAAATTCAATTTGTAATGGAAAATCAAATTGACAACAAACTAATATTTCTAGATACTCAAATTTGAAATCATCATACAAGTTTTTCTTCAAGTTATCACTTCAAAATCACCAACACTGGCTTATACATACCATTTACATCTTATTGTGACAAGAACTATAAAATCAACCGCGTCAAAGCAAAAGAATTTATGTAATACAAAGCTCTAACATCAGCGCTTGGCACATTGTACACAGTTCTTGAAAACCGTGGTTTCAGCATAAATTAATTTATTTAATTATCACGCAAGAAATTTTACAACAAGATAATGAAACAAAGTTAATAACTCAATGATTGCTAGATCAAGAGAAGCAAAAATATATTGGAAACTTCTATATATATAGAGAACATTAAGAAATTGTCAAAGAATTTTATAAATATCAATAAAAAGATCATAAGATCAAGAGGTATTCCAGTTCTTAGTACTTTGAAAACTGAAAATCTTTTTAAAAACAAAGACCACATTCCCAAAGACTTAGTTTCTTCAATAGTTTATAATATCAATGTGACAATTGTAACAAATTGTACATTAGAGAAACAAGCCGCCATTTTGGGAAGTGCATAAAAGAGCATGTTAATGGACATTTAAATAATAAAATATTTCAACACCATCATGAAATTAAAAAAGAAAATTTTAACACCATTATAAAAACTAACAATACTAAAATAGGAAAAGCATTATACATAAAGAAATTAGAACGGACTAACATATGGAACAAGCTATTTTAAATCTGAGCATATACAAATTATTTTAATTATTTATAAAGTGTAGTTTATAGTTTTCTAAAAAATTTTTTGGGAAAATACTTCTGGCGATGATCAATAAAAGATTGAAACGCATCAAATAGTGGATTCTCTTTCAAAAAAAAATAAATAAATATATATATATATATATATATATACTAGTCTAATTATATTTATATATAATTAGGTTCATATATATATATATATATATATATATATATATATTGTCTTATCTTAAAATGTGAGTTTTTGAATAAACTAGATTTGTTTTTTCAGAAATTGACGAATTTGTTTTTTATTGTCTATACTAGGCATTACATTTTTTAACATTGCCTATAATTGAAGTATTTGGTATTAAGTTTGCCAGATAATTTCTATCTTCTTGTTAAAAGTTTAATTTCAATCACTTAATTGTTTGATGAACAATATTTTCTCTTTTGTATTAGGTAAAACACATAGGTGAAAAAAATTTAATTACAGATGTTAATCATTAGAACATATGGAATTTTTTACAATTAAAAATAGTAGTGCATTTGAAAAATAAAAATGTAACCTTTTGCATAATATATAGAGCCTCAAAAAACGAATTAAATTTCGTACATAGGTTAACTAAGCAAAAAAAAGGCCTGGAATTTTTTATGGATAAGAAAATTAATCATTAGTCAACAATGTATTATCACAAAATGCGATATAGCATTTGATTAGTCAGCTAACAATGTCATATATATATTAACAAAAATGCTTGCAAACAAGCCAAACATGCAAACTAAATTGGCCACGTAAATATCACAAAACTAGTAAGTACATGATTATGAATCATTGTAAAATGTGCAAACTAAAATAGCCCTGTAAATAAGTGACTCATTATCATTGTAATCTCAATTAGCCCCCGCCCCCGTAAATATCACACAGTCATTAGATGGCATTGCAACACCCCCCATTAATCCATGAATCAGCCATTAAGTCATGTTGTGACCTCTCCCTTTGCTGTCTTCCACTACTTATTCAGTTCTTTTGCTAGTGAATTGTTTTAGTTGATGTTTTCAAGAGTCTTTAATATGTTGATGTAAGGCTTTGTCTTTTGCTTGAAAGATGCTAAAAATATTTAATTCCTTAGTAATCGATTTATATTTACTTTATACACTCGCATATAAGCTGACTTCGCATATAAGCCGAGTCTCTAAAACTGCTTTAAAATGGCCAGTTTTTACAAAAACGTACATATAAGCCGACACTCAACTTATCTAATTTTACTCCACATTTTTTGTTAATAGAAATTTGTTACTGTAAAGATGCAAAACGGTTACTTTTATGTCACATACTAGAAGAAATAGAAGAAATTATACATCTTGATAAAGAAAAAATTCTTTTGTTATATTAATAAAAAGCTATAATATTTCTGTTTATAATTTAATGTAGTTTTTCTAAGAAATCAAACAAATGACGTCAGCTTCATCACTAGCTCTAGCTTGGTTATGGCTCACCACTGGTGACACACAACCAAATAAAGAGTCAGATAGCGATGAAAACTTGTGGTTGGAAAATTAGATTTGTATTTGTCATTGT
>CABFPE010000565.1:374828-387849 GCA_900660155.1 Hofstenia miamia | reverse complement strand
GTAAAAATCAAGGTAATTAACGCTAAATCAAGAATCACTGTTTGAGATTGCTAAATCCGACCCAAATAAGATTAATTCGACAAACAATGATAACCCCAAGAAATTAATCACAACATATCGCAAAATCCGCTTTGAGTCTAGTATTAGACTATACTTCAAACATCTGGATAAATCTAGCCAGAAATAGAATTTTTTGAATATAAGTATTGGAAAAACTAAAGGTTTATCTGTGAACATTGAATAAATTAACATTGAAAAAATTAAGTACGATAATAAGATATATAAGAATAAGAAAGATATTGCAATTATTTTCAACAAAAATTTTGAAAAAATGGGTAGATTTATTTTTGAGCGCCAACTTATAAAAATCCTTGAATTCGTAAATTCTGAATTCACTTTTAGCGTATTATCATACTATGATTTGAAACAAGTGGTAAAAAATCTTGATATTAATAAATCGTTTATAAATAAATCGTTTATACAACCCAAACAACTATCAACCCAAACAATTTACACATCCCTTTGCTAAAATATCCGTTTAGCTAAAAGCTAAGCAAATTTACGCTTTTCTCAATGAAAAGAGTATTTTATGAGAAGAGTATTTTATTATATAGCCAATTTGTATTTAGGCCGACGCAATATTATCTATTACAGAAAAAACTTAAATCAAACCTGAATAACAATTTGTCGACATCTATTGCCTTATTGCCTTATTTTAATTCAATGAATTTTAATATTGTAGAAAGCAAATTAGAAAATCAAGTTTTCAGTAAAAGTGCTTAAAATCTCATTATGAATTTCTTAAGTAACCGAAGACAATGGGTAAAAATTAACAACACTTATTTTGATTATATTACTACTAATCAATGAACAGTATTAGGGCCCGTATTATTCGCATTGTATGACAATAATATACCGAATACTTTAAAAACTGGAACAATATCAATATGCCAATGATACATGTATAATAAGGGAAGCAAAAAATCCATATGATGCAACCAAGCATTTAACAAAAGATATTGAAAATATTATTAGGTATTTTAATAGAAACAACTTAAAAGTTAATCCTGATAAAACACAATTTATTATTTTCACACCAAAGCAATACCAAAAAATTTATAATATCAAAATCGATTTAGGAGATAATGAAATTAAGCAAAGCAATTCTATTAATTATCTTGGTGTAGTAATTGATAGAGATTTACGTTTTACTAATTTTTTCATCAAAATGTAGGAAAATGGCCTTTGTTATTAAATATTTATATCATTTGCACAATGTAGGGCAGTCCTTTCAATCACAAATCCTTAACACTTTTGAGCGTAGTAACTTTACCTATTGTTTTTTATTCCAAAATATCACATTAAATAATCGATCTTCACTAGCAAAACTATTCAATTGGGCAATAAGAACTCAGAATTATATTGGTAAGCATAAACCAGTTAGCACTTTTATAAAAGGTGGATATGTTCTTGCACCAATGCACTTTATTGAATATCAAACTCTTTGTATGATACACAAGTATGTACACAATTCAAAATCTATGCACTTTCTATGCAATAATATCAAAACCAGTGATCGAAACCAAAATTTGCATAGCAGTATTAATCTTTCAGATTCATTTAATTTAAATCAATTACTACACCAAGGTAATTTATAGAATTGCTTTGCTTAAATTCATTATCTCCTACTTTAATTTTTATATTAGAGTTTTTTTGGAATATTTTCCTTGACCATTTTCCTATATTTTGATGAAAAAAATTAGTAAAACGTAAATCTCTATCAATTACTACACAAAGATAATTAAAAAATTGCTTTTCTTAATTTCATTATCTCCTAGATTAATTTTGATATTATAAATTTTTTGGTATTGCTTTGGTGTGAAAATAATAGTGTTTTATAATGATCAACTTTTAACTTGTTTCTATTAAAATAACTAATAAGATTTTCAATATCATTTGTTAAATGCTTAGTTGCGTCAAATGTATTTTTGCTTCTCTTATTATTCATGTATCATCCGCATATTATTGCGTTTTTTAAAGTATTTGATATATCATTGACATACAATGCAAATAAAACGGATGCTAATACTGTTCCTTGAGGAACAGCTAGATTAGTATTAATATAATCAGAAAAAGTGTTGTTAATTCTTACCCGTTGCCTTTGGTTACTTAAGAAATTCATAATGAGATTTTAAGCACTTTTACTGAAACCTTGATTTCCTAATTTGCCTTCTAAAATATAAAAAATCATTGAATTAAAAGCTTTACTAAGATCCAATAAAGCAAATTTTTATTCAAATTTGATTTAATTTTTTCTGAAATAGATATTGCGTCGGTTGTACTATACTTACGCCTAAATCCAAATTTGTTATCTGAAAAAATACTATTGTCGTTGAGAAAAGCATAAATTAGTTAAGATCTTCTTAAGGATTTTAGCAAAGGGATGTGTAATACAGATGGGTCAATAATTTTTTGGTTGGAAGGGTCTTTTTTTATAAACAGGTGAGATATCAGAATTTTTTAAGATAACAGGAAAGTTATTCTCGATAATGCATTGATTAAATGCTACAAGAAGATATTGTCCAAAAAAGCCAAAATAATTTTTAATTACCCAGTATGGCAAATGGCTAGAGTCACACGATGATTTATTACTATCAAGATTTTTTACCACTTGTTTCAAATCATAGTATGATATTAAGCTAAAAGTAAATTTAAAATTTACATTTTTCACAATTTTTATCAGTTGGCTGTTGGTACTTTCACGCTCAAAGTTAAATTTACACATTTTTTCAAAAGGTTTGTTGAAAATAATTGCAATATCTTATCGTACTTAATATATTTAACTTTCACAGATAAACCTTTAGTTTTTTAATACTTTTCTTTAAAAATACCATTTTTGCTAGATTTATCTAGCTGTTTGAAGTATAGTATAGCCCTTGACCTGCCTCATAATTATTGATTTGGCGTTAATTACCTTGATTTTTACCGGGGCTAAGCGATTTAATGTATGAGTGTATTCAGAAATTATGAATTTAAGCATGGCTTCTACATTATTGAATATATAGACGCATTTCAAAGAAATGTTCTTCATTAAATTTATGAAAGTTCCTTGAATATGCTACTATTTTCTTATTTGAGTTTAACTTGTAATTACTAATACCGACGCAAACATTATGATCACTGAATGATTCAAATGTATAACGTCGATATTTTTTAGAACTATCAGCTAAAAAATAATCAAGTATATTAGAATGTGGAGTCGAAATAGTATTATTAACTAGGTTTAAACCGAAAATATTGCAAATGCGATCAATCCTTGCAGATTCAGAATAATTGATGTAATTAAATTTGAAATCGCAGATGTTAATAAATATATTCTCTAGAATAAAATTGTCTATTTCATCAATTTTATTTTTGCAAAATTCAGATGAAAAAATCTTGTTTGGATTATAAACACTTAGTAATTCATTACTACATGAGTTCAATACATCTTTAATTTTAATCCATAGTGTGTCAAAAAACTGATGATCTGATTCTAAGTCTTCGCTACGTTTTTGTTTTAGAAATTTTGGAATTAAGATAATTAAACCACCACCTCTTTTTGATCTATTTTTCAAGCATGATTTAAAATAATTGCAGGCTGAATTACATAGAGGTTCTATGTTATCAGAGTCATTTAACCAGGTTTCCTTAATTAGTTATATTGCATTATTTTCTACTAAATTTACAAGATTTAGAATTCTGTGCGGTATTAATTTCAAAATTAAATTAAAAAATACCATATCCAAAAATATGTTAAGAAAATACTAAGCCGAAAAATTAAATAGTTTAATAAAAAAATACTATGTCTTCAAAATTATTTAATAAAAAATACTAATTCCAAAAACAAATTACAAAAAATAATTAGTCCAAAATCCCTAGTCCAAAGATAAATTGCAAAAAATACTAATTCTAAAAATATACTAAAGAAAAAACTATTTCAAAAAATAAAAAATTTAAATATAAATACTAAGTCCAAAAATAAATTAAGAAAATACTAAGTCCAAAAATAAATTTACAAATTATATAACTATATATAAATATACAGCTATATGTATAATTTATACATAAATAAGGCACCTTTTAACTGAATGTAAATTACTCCAATTTGCAGATGATATATCTTTGAAGAGTAGAGGCAGAGATCCATTCAAGGCAACCAAAATTCTAGAAAGAGACTTGCTACAAATTATGAACAATCTCCAACAGAACAAACTTAACATTAACAGCAGTAAAACACAATTTATCCATTTTCAGAATAAGAGAATGAGAAACAAAAAAGCAACATCGTATTAAATTTATCCGCCACTACTGGACCAATTGAACCAAGCAGCAAAATAAAGGATCTCCGTTTAGAAATAGATGACAAGTTGAAGCTTCGTGGCTTTCTTCAAACCAAGATAAGAAGAATGGCAACCGGCGTCCAATATCTAAAACTTATAAGAAAGGTAAACCAAAGGAAGGAGAAATTACATGCATTAGTTATCAGTTATAATATATATGCATGCACACTGTTAAGCAACACAAGCATTGCCAATCAGCAAAGAATAAATAGAGTATTTAACACGTCAAGCTTTGCAATGTATAACATCGATAAACAACAAACTGGTAGACAGCTACAGCGTTTGTCCATCCTAGCACCTTCACACCTTACAAAATACATGTGTCTTGTAAATATGTACTAAATTGTACATATATTGAAAAGAAGCAGTTTATGTAAATTTTTCAATGTAACCAAAAGAACAGAAAAATATATAATTTTAAAATAAACAACAGCGACTGGAAAGGTGCATTCACAACAACAACCGCGAAAATCTGGAACAATCTACCACAAAATGTACGTAAATCATCATCATTACATAAGTTCAAGAAATTGTTAAAAGAAAACCTGCTTGCTAATCAATTTAAATGCGGATATTCAAATAAATTAAATATATGGTGAACATTTTTATGTTTTTAATTTAAATTTGTTTTAATTTTAATGTATTGTAATTTTATTTGTATATTTATTGTCATACAAAATCGTGTTTTATTTCATTGAGTAACAGAAACTGTAAGCAATACATAGGGGCCATCACTTTTACGTATAGTGCCGTTATTTAATAATTCTGTAAGTGTCCTTAGATATTCATCCTTGTGGTGTTCTGGAACGCGACGAACTCGATGTTTAATGGGCTTATTAGAACATTAAATTTAAGAGGTTTTATATAGCATAGTATACTAAATGGAAATGCATGGCTAGTTTTTGACAAATATTTCAGAGAAATGCTTCAAACAATGTACTTCTCTGACACGGCAATTTTCAAAATTTTGCTCGTGATCCGCCCTAAGCATGTGTGATCCACAGTCCAACCCGACCCAACTTTTCTTTGACCCAATCCGCGTGTCGGGTTGGGTCGACTCGTGTGTCACCCTGATGAGGTGATGTAGCATAATCCATCACAAAACAAGCGAACCAAGCCACAAAACTAAGACAGCACACGCATGGGCCCAATACCAATTTAATTGAATGTTTGCTATTACAGCCTTGATTATAATAATCGCAACTTTTTCTTCTAAACAAATGTGAATTTCAATGATTGTGTATGCGTCACCAATTATGTTCCAGTAAAAAATGTTAGTGTCAAGTGAACGCTGTATTTACCATGCTGTTGCCACTGACGTAAAACATTGATTGTTGCCTGCATGTTTATAGTAAATGGCGTTCAAACATACATCGCCAGAAATAAGAAAACTGGTTATTTCAAAATTTTGCGACAAAGTATGGCAAACACATATTGCGAAAGATTTGGCAATATCAACTTATAGTGTCAACCGTATAGTTGCAGCATACAATAAAGATGGGAGAATTGTGCGGAGTAAACCAACTGGCAGACCTGCGTAATGTAGTAAAAAACCGATGAGATAATTATAATGTCGGCAAACATCACCATGAAAAGTGCTGTGAATCGTGAATAAATGCAATTAAGGCTCGCACTAGGATGACATGTAAATGAAGGAGAATTTGAGTTTGAATCCAGGTTTAATGTTTTTAGTATTCATAATATTCTATTGAATTTTGCATTATTAGTTTTTAATTCAGATTAAAAATGACTGCAATATATTTTAAAATTTTTTAAATGAGTAGTGTACAGAAGAAATTTCGCCGGCTTAGAACCACATGAAGCAGTTCACATGGTTTCTTGTAATCGTGTATGTCGTGCACTTAACAAAATAAAAAATAGAAATGCTGTCCATCTCCCAGGAACCGCAGATGAATGGATTATTCCTGAAGACTGCAAAGTTCTGCATGGAGAACGTTTTTTAATTTATGATGATGTTGTCGATGGGAAGCGATTAATTATTTTTGCATCATCATTTATGGTTAAATATCTCTTTAATGCGGAGTTGATAGCAGGAGATGGTACTTTTAAAATGGTGCCAGCTATTTTCAAGCAGCTGTATTCCCTTAATTTTTTTATAGCCCTATGGCAAAAAAAGTCCAAAGCTACATATGTTGCGATTTTGACAGCATTGTCAAATTACGCAAATTCTACGCGCAGTTATTATATTCCAGGTAGATTTTCTTGAGTGAATTTTGTATTGTTATAATTTTAGACGCTATTTTGACAGATTTTGAAGCGGCGATGAGGGAAGCTGTACAAGATGTTTGGCCTAGCTGTGCCCACCGTGGTTGCCTATTTCATTTCGCACAGGCGATTTTGAAGAATTTTAGGTGAATTAGGTATACTTAAATGTTTCATGTAATGTTTAAGCTTAACAGTGTTCTATTTTCAATTATGTTTGTGAACTATTGTTATTAGCTACAGAGATGCATTTTAGGTTTAATATTCGAGTACAGAAAAAACAGTGGGATGCATTCCATCATTAGGTGTGTAATGGCTCTAGCATTTTTGCCTTTAAATGAAATTGAAGAAACCTTTAATTTGTTGGACCTCCAAGTTATGAATTCACCTTACGCAGATGCATTGTTTCGATTTTTCGGTATTTTGAGATGCAATGGTTGCCTACAGTTGGTTAGATTCATGGTGTATTAACGGCCATTCAGTTCTCTCCAATAATGACATTGAAGGTATTTTTTCTACTTTAATAGTTTTTAATCAATTTAGGTTGGCATTCAGCAATGACCAGGCAAATGCCTTCTATACAGCCCAATATATATTCCTTTATTGATTGGATGAAGGAAGAAGCCAGAAGTCGAGGATTGATGGCTCAAATTGATGCAGGTAATTCAGTTAAGCGGGTTAATAGGCTTTATGAGCGAATGAATCGCTGTATTAGTAAAATAATCGAATATTATTCCAATGAGTAAGCAGTAATTTTTTGAAAAAATTCTATATATTCATTTAGAGAAATTCAGGGGGGCAATTTCTTCGGGGAATTTCTTATAACCTTGCCACTATGCCGAATGAAAGTGTTTAGGATGGTAACGGTAGCTCGGAGTTAAATTTTGGAAATTACCATTTGAATTGGGAAGCACTGAATAAAACATGATTCGTGGATGTGTCTTTGAATGAGTCAAGCACACATGTCAATGATGTCTGTATAGACTGTTTATGTGAATTAGACAACAAATTCGTCATTGTGCCGTGTGGACATGGTTCACTTGCTCCATTGCAAGTATGTCATACTTGAAGATATGTCAGCCAGTCCTATTTGTCGTGGGCCAATTAAACGACCATAAGACTCCACATTTCATAATATTTTGTGCTTGATTTTGTACATTTTTTGTCACCTAAATGTCATGTGAATTTAACATATTTTCAGTCTTGTGTTAAAATGTCATGTGAATTTCTACTTAAAATGCTTTGAATATATATTTTTCTATATATGAATGTCATGTGAATTCTATTTTTAAGTCTTATGTATTGTCCTTAACATGTCATGTGAATTTTTATTTGAAGTGTCATCTACGTATGCATTGAACAATAATTTCGTGAGTTCTTATTAAACAAACTTTCATTTGCTTATGTTATGCAGTGCATGCCCTTAACTTGTATATTTAGATTTGCTAGTTGTGTCTAGATTGTTAATTTTTTCTTGGCAGTATATTATCCATATATCCATCCTAGTGTACATCCTTGAAGAACCTTATTATGGTTCTTCATTGATGTATGCTTTGGCTTAAATACATAGCAACATTAAAAGGTATGCTTTGTTTGTTATTTCATTATTAAACATTAATTATCCAAGTATTAGCAGGAACAACTAGAATATACGGAATCAAATACAATTCTATTTCCGCTTTTGCGATTATAGATATGGGAAATTAGTTTAAAGATAAAATTCTAAATATAGAGCAATATAAATTATTGCCATATTGATTCGGTGGGATTCGAACCCACATCTTCTGTAGATGCGTACAGATGTGTTTATCTTACACCACGAATCAGAAGGTAGATCTCTCACACCTCCCAGAAAGGCAATATTATTCATTAAAGTACGAGTTCTTATCATATATTTACAAATACATAAAATAACTACGACCTTAGAAGCACTAAAGACTTGTTATCGTAATGAAACAATGACGTGCATTCACAGTTATAGTAATCCATTTTGCATAAGACTACAACTCTCAATCTCAATTTAATTCATAATTTGGAAAATCCAGGTGTGCAAAACCTGTCTAAGATAAATTTAATTGTCAGTAATAAATGTGGAATATTGTATAATTAATTTGTGTAACGTAAAATACAAAATCATTACATTATTATTCTAGTATTGAAACATTAACATACAGAGTAGTATTTTACTGAAAATGAAAAATATTTCAAACATTCTATATAGAAACTACATAAGCAATTAGAAAAAGTTACGTAGAAAGTTGTTGAAAAATTAAAATAAAAAGTCTGCGACAGATAAAAAATATACATAAAAAGTCCAAGGCAGGTTTTAAAGATTCTTCTCTATTCTACTATGAAATATTTCTCATGGGCGAAAATTCCAATGGGCGAAAATTCCAAATGGGCGAAAATTCTTTTGGGTGAGAATTCATAGTGGGCGAAAATTCTTTTGGGTGAGAATTCATAGTGGGCGAAAATTCTTTTGGGCGAGAATTACAAGTGGGCGAAAATTCTTTTGGGCGAAATATACAAATGGGCAAAAATTCTTTTGGGCGAAAAATACAAATGGGCGAAAAATCATTGGGCAAAAGTTCTGTACACATTCTATGGAGACGCCAATAGCCTATAAAGCAGAACCATGTCCATAGGCCTCCCTATAGGTAGGTTGACCTGGTCTAGAGCAAGCATTGCTGCGATATTGTCTACACCACAAGATTTGAAGACTGGATATTTGGTGGAAGTTGATCTGGAATACCCACAACATTTACATGACAAACACTTTGACTTTCTCCTGGCTCCTCACAAGATGACAATAGAAGATAAGCATTTATCACCATACCAACTTGAAATAAAAAACCAGTTAAAAATAAAGTTGGCACCAATACCCAAACTAGTGCAAATATTTTATAAGAAAGAAAATTACATCATGCACTATGAAGTATTAAAGTTTTATATTGAACATCTATTGATAATCACGAAATTTCACAAAGCCCTTGAGTTTAAACAGGCACAATTTTTGAAACCATATATCAACCTCAACACTGAGAAGAGAAAGGCTGTGTAAAACAATTTTGAAAAAGCATTTCACAAGTTAATGTTGAATGCAGTGTTTGGGAAATTTATGGAGAATTTGAAAAAGAGAATAAATATAAAGTTTGCACATGATTTGGAGTCAGTAGAGAAATTAATAAAGAAACCAGAGTTTAAGTTGTACAATATCATCAATGAGGATTTAGTGCAAGTCATGATGAGCCAGAAAGATATTTTATGGGATAAGGTGTATTCCCTTTTACGTGGTTTGACAGCTTTGATAAATTTAATGAATTGAGCCTTCCAGATGATACTTGACTTATTACCATATTTTAAAAATAGAATTGCTTTATTGTATTCCAACACAGATTCTCTAATGTATAAGATTAAATCAGAGAATTTATACACTGAGCTTGCTCCCATCTTGCATCATTTTGACTTTTCCAAATACCCAAAGAATTCACCATTATATAGCGATGTGAATAAAAAGGTATATTTGAAAATAAAGGATGAGTTGGGCAGAGGGGTTTTATTGCAGCTTGTGACACTAAAACCAAAACTATACTCAATTGAATATATGAATGACAGTCATGAAGTGTTGGAGATGGCTAGTGCAAAAGGTGTGACCCATTCTGTGAAGCAGACAATGAACTTCAAGCTTTTCAAATTGATTGTATTGCAAGTGGTATTATCTGAAGACCAATGACTGGAATATGATTGCATATGCATTCAATTAGTGTAGAGATGTCAAATCATATAGAATTATCATGCTATGACAATAAATGCTATCTTTTAAATTCCATAGAAATGCTGCCATGTGGACATAAAGGTAATAACAATTTACATGTTTATAATGTTAAACTCTTGTTTAGATATTGAAATGATTATTCACTATCCAAGCTCTTCACTCCAATTGATGATGGGGTTAAATGTCTTTATCTCGTAAATGGTAAAATATATTTTAATTGAATGGTTATTTATATATAGTTTCCACACTCTGCTGAATGATTCTCCAGAAACTGAAACATTGTACCCACTTCAAGTCTTTGTATATGGTAATTTATTTTTAAAAAATTAAATATTAAGTTTTTACATTTAGATATTTCCAATGTTTTACCTCTGTTGTTTTTACATAATTGCTCCCTCCACCATGTTCAATGCAAATTTGTTAAAAGCTCCCTCTGCATATGTTCATATGTTTTTGTCAACAATGTTACAAAATTAATTCCATGTTTAGACAATTCTCTGCTTAATTGATTGCCTGACGTACAATGTTTCCTCCATTCTCCATGTCCATATGAGTTTGTTAAATTTCTCCATGTATGCTTTTGTCAATGGTGTTACAAATTAATTCCATGTTTAGACAATTCTCTGCTTAATTGATTGCTTGACATGCAATGTTTCCTCCATTCTCCATGTCCATACAAATTTGTTAAATTTCTCAACATATGTTTTTGTCAACAATGTTATAAATTAATTCCATGTTTAGACAATTCCTCATATAACTGATTATCCCACATACAAAGTTTGCTTAATTCCCCATGTCTGTGTGAAATTGTTAAATTTCTCTGTGTATGTTTTTGTCAACAATGTTATAAATTAATGTATTGTTTAGGCAATTCCCCATTTGAATTATTCAGTGTTGCTTGTCAAGAAGAAAATCTATTCACTCCAATGCTCCCACGTTTAATTTATCTTGAAAAATGGTATAATATATTTTAATTGAATGATTATTAGTATATATTTTAGTTTCCATGCTCTGCTGAAAAAAAACCCGTCTCTCAATGCTCAAAATTCTCTGATTAAAAACATTATTCACACATTGACTCATGTATTTTTTATCTTGCAAAATGGTATAATCTATTTAATTGATTAATGTTTACATGTGTGCTTAGCTTCTATAATAAGGCAAAACGATATATATTCTCCACAAAAATAGAAAAACATCTCCTGAGAGTGTTGAAATCTTATACAATAAAATGGTATAATTGAAATTAATTATATTTTGTTTAAGGTATATTTAGTTTTGCCAACTATACAGAGTTCTCCATCCCTGATGATTTGGTTTAAAAAACATTTATTCTGTTGTTTTTCTATTGGTATAAGAAGACTTGTTCCCATCATATAAAACAACCCCCATTAATTACTCACTCAAAATGAGGTGATACAAACTAACATGGTTCTGATTTTAAATGTTATTTAGTCTCCACATGAAGTCTTTATGTATTGACAAGGTTGTTAGCAGAAAACCAATGCATGCATTGTCCCTCCAAATTCTTACAATGTAAAGTCAGTTAACTCTGATCTCAATGTATTCTGTTCAGTGTGGAAATTGGAATTACACTAATGTTAACCATAGGAGGCAATTAAAATCAAATCACAGGATGTATTATCCTTTATACTTGATAATATCAATTTCTCTGGTTTACAATAATATTGTGCTAATTTGATATTAAATATGTCAAAAGAGAGTGTCTATAAAAAATCTTGATTGTTATTTGCATATGCACATGGCATAATTATTCCCCATTTAATGTTGCAGATGCATAACACTTATACCAATGCTTAGATATATTTTATTGGGGCTTTGTGTGATTATCAACTCTCTCATTAGATGAACAACTCTCATTTAAAATTATCTGTGCATGGGAAATGAAGACGATGGTTGATGACAATATATGAACTCACATCAATGTTGGTGATGATAAACTAATACAATAGACAAATTTAATAGTGTAATTTACCATCATTATAAGTGGAACGTGTATAATATACATGTGTTTTGTCTTGTTTTTAAAATGTGGGCATTACCATGCTCACTTAAATATCTCGTTTTATATTTTGGAAATTGATGAATTTTGTTTTAACACATAAACTAGACAAATGCGTTTTTTACTAATGTCTATAAAAATTTTAAACATTTTATTGTTACCAAATATCTTTTTGTTTAACTGTTTAATACTTTCCATATGTACAGTGGCGACTCCATTTAATGAAGTTCGATTTAACGAAATACTCGATTTAACAAAACTTCGACAGGGAACAGATTTGCCCAATGCATTTTAGACTCTATTTAACAAAATACTCACTATCCACATCCGAAGCTACTTTTTCGGAACCAAGTCAAAATAATCAATACAAAATATTTCGATTTAATGAAACATTGCTGCTTTATTTCACTAGTTTTTAATTTTTATTTGTTTACATTTGTCTGTACTTGTTCCACACAGAGTCTGTGCAGTGTGGTGCACACAGCACTAATTATTTTAACATTTCTTTCAATTTGTTTACTCAAAGAATTAACTTAAGTTTAGTTTATTTCTTTCAATTGTGACGTACAAAGTACAATGTACACACTTCGTATAGCATAACTCAAAGAATTAACTTAA
>CABFPE010000565.1:352830-368781 GCA_900660155.1 Hofstenia miamia | reverse complement strand
ATTTTTAAATTCTTCATTTTCTTTTTTAGTAATTTTCATTGAAATGTCACGTTTAAACATAAAGAAGAACTTGTTTTCTAATTCTTTAATTTTTTGAACAAATACTTCAACACAATCTTTTCCAAAATAAGAGATGTATTTTGATCTACATAATTCAGGTATATCTGATTTTACATATATTCCAAAAGCAATAGGTAATTGATTACATAAAATTGTAGTTTTATCAACATCAGGTAAATTACATTTACTCTCAAACTTTTCATTATAACATTCAAAATCCGAATAAATTCTAAATGGAACATCTACTTTATAATGATAATTTTTAAATTTAATTTGATCTTCTTTTAAAAAATATAATTGTTTTGTGTCTTCATTTTTACATAAACTAATATGAATTTCAAAAGTTGACTTTGTTCCACATTTTAACAAACCCTTTTTACAATAGTATAGTTTATCCTTACTTAAATCCTTGTATAGTACACATTTCAAGTTTTTTATTAGAACATCGTTATTTTCATACACCCCAAATCAATTGAATTTTCATCAGAATAACAAATAGGTAATACATTATAGAAAGTTGAAGTTTCTCCCCAAATTGTTAGCTCATAAACATTAACTTTTATTCCATTTTTTTTAATAAATTTTTCAATTCCATTTATTGTTATTGGAAATGTTATTCCATTTAAATTGTATTTATCTAGATATTTTTCATAAATGCATGTTCTATTTTGATTCTTAGAACTAGGGTGTTGTGCTGCAATTATTGACCACAAAAAACACTTATTATCATTATTAATAATATTTAAAATTGAAGATGATTTAATTGGTAATTTAACATATGTTCTACCCCAAGAAATTTTGTACATTTTAATACTTATACTATGCACTCCAATGAATACCCAGTTTGATCCTTCTAATTTTTCAAAATCATCAATAATTTCCTTTAATTTTGAGGAAATATTAATATTATTTTCTTCATGCTTAGCTTATATTTCTTTTATTTTAAATTGATAAGGAACTATTACATCTTTAAGTGTATCTTCAATACCTTTTGTAAATTTTAAATAACATGAAACATTATATTTTAATGATTAGATATTATAGTCAATGACTTATTGCAAAATGGCACACATTCTTGGCAAATTAGCATTTGCTTTTAAGAAAATTTTAAATTTTAAATTAAATATTAATTATTATATTATTGGTAAGGTAATGAAATGCCACAATAAGTTAATTTCGATTCTACATTATATAATTATTTTAGTTAGTAATTTCATACATGCAAAACATTAATGCCTAAGAAGAACCTATAGAAAAACCCTACTTTGCATAAACTGTTTTGCTTTCTAAAGCAACACATCCTGATATTTAAAAACTAATCTGTACCATTGGTGAGTAGAAACAAAAAAGTTTAGTGATATCTTTGACTTAATGTGAGAATCTCTATATACTGCTACTGTACATGTATATAAATAATGTCAATGCTTTAGTATTCCATCATGCTTTCCTCACACAGGCTATTTTATGCAGCTGAGTTTTTGCAGAAGCCTTAATTAGGCCTACTTATTTTATGGCATAAGTTATAATAAATGTGGATTACAGTCAAACAGTGCTGCAGTTAACAACGTAGTAAAATGCAGTGATATAGAATAGAAATCTTTCACATGAAGTGCGCATATTTGGATATAGACGAAATCACACTGCTCATACGTGCTCTATAGGTGAATTGTTCGTGCTCATGTGCCTTCTTTAAGTTACTTTCTTGCAACATTATATTTTTAACATATGTCATCCATATCTGTAAAGAACAAACTAATCTAGGCGTATAACTATTATGTTGCAATTGAGGCACAGTTTGTAATAGCATTGTGCATAGGTCTAATTATGTGAATCTTCAAGTAGTTAGTTATTGACATATCCTGTGCATTTATCAACTAGTGCATTGCACTCCCTACGAGAAGTGTAAAGATCAAACTAGAATTTGCATTTTATTTGTAACAATGATTTTTTATGTTATGTGTCTATTTTAATTTGAATGGTGAGTAATTACTAATTACACACTCAAAGAGAAGAAAACCGCCACACAGACAAAAACTTTTGTTTATAATCAAAATCTATGTATTTGATTATGCAAACTCAATATTATTGGTTGATTTAAAATTGATGCTTGTAAGCATGGGTAACATAAATCCTAGTTGAAAAAAATTGAAAGATATACATGTATGTGACAATTATTTATAGACAATAATTATTTTACAGATACAAAGTTCAATTTGAATATTATACAGCATTAATTTGACCCAGACCCAATTTGACCTAATTCGAAATTATGTTAACAGACCCAGACCCAGACCCAACTACGCAAAAATGTGACCCAATTTGACCAAGAGCCAGGCTCCATGGCCTTTCCAAACACTGCATTGTGCATGAACTTAAAAAAATTCTTCTCAAAATCATTCTTTGCAGCCTTGGGCTTATTTATGTTCAAATCAGAAATGGTGCCTGCTTGAATTGTAGTACCCTATGGAATTTGGTTATCTTCAGCCCTTGTTAGATGTAAAATTTCAATACTTCATAGTGCAACATATATTTCTTCTAGTTGTAAAATGCTTAACCCTATTTTGCAAATTTGCCAGATTTCAGCTTCAACATGTCTCTATTATTTCTTATCTAGGGTGATTAATGCTGCACTTTTACAATCAATTTGTGTGATGTAAAGGGGAAATCAAAATGCTAATTTGCAAATTTGAGGGATATTCCAGGTAAACTTCCACCAAATAGACAATATCTCCATCCTGTGGTGTATTCCAAGAGGAAAATTCATAGTCCTACACAAGAATTCATGTCTAAAAGTTGAGCATAATTTGACTCTGTTTCTGGGTCATAGCAATCCACTGTATTTGTTTCTCACAAATAAAACACTATATATAACATTTTGACTTTTTATACAAACACTAATACATTAGCAAAATTTCATCAAGAGGTAGGAGGTGATCCACAAATAGTGCAACTTTAGCAAATCATTATAATTAATCATGAGAGTTAAATAATTAGTCATAGTAGTGCATTGCTATTTCCCATTTTGATATTAAAATACACCATCCATTTTAAATGGTGAACTACCACCATTGCATATTAGAAATCTAGCTGATTATGAGTATTTAGATACCTTTCCATACCATAATGTATTAATGAGAAGATAACTAAACTCCAGTAAGAATTTGTTGATACTAAAATTATAGTAGCATGGTTTCACTCAATAATTTTCATTGGCATTCTAAAATCATTTACAGGTCTAACTATTTCTTTTTGGTTGATCAGATTATCAGTGTAATTTCAAATTCA
The DNA here is from genome assembly GCA_900660155.1 of Hofstenia miamia. Lineage (NCBI taxonomy): Eukaryota > Metazoa > Xenacoelomorpha > Acoela > Hofsteniidae > Hofstenia > Hofstenia miamia. The sequence goes on along the minus strand of CABFPE010000565.1, from coordinate 365,436 downwards.
TCTTTTGGATCACTTCAATTGAAAGTTAAGCAATTACCTTCAGCCACATACTTTAACATTTTTTTGACCTATTTTTCAACTAAATTGATTAATGTTCTAAAAACAAAATTTTCTAAATATAATTCTAATTAAAATTGTTTATGTATACTTGATCAGAAGTGGTGCCTTTCATTTTGCAACTTTTGCTGAAAAAGTGAGGCTGACAAGAATGCCTTTAAGCTTGTATTCTGTCACATTACCTTAATGGTAGAGCTTATCTTATGGTTAGGTTTGCTGTTAGTTAATAGCTACATTTTGATTTAGGATTATGGTTTGAAATATTGCTTATTTTATTATTATCTTGATGAAATTTTGCAAATATTTGGATGGGAAGATAACCCAAAAATGTAATATGATGTTATTGCCTAAATTCTTAGATCCTATGAGCTTTTTTTATTTACAGAATATCTTCCACTGCAACTTATTTCAATGAGAAATGGCAGTATTATTCAATTGAAACAAAAAAGTTATTGAATTGCATATTAATAACTTTTTTGCACAACTGACCAGTGTACATAGGTGAATTTTTTTAAACTAGTGTATTTACAATCATGATGAAATTGTGATGTGCTTTTGCAGCTTGAAATTTGCCAAACTCCTAGAATAAATTTAATGGTGATAAAAATGAACTTAGGTGAAAGCACTGCATTCACATGTCACCATATATAATATAGCTCTAGTAAGTCCATTATTTGAAACATTTGCAAATGCTTGAAATGGCTATAAAACACATTAAAAATTGAAATTATTTGGCTATTTTTGCTTAATTCCATAAAATTTTCAACAATATGTAAAACAGAGTTTTTTATTATACATATCTTTATTCATTTTTTTCCTCAGTAATTTCAACATTGATCTGTGGGTCCCTTACAGTTATCTGAAATTGTATACATTTTAGTACAATAAATTGACATTAGTAGCAATTAGTGTAAAATATAAAACCCACATAAAATCCTGTATAAAATAATTATCAATGTGTTATGGAAACTGTTTTAATGAAATCTATTCTATTATGTATGATATGTAAAAGACACTCTTTGTGGGTCTGTTAAATGGAATTAAATCAATTATATAATGTGAAACAGCCTCAATAATTAACATTCATTGCATCTATATAGGTAGGCACAATTATTTCTTACATATTTTACAGAAGAATTCTATTAAGATATTTTAAGGGACTCACTAGTAACTTTATGGAGTTTGTATTGAGCAATATTATAAAGATTCGAATTTAACGAATGTTTAGTCTACCATTGTTAATTAATTTCATCATTTTTCAAAGAAATGCCTTAAAATATATTGAAACTATCATTTTTTTCTTTAGACATTTGACATGACATTAACAAATCATATCAAAATTACACCATTCAATCAAAACTTACATTTTTCCCAAAAAATTACTTTTTGTTTTTTTATGCATTGAATGAAATTTTTTCGCATGAATTTTTTAGTAAGCTCCATTTTATAAATTCCACACCCCTTGAATTTAACTTCTGAATTATATAATAATGGTCTTTAAAACCCATTATATGTAATAAGGCACATTAGCTATTTTGTTTTTTTATTGTAAATGTAATTTTTTCTGTATTATTTGTATGGACTATAATTNCCAAGAGGTAGGAGGTGATCCACAAATAGTGCAACATTAGCAAATAATTATAATTAATCATTAATTAATTAGGTATTAATCAATATCAAAAGAAGGTTACAGCATTCACTTGTTAAGCAAAAGTTGATTTACAGTTATAGCTAATTGTGTATCAAACAAAATTTTGCATGTTTGCATAAATATGAGAGTTAAATAATTAGTCATCATAGTTCATTGCTATTTCCATTTTAATATTAAAATACACCATCGATTTTAAATGGTGAACTACCACCATTGCATATTAGAAATTTAGCTGATTATGAGTATTTAGATACCTTTCCATACCATAATGTATTAATGAGAAAATAACTAAACTCCCGTAAGAATTTGTTGATACTAAAATTATTGTAGCATGGTTTCACTCAATAATTTTTATAGGCATTCTAAAATCATTTACAGGTCTAACAATTTCTTTTTGGTTGATCAGATTATCAGTGTAATTTCAAATTCATCTTTTGGATCACTTCAATTGAAAGTTAAGCAATTAACTTCATCCACATACTTTTTGATATAACATTTTTTTGACCTATTTTTCAACTAAATTGATTAATGTTCTAAAAACAAAATTTTCTAAATATAATTCTAATTAAAATTGTTTATGTATACTTGATCAAAAGTGGTGCCTTTCATTTTGCAACTTTTGCTGAAAAAGTGAGGCTGACAAGAATGCCTTTAAGCTTGTATTCTGTCACATTACCTTAATGGTAGAGCTTATCTTATGGTTAGGTTTGCTGTTAGTTAATAGCTACATTTTGATTTAGGATTATGGTTTGAGATATTGCTTATGTTATTATTATCTTGATGAAATTTTGCAATTATTTGGGTGGGAAGATAACCCCAAAAATGTAATATGATGTTATTACCTAAATTCTTAGATCCTATGAGCTTTTTTTTACAGAATATCTTCCACTGCAACTTATTTCAATGAGAAATGGCAGTATTATTCAATTGAAACAAAAAAGTTATTGAATTAATATTAATAACTTTTTTGCACAACTGAACAGTGCACATAGGTGAATTTTTTTAAACTAGTGTATTTACAATCATATTCAAGTAAATATTGATGAAATTGTGATGTGCTTTTGCAGCTTGAAATTTGCCAAACCCCTAGAATAAATTTAATGATCATTATGATCAGTGAGACATCTCAAACTGAAGTGAAACTAAGAGTGACCAGGTACTATGGGTGACCCTTCTCATGTTTTTCCAATCTGTTGTCAGTACCATACGCTTTTGAAGGTTAAAGAAGCATTAATATTATACTTGACTTGTGGTGATAAAAATGAATTTAGATGAAGGCACTGTATTCACATGTCACCATATATAATATAGCTCTAGTAAGTCCATTATTTGAAACATTTGCAAATGCTTGAAATGGCTTTAAAAATACATTAAAAATTGAAATTATTTGGCTATTTTTGCTTAATTCCATAAAATTTTCAACAATATGTAAAACAGAGTTTTTTATTATACATATCTTTATTCATTTTTTTCCTCAGTAATTTCAACATTGATCTGTGGGTCCCTTACAGTTATCTGAAATTGTATACATTTTAGTACAATAAATTGACATTAGTAGCAATTAGTGTAAAATATAAAACCCACATAAAATCCTGTATAAAATAATTATCAATGTGTTATGGAAACTGTTTTAATGAAATCTATTCTATTATGTATGATATGTAAAAGACACTCTTTGTGGGTCTGTTAAATGGAATTAAATCAATTATATAATGTGAAACAGCCTCAATAATTAACATTCATTGCATCTATATAGGTAGGCACAATTATTTCTTACATATTTTACAGAAGAATTCTATTAAGATATTTTAAGGGACTCACTAGTAACTTTATGGAGTTTGTATTGAGCAATATTATAAAGATTCGAATTTAACGAATGTTTAGTCTACCATTGTTAATTAATTTCATCATTTTTCAAAGAAATGCCTTAAAATATATTGAAACTATCATTTTTTTCTTTAGACATTTGACATGACATTAACAAATCATATCAAAATTACACCATTCAATCAAAACTTACATTTTTCCCAAAAAATTACTTTTTGTTTTTTTATGCATTGAATGAAATTTTTTCGCATGAATTTTTTAGTAAGCTCCATTTTATAAATTCCACACCCCTTGAATTTAACTTCTGAATTATATAATAATGGTCTTTAAAACCCATTATATGTAATAAGGCACATTAGCTATTTTGTTTTTTTATTGTAAATGTAATTTTTTCTGTATTATTTGTATGGACTATAATTGCAAATATTCAATATATTTTCTTTGCATATTTTATATCAAAGGTTTATAGAAAAGAATAGGAGCGAATATTTGATAATAATTAAAATACTACTTTAAACTAATAAACTACTTTAAAAAATATACTAATTTTTAGATTTGATAAAAAGTAACTGAATCGAAGAAAAATATGTTTTATATTTTTATAACAATAAGGACCAAATCTAGGCAAATATTTAGGACTTATTGAAGTAAGTAAATGTTAGTTGGCTTTTGCAAACACAATGTCTCTAGATGCGTGAAATATAATTATATTGCTATATTTGTTCTAAAATGTGCTTAATTAGCTAAGAGTTTAATAGTTTAATAAAAATCATTGATTTTGACTCTGAAATTTAAATCATTTTAAAATTTTTTCGACTAATGCATCATTTATTACCATATGCTAAATACTTTTAAAATGTAGTGCTAAGAAATATGTGAATACCAAGTTCAAAAAAAAAGAAATTGTTTTTTAAATTTGTTATTTAAAAATTTCTAAATCTTATGCATGTTTTATAACACTAGAAAGTCATTTGAAAGGAACTATATATGATTTTACATTCATCAAAAAAATTTTATGTTGCGCAATTCCTTTAACAGCAGTTGTGTGTTTCTAAATATTTTACAAGTTGTCATCCTGCGAATATTCAATTACCAGCAATTTACTGATAGAAAATGAATTATGTTTTTAAAGCCATATTATCTATAGACATTTAGTTTCATATAAAAAAGAATAGTAAACTCTAGAACAAGTATCAATAAATTACTTGCAGAAATTATATTTTATTAAAATTATACATATAGTTCCTACAATTACATGCACCTTGCTAGCCAAGATTTGCAGGATTTACAAAACATATCTTGGATAAATGTGTGTAATGACTTAGATATCTTTCAAGTTTTTTCATTTTTAATTTGGTTGGCACTTTCAATTTTAAGCTTTCTCAGACTAAGCATTTTCTTGTGATATACAGAAAAAACATAGACTAGGAAAAATCATTTAGAATCTCTTACACAGCTACAATAGCATTTTAGAAAAAATTATTGAGAATTTATGTTTCCAAGTGTTACTATTATTTGTAAATTGGTTAAAGTAAAGGTTTTTAAACTCTACAATTGGATCTTTTTAGATAGCTATCTTAAAAACTATATATTTAAAAAATCAATTTTTAATAAAAGAATGCATTAACCTCCGCAGCAAGAGCTGGAAGTGACCCACATCCACCTAACTTGTAAGCTACCTGACTCCTACCCAGGTGAACAACCCAGCATTTAACCCATGACAGATGAATTTACTAACCTTGCTCAAAACGTTTTGTAATACTTCGCTAAAATCCATTTTTATAGTGTCTACCTGTTATAGGTAGCTGATANATATAGCTCTAGTAAGTCCATTATTTGAAACATTTGCAAATGCTTGAAATGGCTTTAAAAATACATTAAAAATTGAAATTATTTGGCTATTTTTGCTTAATTCCATAAAATTTTCAACAGAGTTTTTTCAATTTTAATTGAGATTCAGTATAATCACATTGCTGAACAATTCACACATATTGACATAATGGACGTTCAGTTTCTTATATTGTTGTAATAATCTTTGAATTATCATTTACATAAAATTGTGTAAAATTTATCATTATTGCTTCAGTGTTTTTCTCACTGTTCAACTACACATATTTTATTATACATATCTTTATTCATACTATTTGTGCATTTTTTTCCTCAGTATTTTCAAATTTGATGTGTGGGTCCCTTACAGTTATCTGTAGTTGTATACATTTAAGTACAATAAATTGACATTTGTAGCAATTAGTGTAAAAGATAAAACCCACATAAAATCCTATGTAAAAAATTATCAATGTGTTATGGAAACTGTTTTAGTGAAATCTATTCTATTATGTATGATATGTACAAGACACTATTTGTGGGTTTGTTAGATGGAATTAAATCAATTATTTAATGTGAAAAAGCCTCAATAATTAACATTCATTGCATCTATATAGGTAGGCACAATTTTTTCTTACATATTTTACAGAAGAATTCTATTAAGATATTTTGAGGGATTCACTAAAAACTTTATGGAGTTTGTATCGAACAATATTATAAAGATTCGAATTTAATGAAAATTTAGACTACAATCGTTAATTAATTTCATCATTTTTCAAAGAAATACCTTAAGATATATTGAAAATATCATTTTTTTCTTTAGACATTTGACATGACAACAAATCATACCAAAATTACACCATTCAATCAAAATGTTGCACAGAAAATTATTATTTTATAGAATTTATGTCCTTTATGCGTTTCCTCTTGAGTAGAGATGCCTACCAACTCTTAATCTTACATTTTTCCCAAAAAATTACTTTTTGTTTTTTTATGCCTTGAATGAAATTTTTCGCATGAATTTTTTAGTAAGCTCCATTTTATAAATTCCACACCCCTTGAATTTAACTTCCGAATTATACAATATTGGTCTTTAAAACCCATTATATATAATAAGGCACATTAGCTATTTTATATTATCAATGGAGATGAAAAGTTCATTGTGAACACTGATTATATAAGACATGTTGGACATTGCAAACTGACTACAATCAGGTATTGTCCATCGACTTACATCTATTTATAGTCCTAAGTATGTAATAAAGGCTAAATTTTTATTTTTTTCTGTATTATTTGTATGGACTTTAATTGAAAATATTCAATATATTTCCTTTGCATTTTTTATATCAACGGTTTATAGAAAAGAATAGAAGCGTATATTTGATAATAACTAAAATACTACTTTAAGCTAAAAAACTACTTTAAAAAAATATACTAATTTTTAGATTTGATAAAAAGTAACTGAATGGAAGAAAATGATGTTTTATATTTTTATAACAATAAGGACCAAATCTAGGCAAAATTTTAGGACTTATTGAAGTAAGTACATGTTAGTTGGTTTTTGCAAACATAAAGTCCCTAGATGCGTGAAATATAATGTAATTGCTATATTTGTTCTAAAAGTTTAATAGTTTAATAAAAATCATTGATTTTATTCTGAAATTTAAATCATTTTAAAATTTTCTCGACTAATACATCATTTATTACCATATGCTAAATGCTTTTAAAATGTAGTGCTAAGAAATATATGAATACCAAGTTCAAAAAAAAAAGAAATTGATTTTTTAAATTTGTTATTTTAAAACTTCAAAATCTTATGCATTTTTTATAACACTAGAAAGTCATTTGAAAGGAATTATATATCATTTTACATTCATCAAAAAAATTTTATGTTGCACAATTCTTTTAACAGAAATTGTATGTTTCTAAATATTTTACAAGTTGTCATCCTGGGAATATTCAATTACCAGCAATTTACTGATCGAAAATGAATTATGTTTTTAAAGTAGCCATATTATCTATAGACATGTAGTTTCATAAAAAAAAGAATAGTAAACTCTAGAACAAGTTGAATTTTGACAGATAAAGTATATAAATTTATAGATTAACTGTTGAAAGTTAAGTATCAATAAATTACTTGTAGAAATTATATTTTATTAAAATTATACATATAGGTCCTACTATTACATGCACCTTGCTAGCCAAGATTTGCAGGATTTACAAAACATACATTGGATAAATGTGTGTAAGACTTAGATATCTTTCAAGTTTTTTCATTTTTAATTTGGTTGGCACTTTCAATTTTAAGCTTTCTCAGACTAAGCATTTTCTTGTGATATACAGAAAAAACATAGACTAGGAAAAATCATTTAGAATCTCTTACACAGCTACAATAGCATTTTAGAAAAAATTATTGAGAATTTATGTTTCCAAGTGTTACTATTATTTGTAAATTGGTTAAAGTAAAGGTTTTTAAACTCTACAATTGGATCTTTTTAGATAGCTATCTTAAAAACTATATATTTAAAAAATCAATTTTTAATAAAAGAATGCATTAACCTCCGCAGCAAGAGCTGGAAGTGACCCACATCCACCTAACTTGTTAGCTACCTGATTCCTACCCAGGTGAACAACCCAGCATTTGACCTGATATAAGTAGCTGATATAGTTATATATGTTTATGGGCAGCCATCAATATTGCACAAACTGAGAATATATTATTTTATATATTCATTGAGAATAATTGAATTTGCAATCATTTTTTTTAGCAACAGACCAGCATCCACTTATAGCTCTGCCTGAGACATGCTAAATATACTATTTTGTAAAGCTTTAGAACAAATAAATATTTATAAATTCAAACATGTGAATAATAATTATTTTCTCCACCACGATGTCAGAGCAGACCACATTCTCCTTCCATTATCTCTTACAGCATTTTTTACTGAAGATACGGCATTTTTAATAGTGATGACTGTTGAATGTACTATATTCTTTATAGATGGGCAATAGTAATTCACTATTCTGCCAAAACATTTTCCACCCCACATCCCAAGTGAAATGATTAGAAAAACAAAAACAAAAGAAAGTGCTACAATTGACGATGCAGCAGCAAACAATGCTGCCGATACGCCAAAACCAATTGCAAATCCATAACTACAAATTGTCTCTAATATTTTTTCTTTAAAGACCTCGTCATCATACTTTTCTTTATCATTTATCAAATTTTCTAAATCTATATGTTGCTGAGCTTCAATAGCAAACCCGCATAGGAGAACACCAAATAAATTGGAAACCCCAAGATTCTGACTGATTTCACATGCATATTCTGCAGCAAATTTATTAATTTTACAAAGCGTTGCCATTGGCTCAAACCATTTTGCATAATATCTTGCCATAAATTCAACAATTTCCGTTACCAGAGGCACAGAAAATATTGTTTTTAGAAAAGAAGGTACTAATGAAAGTATTGAAGAACATATTCCATTGAAGACCTGGTCAGAAAGATTATTACCAATTTTAGCCCAAGTCGCAAAGTGTTCACAATTATTAGTTAAGAATCCATAATTTTTCTCATTCATTCGCCTCTTTGCTTTCTTAATTACTACTTCAGGCGCATACCCTTCTTTATAAATGAATCTATACATCATTCTAAAATTTGGAACAGCATGAGTACTTTCTTTTATAATGAATCTACAATACCATTTCTTTTTTGTGTACTCAACAACAGTGATTTCATTTAACCCTGTAATGATGGCATGATGTTCAATTCCATAGAGTCTATTAAATACAATATGATCTCCAACACTAAGATCATTAATGCCATGAACCTTCACTAATTTTCGATTCACATAACAAATTTGACTTTCTTTTAAAATTCTGTTGGTTGTTTCATCAGTATTCTCTGCCAAAGATGCATTATCTGTTTCCCCAAATGGTACTTGTGCCTAAAAGTATAAACTCTTTCAAATCTATATAAAATTTCGTCTCGTATGTACTGTAAACTAGGCCTAATTTCATAACATTGATTAATTTTGATAATGGTTAAAAGACTTATTCATTTTTTTGATATATGTTTTCTATGTTATATATTAATACAAGTTATGTTGCTTTAGAATTTTTAGTTTTTTAAAATATATCTTATTCTTATAAATCTTATATAATAATTGCTAATTTAAGTAAATTCTCATTTTGATAGAGTAATTCTTTTAAAAATATGAAAATTTCTTCTAATAACCTTGCTTTATGAGCAATTCTTAAATATTTTTCTTGGAAATATTGAGACCTCATCAATGAAAATATACTGCTTGTAATTAAAAAGCAAGAAACTGCTCACTTTCTTGATGCATTGCCCAACACATTTAACAATGATCCGCGACCCGACTCTATCAAAGAAAGATTTGCTAACATAATATGCACAAAGTGTTTACTTTTAAAATTCAAGTGTCTTACTTCTAAAGTTGTTCCTGGAATCTGTTAGTGTTCTTCCACTGTAATGATTATGAATGACCCGTGTTCCCCCAGACACGTCTAAGAAGTCAAGTTCAAAATTTTTCTGTGTGCTTCAATTTTGTTCCCCAAAGAATTTTATGTTATCTCCAAAAACCCAAATTTGGCTCTTGTTTTTGAAAATTTATGTTGCTCAACTGATAAATACCGTTGATATAATATATATAATGAAAATATTATATCTAGATTCCTTCCGCATGTTTTGAAGTGCTAAATGTTATGCTAGTGATTCTCATTTTTACATGAAATCTAAATGCATTGCAGCATTTTAAGCTGTTTTAAATTTTTTAAAATATATTATCAAATTTTTCAAACTGATGATGATTCCTATATATATATATATATATATATATATATATATATATAATATAGAAATATATATAAATATAGAAAAAAGTTATACCTTGTTGCTGTTTCCAGTCAACTTCATAGAAAAATAATATTTGTCTTAATAGATAAGCTATTCCAAACATGGTTGCGCAATCTGAGAATTTTACAAAATTACGCAATACCACTTAATTGTTATATATATTCTGGAGAATTCAATTTTAGAAGCAATTGCGGATCTGCCATGTACCGGATAGAGTGGTCGCCTCTCTTCATCCCACTAAAAAATTGAATGTTTTTTATATATTTGCAAAGAATTTAAAACGCGGTAGACCTTGATTTTAGCAGTTAAATTCAGGTAATGAATTTCCCAGACAAAAATAAGAAATCCTCACGATATCCTAAAAAACATCTCACTGCGACATAATTGCCATCGTAGCGATAACACAAGAACGTCCCAATGCATCCTAAAACGGTCCTAAATCTGTCTTAAAGTCCGTCAAAAACGATATCCCTAGGATGTCACATTGAGACAGCATGTGTATCAACAAGACGTTCTCAGGCTGTCTCAGCAGATGGGTTTGAGATTGTATCACAATGAGATACTTTGAGAATAGCGGAAAGTGAGATAGGTTAATGAAATGACCCTCACAACGACACCATTTATAATAGCAAAAATACACTATTTCAATGCGTTTTAAGTGCAAATTTATTAAATAGCAATGAACAAGCGACTACAAAGAACACATACGATTCTGCACACCCAATTGCTTAGCACAGATGCATATAACAATGCAAAAAGCAAAGACATTTTGCGCAGTCAAAAATATCAATAACTAACACAATACCGCTAGTATTGATACTGGATTACATTACAAAATATGTAATTACTAATTTATTTCATATGAATGATAGCTTTAAAACATCGCATATATTCTTTAGCAATTTGGTCATAATTTTCGCAATAATAAATTTAAATTAAAGATTTCAATTTTGAATAAAATTTGAAATCATTTTTTTGATGCAACATAAAAGATTATAAAGTAAAAAGAAGTTTAACTAATTTTCAGATAAATCTCAGTTAGTGCTGACATTTTGCATAAATTATTTTTACATTGCTTGAATTATACATTAATTCTGAAATGGCATTTCAATGTAATCTCATGAGATGTATCAGCGATAATCTAATGAGACATCTGCAGAACATCAGCATCCTAAAAGCGTCTTACTAGGATATGCGACAACTGCGACATCAATAGGATGAATTAGGATGCATTTGCGACACTTGATTTTTGACTGGGTTGTCCCGAGTATATTCAAAACTATTAATAGCAAATTTTTACATCAAAATCAACGCAGAGCTGAAATTATCCGAAATTTTTGGGTCTGTACAAGACCAGAGTGACTTATATTTTAAAGATCGGACAGATGCAAATTTTTGGGAATAGAAGTTCAGACAGACTGAAATATTATGTTTGGATAAGATCTTAAATATATGTGCAAGCATATATATGTACATATATAGTTTGGTTCAGAAATATTGACACTCGCGAAGTCATCGATTCTAAGCAGGCTACATTATATAATTTAACAAAAATCATATCAACTGATAGATAATTAAAATATGTCCATCTTTTAACCCACAAAATTATACAATATCGCCGCAAGTAGCAATGCAGAGTCCAATAATTTTTTCTTCAAATCAAAAGAAATTTGTTGTTCCAGATATTTTCAATGGAAGAAAGGTTTGGCGAGTGGGCAGGCTACTGCAAAACGTAATATTTTGATCTTCAAAAAAATTTTGTGCCCTCTTGTGCAGTATCCAACCACCATTAGCAAATGTAATAAACTCTCCATTAATTTCAATATATTTTTCTCTATTCATTGCCCGAAATTCATAGATTTTGAAGAAAAACCCTCTGTAACTATGAGCGCCCCACACCATAATTTTTGGTCTGAAGATTGGGTTTACAGGATGCTTTGACTTGCAAGACCAATGAAAAACCCGGTTTCTGAATATCTGGAAAACGCACTCGTTTGTGATAAATATGTTGTCAAAGACCCCATCCAGTAACCAGGTTTAGCAGAAGGAAACTCGGTCTATTTGTTTTCGGGTCTGGTTTGGCACATTTTTGCTTTTTACTTTGTGATTCCATACTCTTTAAGCCCTATAAACCCTAGACTTCGAAACTAGCTTCTCCCTGCCTTGTTGAAATCGCTGAGTTATTTTAACTAGACTTATCTGTTCAATTCCTTCTAAAATTCGAGGCATTCCACTTCTTTCCTTCCTCTCTGTCGAATTACCTTTTTCAAGAATCTTGATATTCCTATAGAAAGTCGACTTGCTCAGTCTTTGATGCCAACATTGTATAGACGTTGAGGAAATCTCCTTGCGCTTGAGAACTCATTGA
>CABFPE010000565.1:337266-350453 GCA_900660155.1 Hofstenia miamia | reverse complement strand
TATATATATATATATATATACTAAAATTGTTAATGTTTATGTTTATTCAGTTTATTCCACAACAAGATTGTATTTGCAAAGATTATACTGAATATTTAGTCAAAGTGGAAAACCTAAATTTGAAATTTGCATTTCTTTGAGTTAGCGCAGTTTTACATTATCTATTTTGCAATGAATTTTTTATTTGAAGTAGTAAATTGGATCGGGGAGTATCAAATTTCTACACGTCTATATTACAATTTTTTAATTTCTTAAGTATTCATTGAATTTCTCTGGTTCATTTCTGGTTCTAGCCGCTTGTTTTCTTATAAAACGGTTGTACAATTATACTATATTCCTATTTCGAAAAATGCGCAACCATTCTAATGTTTTCACTAATGAAAAAACTTTGTAATTGACTTTATTGACGCAAAATAAATTAGATTATTTTGTCAAAACAAGTTTTGGTCATAATAATATGGAAATAAATTTTTGAATGCACTATTATATTTGAAATATAAGAATTTTTTAAAAGGCTTTGAAGTATGTTTTTTATTTGTAAAAAAAGGGTGTGTCATGGTCCCTCAGTTGCCGTAGCTTCTGCTTAATACTAACTGAATATAATTACATTTGTGGTAATTTACTAGATTTAGTTATTGCTACTCTGCAAAATATTATTTTAAATATAAGTTTTTATATTTTTCTAAAACTTTTATACGTACTTGGAAGAGAATAGAAATTTCAACAAATCGAAATAAGTGTCCTAAGCAAATGAGGTTTTAAGAAAAAATCCAGAATTTTGTTTAATACCATAGTTGAAATTTTCTTAGGAATATTAACACACTAAAATGCCGACGCGCTTGAAACATGTATGATAAAATGGGATAATGTTCAACAATGTGGCACATTCTTTGTTTTAATACATTAGATTTCTGGAAGGCACTTGCTTCACGTGGTCAAACTGACAAATGAAACATGATTAAAACTAAAAAAATTGTTTTTTTTCGTAGCTTTGATGTGGTTTCTAGTCGAATTTTTCCTTTTACCAGCGTGTTTAATCAAAAAGAATTCTGTTTTTAAAAATGGTGTTACTAGTTAAATTAGACAATCCAGCAATCAATAAATTTCCTCTGATAATAATTCAATATGTGGAATTATTTGGGTGTTTTTTGTTATAATTTATAGTTGTACATTCGTCGATATAAATATGTGAACATAGATAGTATTGTACATAAAAATTTTGAAATATATAGTTTGAAATAGTTAATTTCATAATTTTTGCAAAATATCCTAGGAAAATCTTGTACTGATAGGGCTGCATACAGTATTGTAACTGTTTGCTTTTATTATAATAAACTTGGGATGATTATAGTTTTAGACTAAACAAGTTTATAATGTGTCATGTGCACAACACGCAGCCTTGTTTAAACGTGCTTATGAGGCTTCTTCACTTTATGCAAATAAAAACACAATCACCCACCACCAACATTTTCTGAGTACTGCACTGAGATAATAATCATGGGTCTAAGATCTACTTGCAGTTCTTATTAGTAGTGAACACTGGTCATCTGACATTACAAAAATATTGACCCAACTGGTACTGGTCAATCAGCTTGCCATTTCCAACTCTGTCTTCATTTGAATATGTGCATTTGAGTAGCAACAGATGACGTTTCTTTAATGTTTTCTATTAAAGTACCACAGTAGCGCATATTATAAGAGATTGTATCTATGCCATTCTTTGTTATTGCATAAACTACACACTGAACCTCTGCTGTTACATTCAAGTAGTGTTTTACAAGTAGAAAATTGTAAGCCCATTGTTAATGAAACATTGCTACGAAATATTTTTGCTGCGCGATGGCGTACGAAAATTGATTTTGTGTGCTATATTAATACATGGCATAAAAATCTTTTAAGCAATTGCTCTAAATTGGCCTGCATTTTTATATCGTCACGAAATCTTTCTTCATTGTGAAGCAGTCGCATTGTAATGCTGCCTTTCTTCAAAGGAAATATTTTCTAGATTTTGGGGGAATTTGCATTTTATTCACCCATGTGAATGTCATTGTTGTGACTTCTTATGGCTGTAATTGGATGACAAATAATTTCTTCTATGTCCAAAATAGATTTGAATAAATCAAAGTTCATCTTCTTGACAGCCCCTGCAAATCCCTTAGAACTTGCCTTCTAATTGCAGATGGTTTTAGAAACATACTATACAGAGTACCTTTTTGCAATCACAACTTTTGCTTCAAGCGCATCTGCTTGAAGAGTCGCTTTGTCCTTCTTCTTGGTCAAATGCCCAGTAACAGAGAAATTATGCTCATGTACTTTCTTTCTGAAGCTTGAATAACAAATACTTTAGCAGCACAGTGTCCTAATAACCTAGTAAGGGATACTGTGAAACGTTGACCTTCCACCAAATAAGGGGATTGAATAATCTAGATTGTGGATCCACACATGCACCAATCTCTGCACTACTTATTTCAAGTTTACAAAAATTCGATTGTTCAAGTTTGAATGCACACTTTGAGTAGTGAAATTGTGGATTTGGCGCATCTGACAGAGCGACCACATCACCCTGTTGACTTTAAATGATACGAAGGGATCCACTTTTTGAACTTTAGGTCTAATTACAGTTTCAGGTATTGTGGAGGATGATGTGCTCAAATGACTGTGCTAGTGCATCCAAGCTTCCCATAACCTGTTGCAATATCATCTGCCTATCAATCTGTTCAGGAATGAAAGTTAATTTCTTGAGCAAAGGATCTAAAATTGTTCCAGTCCTGTGTAACATGGTAACTGAGTTCCACCACTTCTCATCAATGGACTGAATAAAGTGTTGTTTAAGCCCACCAATAATGGGACAATCTTTAGTGACTGGTGTGAATAAGTTTCTAGTCAAATAAAAACCAGTAGCAACATTCTGAAGAGTAGGGACGCGGCTAAACTCAAGCATATTGAAAACAGTGTTTAGCAGTTTCAAAAGACTTATAAGCTTGTCTAGCAAATCAATGTCAATGGCCTCGATTAATGAAGCTTTCTTTCTCTCTATCAGCAGAGAGAGTAAAGCTGACGCATATTCCTTGATGGAATGAAATACTTGAGCTAAGGCATGCCAGAATCTTGTGGAACCACCTTTCTTGAGGGTTACAGGCAGGTGATGTTGGATATCTGCAGCATTCTTAACAAACTTGACTAATTCATTGCAAGCATTGTCTAAAGTATCAAGCTCACCATACGACAATTTTGATTGTTCCAGGCATTGTGAATACATGTATTGAGACGATGGCATGCATAGTCTATACGAGTATTCTGACTGGTAGCTGCTACCACATTGGCGCCACAGTCTGTTGTCACAGATGTATCAGGCAGGGAACAGTTCACTTAATGAATGGCTCCATCAATGACTTCCCAGATATTCACGGCCATTTCTTCTCCTTGAAATTGTGACAGGAATATATTTACAATCCTTAGTAATCCAGAAAAAAGTAATATCCAAAAATGATTGTTTTCTGACGTCGTCAGTATATGTGTCGGTAATGAAACTCACTGATTTGTTGCAAGGCACTGTTAAATCTGTGACTGAATTTGCTGCATTGAATGGTTAAATATATCGAATAAAGTTTTCCGCACCACCTTCCAGCCTACTAATATTTTGTGCACATCAACTTTTCCATATTCAGCTCCAGTTTCCACCATCAACTGGTACAGGGTTTTGAAATAAAGGTTTTTAACACAATTGAAAGACAGTTGCCCACTAGCAACTAAATAGGTTTCCTTCTTCTCTACCATTGGAAACCAATGCAGAAGGAAAAATTGGTCACTTTTTCTTCTTGAATGAAGCAGAAATCTTGGGTTGAAGGCGTCCAGTTGTACTGCATGATTTGATATTGCCTGAAAAATTTGACATTCCAAAGCATTTTTTGTTGCCAGACAAGTTGATTTGTTCATAAAATATAAAATTGCAACAATTCTTACAAGCAACTAATCCAAAAATAGTCTCTTTTTCATTATACACATTTGCAAACGTATTCCAAATGATGCTGTCCAACCATGTCTTTGATTTTGGGTTTGGTTTTAAAGTAAACTCACCTCGCTGCAACTGCTCTCTAATATCCTTCATATCTGTAAAAAACAAACAATTTCGAATTTCCACATTCAATAAACTAATCTAGGTGTATTACTATTACGTTGGAATTGAGGCCCGGTTTATAATAGAATTGTCCATACGCCTAATTATGTGCATCTTCAAGTAGCTTGTTATTGACATATTACGTGCATGTATCACCTAGTGCATTACACTCCTTATGATAAGTGTAATGATCAAACTGGAATTTGCAATTTAATAGTAACAATGATTTTTTACGTCATGTGTCTAATTTAATTTGAATGGTGAATAATTACTAATTACACACTCAGAGAGAAGAAAACTGACACAGACACAAACTTTTGTTTATAATCAAAATCTATGAATTTGATTCTGCAAACTCAATATTATTGTTTGATTTAAAATTGATGCTTGTAAACATGGTAACATAAATCTTAGTTGAACAAAATTGAAAGATATACATGTATGTGACAATTATTTATAGACAATAATTATTTTACATATACAAAGTTCAATTTGTATATTATACAGCATTAATTTGATCCAGACCCAATTTGACCCAATTCAAAATTATGTTGACAGGCCCAGACCCAGATCCAACTACGCAAAAATGTGACCCAATTTGACCAAGACCCAGCCTCCATGGTCTTTCCAAACACTGCATTGGGCATGAGCTTAAAAAAATTCTTCTCAAAGTCATTCTTTGCAGCTTTGGGCTTATTTATGTTCAAATAAAATGTAGGGCTTTAGAAATGGTGCCTGCTTGAATTGTAGTACCATATGGAATTTAGTGATCGTCAGCCCTTGTTCAATGTAAAATTTCAATACTTCATAGTGCAAAATATATTTATCCTATTTGTAAAATACTTTATTTTCACCAAGAGGTAGGAGGTGAACCACAAATAGTGCAACATTAGCAAATAATTATAATTAATCATTAATTAATTAGGTATTAATCAATATCAAAAGAAGGTTACAGCATTCACTTGTTAAGCAAAAGTTGATTTACAGTTATAGCTAATTGTGTATCAAACAAAATTTTGCATGTTTGCATAAATATGAGAGTTAAATAATTAGTCATCATAGTTCATTGCTATTTCCATTTTAATATTAAAATACACCATCGATTTTAAATGGTAAACTACCACCATTGCATATTAGAAATTTAGATGATTATGAGTATTTAGATACCTTTCCATACCATAATGTATTAATGAGAAAATAACTAAACTCCCGTAAGAATTTGTTGATACTAAAATTATTGTAGCATGGTTTCACTCAATAATTTTTATAGGCATTCTAAAATCATTTACAGGTCTAACAATTTCTTTTTGGTTGATCAGATTATCAGTGTAATTTCAAATTCATCTTTTGGATCACTTCAATTGAAAGTTAAGCAATTAACTTCAGCCACATACTTTTGATATAACATTTTTTGACCTATTTTTCAACCAAATTTATTAATTTTCTAAAAACAAATTTTTCTAAATATAATTCTAATTAAAATTGTTTATGTATACTTCATCAGAAGTGGTGCCTTTCATTTTGCAACTTTTTCTGAAAAAGTGAGGCTGACAAGAATGCCATCCAGACCCAATTTGACCCAATTCAAAATTATGTTGACAGGCCCAGACCCAGATCCAACTACGCAAAAATGTGACCCAATTTGACCAAGACCCAGCCTCCATGGTCTTTCCAAACACTGCATTGGGCATGAGCTTAAAAAAATTCTTCTCAAAGTCATTCTTTGCAGCTTTGGGCTTATTTATGTTCAAATAAAATGTAGGCCTTTAGAAATGGTGCCTGCTTGAATTGTAGTACCCTATGGAATTTGGTGATCTTCAGCCCTTGTTCAATGTAAAATCTCAATACTTCATAGTGAAACATATATTTCTCCTATTTGTAAAATGCTTAAACCTATTTTGCAAATTTGCCAGATTTCAGCTTCAACATGTCTCTATTATTTCTTATCTAGTGTGATCAATGTTGCACTTTTACAATCATTTTGTGTGACGTAGGGGGGAATCAAAATGCTAATTTGCAAATTTGAGGTATATTCCAGGTAAACTTCCACCAAATAGACAATATCTCCATCTTGTGGTGTATTCTGAATCTTATCTATTATTGCATTTGACCACTGCAACTGTCCAAGAGGAAAATTCATAGTTCTACACAAGAATTCATGTCTAAAAGGTGAGCATAAGTTGACTCTGTTTCTGGGTCATATCAATCCACTATATTTGTTTCTCACAAATAAAACACTATATATAACATATTGACTTTTTATACAATCACTATTATATTAGAATAATTTTCGCCAAGAGGTAGGAGGTAAACCACAAATAGTGCAACATTAGCAACTCATTATAATTAATAATTAATTAATTAGGTATTAATCAATATCAAAAGAAGGTTACAGCATTCACTTGTTAAACAAAAGCTGATTTAAAGATATAGCTAATTGTTTATCAAACAAAAGTTTGCATGTTTGCATAAAGATGAGAGTTAAATAATTAGTCATCATAGTTCATTGCTATTTCCATTTTGATATTAAAATACACCATCCATTTTAAATGGTGAACTGCCACCATTGCCAATTAGAAATTTAGCTGATTATGAGTATTTAGATACCTTTCCATACCATAATGTATTAATGAGAAGATAACTAAACTCCAGTAAGAATTTGTTGATACTAAAATTATTGTAGCATGGTTTCACTCAATAATTTTTATAGGCATTCTAAAATCATTTACAGGTCTAACAATTTCTTTTTGGTTGATCAGATTATCAGTGTAATTTCAAATTCATCTTTTGGATCACTTCAATTGAAAGTTAAGCAATTAACTTCAGCCACATACTTTTGATATAACATTTTTTGACCTATTTTTCAACCAAATTTATTAATTTTCTAAAAACAAATTTTTCTAAATATAATTCTAATTAAAATTGTTTATGTATACTTCATCAGAAGTGGTGCCTTTCATTTTGCAACTTTTTCTGAAAAAGTGAGGCTGACAAGAATGCCCTTAAGCTTGCATTCTTTCATATTCCTTAATGGTAGAGCTTATCTTATGATTAGGTTTGTGGTTAGTTAATAGCTACATTTTGATTTAGGATTATGTTGTGAGATATTGTTTATGTTATTATTATCTTGATGAAATTTTGCAATTATTTGGGTGGGAAGATAACCCCAAAAATGTAATATGATGTTATTGCCTAAATTCTTAGATCCTATTAGCTTTTTTTATTTATAGAATTCTTCCACTGCATCTTATTTCAATGTACAATCACAGTATTATTGAATTGAAACAAAAAAGTTATTGAATTGCATATTAATAACTTTTTTGCACAACTGAACAGTGTACATAGGAAAATTTTTTTAAGCTACAGTGTATTTACAATCATTACAAGAAATTTAAACAGTGCCATGTGACGTCATCAAATACAAAATGAAAGTGCGGTGTAGATTATACACTATGCTTAACTGTAAGTGAAAGAGATTATTTTACAAATTTATATATCTTAAAATTAATAGATTAACTAGCTCATCATCAATTGTTTCAATGCTATTGGTTTACTATGCAATGCAAAGAAAAAATTTGTTCATAGCCATAGTTGTTCACAAGTCAAATTTTGCAAAAAATTTTGTCCTATATGTCAATTTTAAAGGGAAAAATGAAGTAGATGCAATTGAATTTAATTTCATGAAAATGCTAACTAGCAGATGTTCAATTACATCATCAATTCTAATTGGTGAATGCTAATACTATAAAAAAAATGTAAAGATCATATCAGTATCATTTGAATTTCTCAAGTCAATTTTGGATTTAATGAATTTAAGAGCTAAGTCGTGCGAATAAGGGAAATAACTTAAATTATTTAATATTAAAGAGGATCAAAACAAATTTTTTCCGGCAATTTGTATAATAGATGCACGGCTAAATTCATCCATAAAGTTTATTTATATTTGATTTTTAAATGCTGGAGGCCTAAAAACGCATTTAAGAAAGAAATATATTCATTTCAAGTATGTTTTATACTATGTAATTGATTACGTCATTTTGTTTTGCTGTTAGTGGGCTACAACAAGTTGTGCTAAAATTTCTTGTCATGCATATTCAAGAAAATATTGATAGTATTGTAATGTACTTTTGCAACTTGAAATTTGCCAAACTTCTAGAATAAATTTAATGATCATTATGATCAGTGAGACATCTCAAATTGAAGTGAAACTAAGAGTTACCAGGTACTGTGGGTGACCCTTCTCATTTGGTCCAATCTGTTGGTCAGTACCAACATATAAGATATTTAAAGAAGTATTAATATTATACTTGACTTATGGTGATAAAAATGAATTTAGGTGAAGGCACTTCATTCACATGTGACCAATTATAATATACCTCTAGTAAGTCCAATATTTGAAACATTTGCAAATGCTTGGAATTGCTTTAAACAAGCCTATTAAAAATTGGAATTCTTTGGCTATTTTTGCTTAATTCCATAAAATTTTCAACAATATGTAAAACAGAGTTTTTCCAATTTTTAATGAGATTCAGTTTTTACTAAGAAATTTTTTCAAATTGCTGAACAATTGACACATATTGAAATAATGAACTTTCAGTTTCTTATATTGTTATAATAATCTTTGAATTATGATTTACATGGAATAAGATAGTCGAAAATTTATCATTATTGCCTAAATGTTTTTTTTCACTACACATAAGTTATTATACATATCTTTATGCATACTATTTGTGCATTTTTCCCCCAGTATTTTTAAAATTGATATGTGGGTCCCATACACATATCTGAAATTGTTTACGTTTATGTACAATAAATCCTGCTAATTAGTGGAAAATATAAAACCCACATAAAATCCTATGTAACAAAAAGCAATGTGTCATGGAAACTTTATTAATGAAATCTATTCCATTATATATAATATGTACAAGACACTGTTTGTGGGTCTGTTAGATGGGATTTAATCAAATATTTAATGACAAACAGCATCAATAATTAACATTCATTGCATGTTTCTTACATATATTACAGAAGAATTCAATTAAGATATTTTGAGAGATTCACAACTAACTTTATGGAAGGTGAGCAATACTCTATAGATTTGATTTTGCAATGAATTTTCCGAATACTTAGACTACCATTGTTAATTAATTTCATCATTTTTAAAAAAAATATCTTAAGATATATTGAAAATATAATTTTATTGTTTAGACATTTGACATGACATTAGCAAATTATATCAAAATTCAACAGTCAATCAAAATTATTATTTTATAGAATTTATGCCCTTTATGCGTTTCCTCTTGAGTAGAGATGCCTACCAACTCTTAAACTTAAATTTTTACAAAAAATTACTTTTTGTTTTTTTATGCATTGAATTACATTTTTTCGCATGCATTTTTTAATAAGCTCCCTTTTATAAATTTTACACCCCTTGAATTTAACTTCCGAATTATACAATATCTGTATATAAAACCCAATATATGTAAAAAACACATTAGCTATTTTGCTTGTTTATTGTAAATGTAATTTCTTCTGTATTATTTGTATGAACTATAATTGCAGATATTCAATATATTTTCTTTGCATATTTTATATCAAAGGTTTATAAAAAAGAATAGAAGCAAATATTTGAAAATAACTAAAATATTAAACTGAAAAACTACTTTAAAAATATACTAATTTTTAGATTTGATAAAAAGTAAATAAATGGAAAAAAATGATGTTTTATATTTTTAATAACAATAATAACAATCATCTAGGCAAAATTTTAGAACTCAAGTAAATGTCAGTTGGGTTTGGCAAACATAATGTCCCTAGGTGCTTTAAATATAATTTATTTGCTATATTTAGTCTAAAATGTGCTTAATTAGCTAAGAGTTTATTAAAAATCATTGATTACTTTTTGATTCTGAAAGGTAAATCATTTTTTATTCATTTAAAATTTTTTTTATACTAGTGCATTATTTATTACCATATGCTAAATGCTTTTAAAATGTAGTGCTCAGAAATCTGAGAATACCAAGTTAAAAAAACCGAAACTGCTCTTGCAAATTTGTTATTTTAAAATTTCAAAATCTTAAATGCCTTGTTTTATAACACTAGAAAGTCATTTAAAACTTGCAAGGAATTAAATATGATTTTATGTTTTGCAATTCTTTCTAAATATTTTGCAAGTTTGATATCCTGGGTACATGCAATTTCCAGCAATTCACTTATAGACCATGAATTAGGTATTAAAGCAGGCATATCTATATGCATATAGTATCATATAAATAAGAATAGTAAGCTAACATTCTAGAATATGGTGAAGTGCCATCAATTTTTGACAGATAAAACCTATAAATTTTTGCGATAACTGGCAAATGTCGAAAGTCAAGTTTCAATTAATTACTTGCAGAAAGTATATTTTATTAAAATTATGCATATAGTTCAACAAAAACATACACTTTACTAACAAAGATTTGCAAGATTTACAAAACATATCTTAGATAAATGTGTGTAAAGACTTAGATATCTTTCGAAGTTTTCTCGTTTTTAATTTTGTTGGCACTTTCAATTTTAAGGTTTTTGACTAATAATTTTCTTGTAATATACAGGTGTTCAGAAAAAATAATTTGGAAAAATCACATAGAATCCTCTAAACGGCTAAAATAGTGTTTTGGAAGAAAATATTGAAAATTTAATTGTCCAAGTGTTATCATTATTTGTAAATTGGTTAAGGTATATGTTTTTAAAACTAACTCTACAATTGCATCTTATTAAATAGTTATCTTCAAAACCATATATTTGAAAAATCAATTTTTAATAAAAAATTGCGTTAACCAGAGTTGGAAGTCACCCACACCACCTAACTCGTAAACTACTAGACTGCCACCCAGGTGAACAACCCAGCATTTAACCCATGTCAGACGAATTGACTAAAATTGCTCAAAACGTTTTGTAATACGTTGCTAAAATCCATTTTTAGTGTCTACCTGTTATAGGTAGCTGATAGAGTTTTATATGTTTTTGGCCGCCATCAATATTGCACGAAATGAGAATATATTATTTTATATATTTTATATATTCATTTATTGGAGACTGTGGACCCACAATTTCTTAGCAACAGACCTGCATCCACTTATAGCTCTGCCTGAGACATGCTAAATATTTTTTTTGCAAACTTTAGAACAAACAAATATTAACAAATTCAAAATGAAAATTTAAATCATTTTCTCCACCACGATGTAAGAGCAGACCACATTCTCCTTCCTCTATCTCTAACAGCATTTTTTACTGAAGATACGGCATTTTTAATAGTGATGCCTTTTGAATATACTATATTCTTTATAGATGGGCAATAGTAATTCACCATTCTGCCAAAACATTTTCCTAACAACTTCCCAAGTGAAATGGCTCCAAAAACAAAAACTAAGGAAAATATAAGTCCTAAATTTGACGATGAAGAAGTAAGCAATGCTGCCAATACGCCAAAACCAATTGCAAAACCATAACTACAAAATGTCTCGAATATTTTTTCTTTAAAGACCTCTTCATCATACTTTTCTTTATCATCTATCAAATGTTTTAACACTACAAAAAACTCAGCAGCAATAAAAATCCCGCATAGACCTGCACAAAACAAATTGGAAAATACATAATTCTGACTGATTTCAGATGCACATGCTGCAGCAAATTCATTTATTTCACAAGACATTGTCAGTTTATTATAACAACTATACTTTGCATAAATTTTTCCCATAAATTCAGCAATTTCCGTTTCCTGAGGTGCAGAATACATTGTTTTAGAAGAAGAAGTTACTAATGAACATATTGTAGAGAATAATCCAACATTGACTTGGCCTGAACAATTTTTACCAGTTTTAGCCCAAGTCGCAAAGTGTTCACAATTATTAGATAATAATGCATATTTTTTCTCATTAATTCGACTCCTTGCTCTCTTAATTACTACTTAAGGAGCATACCCTTCCTTATAAATGAATTTATTTATCAATCTAGTGCTTGACAAAGGATGAGTATTTTCTTTTATAATTAATTCATTTTTGTAGCTTTCCTTTGTGTACTCAGCAAGTGTGATTTCATTTGTATTTACACTTAATGCTGTAATGATGGCATGATGTTCATATCCTCTCAATCTATTAAATACAATATGATCTCCAACACTAAGATCATTAATGCCATGAACCTTTACTAATTTCCGATTAACATCAAAAATTATGCTTTCTTCTATAATTCCGTTTGCTGTTTCATCAATAACCTCTGCCAAAGGCGCATTATCTGGTTCCCCAAATGGTACTTGAGCCTAAAAGTATAAAAATCTATATAAAATTTCGGCTCGTATGAACTGTAAACTAGGCCTAATTTGACAACATTGATTAATTTTGATAATGGTTGAAAGTTTTTTTTAATATATCTTATTTTTATAAATCTTATATAATAATTCATAATTTAAATAAATTCTCATTTTGATTGAGTAATTCTTTTAAAAATATGAAAATTTCTTCAAATAACTTTGCCTTATGAGCAATTCTTAAATATTTTTCTTGGAAATAATTAGACCTCATCAATGAAAATATGCTGCTCGTGATTTAAAAGCAGGAAACTGCTCACTTACTTGATACATTGCCTGACACATTTACCAATGATCCGCGACCTAACTCTATCAAAGAAAGATTTATTTCCATAATACGCACAAAGTGATTAATTTAAAAGATTCAAGTTTCTTACTTCTAAAATTGTTCCTTGAATCTGTTAGTGTTCTTCCACTTTAATGATTATGAAGGACTTGTGATCCATCCCGACACGTCTAAGAATGACCTGCTGAAGACATATTACTGAAAGTTTTTTATGTTGAAGTTTCTCATTATGCTCACAAATCCGCTTAGCTGTTTGCCATTGCATATGCAACATTTTCAAATATACATACAGGTTAAAATGTAGGAACAATTTGTCATACTAAGATGATATTGAGAAATAACACGGTCAGAAGATCTGATCAAGCTTCCTCATGTTTTTCGCTAGAGGTCTCCTTGAATGTACCAATAAATATATATATATATATATATATATA
>CABFPE010000565.1:235170-279560 GCA_900660155.1 Hofstenia miamia | reverse complement strand
TAATCCCCTCCAGCTTAATTTTAATTGTATTTCTTCTTTGATGTCTATTCTTGATGTAATACATTCAACATCTACAGCCAATTGATTATATGGCTTTAGTAGCTCCTCCAATTCTGTTCAGTGTAAGCTTTGGTAAACATAAGTTTCATCATTGCCACTGTTTGCTGTTCTCTGATGTTCTGGAAATTTCTTTCCTTGATATCTCTAGCTTCTCTTGTAGCTTTGATTTCAACCAGGAACTGCTCATCATCAGTGTCTATCCATTTGATTGTTTTGCCTGGGTTGATCTCTCCCCATTTCTCGATATTTATTCTGTCAATGGTTTGTTGTGTTTTGGGAGATAGTAGTAATCTGGATGATGTTAGTAATTGTTCTTCTTCTATCATTTCTGCTTGGGATTTTGTAACCATTTCGCAGACTTCTACTGGTTCCATTATGCCTCCTCGTTTCATCATTTCCATGCTTCTAATAATTTTAGTAAATGTGCACTGCAGGCTATCTCATTCATAGCATTCCATTTTGTGATCAAGGATTTTCTGCACGTTTTTCTGTGTTAACATTTTCCTAATTTCGGCTGTGCTTGCTATCTTTCATTTGATAATTTTCCTTGTCATTAGCTATGGTTGATTTTGGAGTTGCTTTATCTGTGTTTCGAATGTTGCTCCCCACATGTACTTTTTCATGGGCTCATTGAATATTGTGATTTTGCTGGGGCATATCCCCGTCTTATTTGCGATACTTATTACTGACATTTTTCCCATCGGATTTTCGTTCATTATTGTTCAGCACAGTATCTTTTGCATCGTCTGCACTGGCTTCTCTGATCTATTCGGAGACTCTAACTTCCGAGTGTGACCTCTTAGCAGCCAGTTCTTTGTTTGCATGTTTATTGGAGCTATTGCAATCTCATATTTCTTTGCTTTTGTTATTCTGTGACGAGTATGTCGCGAGATCGGGAGTTTTATTTCCACATCCTCTGTTTTAAATATCGCTAATATCCACGCCGTAATTCTGTAGCATATTTCTGGTGCATTCTTTTCTTCGAACAATAATTGTTTGAAATCTTTTTTTTGTATTCAATTCATAGGCTCTGTTCACTTCTGTCAGTGCCATTTCTACTGATTTATGAAGCTTTCGTGATGGTGCATTGATCTTTATGTCTGGCCAACCTTCCTCTAGCTTCTTGTAGCTGGGGCATATCCCCGTCTTGTTTGCGATACTTATTACTGACATTTTTCCCATCGGATTTTCATTCATTATCATTTGGCTCAATATCTTTTCCATTGTCTGCACTGGCTTCTCTGATTGGTTTGGTGACTCCATCCCAGTGTGACCTTTTAGTAGCCAATTCTTTGTTTGTGTGTTAATCAGGGCTATTGCAATCTCATATTTCTTTACTTTTGTTATTCTGTGACAGGTATGTCGTGATATTGGGAGTTTTATTTCCACATCTTCTGTTGTAAATATCACTAATATCCATGCCATAGTTCTGTAGCATATTTCTGGTGCATTCTTTTCTTCAAACAATAATTGTTTGAAGTCTTTTTTCGTATTGAGTTCGTAGGCTCTGTTCACCTCTGTCAATGCCATTTCTACAAAACTTATGAAACTTCTGTGATGGTGCATTGATCTTTATGTCTGGCCAACCTTCCTCTACTTTTTGTTGCAATTTCATATTTTTCCAAATAGTTTGTATTTGTTGTAGGTGTTCTTGTTGTTGCATCAGACTACACTTTATGAATAATGTGTTGGCCTTTTCTATTCCATCTATATCTGACGTTAATTCTATTGTTTTCATCTGCCTGTAGAGGTCAATTGCAATGCATGGGTCTACCATAATTCTGTAGATCTGCGCCCAGTAATCTATTTGTAGATGGAATCATATTAACTCTGGGATTGTAATGGTTCTTGGTGTTCTCTCCCATGGGAAGATATTTTCGCCTAACATGCATGCCTCTTTTAAGTGCTCAGGAATTTCTTCATTTGTTGATATTGTAATAATTATCACTCTGATGTTTTGTACTCTTCCCATTCTCATTGTGTCATCTATTTTCTTTTCTAAATTCTTTGTATATTCTTTTTGTTTTAATATGTGTATGATCATGAGGTTTTCGTTGTTGATGTTTATCTCTGATATTTCGGCAATTTTGTCTTTGTAGACCATTATCACTTGCGTTGTATCCAGTGTGAATGCATCATCAAATACGACGTGAACTGTACAGCGCATGTATGGCCTTTCTAACATTTCATTCATTTCTTCAGGGTAACTTATGATGACGTTTACTTTTGATCTATTATTTGTGTCAAGCACAATTGGTAAATTCTTCCCTTCAGTTCTCACGACTTTCTGTATGTGAGTTTTTGTTTCCAGGGATAGCTTTGTGAATGCATTATAATGCATCTTCGATGTTCCCATAAAGTAAGGGTGTAAGGTTTCTCCATCAATCTTTGACATTCACTTTTCTCTCTCTTTTGATCTTATGGTTCTTTCTGAAGTCGTTTCTGAGGAGGCATGTAGCTGAGTCATCCTTAGTGGTTGCATACTGGTGCTCAGTTCACAGTCCAAGGGCTGTGAATCTGTGCTAATAGTTTCTACTGATTCGCCCTTGAATTGTCTCACAGTTACTCCTATTAGCACTTGACCAGCTGTGGTTCTGGATGAGATGACGTCAGCTTTGAATCACTTTTGTATCTCCACGGTTCTTCCACCACTTACACCTTCCCCCGGAACTCCTCATGTCTCACTGCCCTTGAATTGGCGTCATGGACATTGGGAGGGAAAGTTGTGCTGTGCACCAGTTTTCTGCGTGCCCTTGAATTGGTGGTGCAGATCCCTGGTGGGAGAAGCTTTTTGTCAGTTGGTCTCTCTGCCCTTGAATCTGCCTTGAGGACTACTAGGACGCCTTCTCACTCTATGTCGTCTGTTCACCAGTTCCTTGTTCTCATCCCTTCTGCCCTTGGTTCAATGTCTGGTTTGAGAACTTCTTTGCAACTCTCCTTCTCCTGTTTGTTGTTGAGAGCTCCTCTGGTTGTTGGGTGCATCATTTTCTTCTAATTTCCTAAATGCAGTTAGTAAATTTATATCCCATGTTTCGGACAATATTTAAAGATTAAATTCTCTCTTTAACCAAATTGTGATTAACTTTATTCATTCTTGATATTTTTATTGAGACCTCTAGAGGTTTTCTAAAAAATGTAAAAAATTGCTCAAGAACATATTGGTACATAGTTAAAAAGGGGGTATAATTGAATAATTATTTATATGGGTATGGCTGCAGTTTTTTCACCCCCTGGCTGGAAAAGCCTGAATTTCGAAAAAACGCCTTTTTTCTTATCAAAATCAATAGAAAAGTGTAAAAAGTTATTGACAACTGATCATTTTGAAAAAGCTGCATATATACTACCCTGCCTTTCTTTACTACTTGTTTTCAACTTCCAGACTTGGTTTGTGTCTGTGAGTTTAATCGGTGTGAACACGTATACTTTGTCTCCTACCTTATGTGCATGACCATAGATTTTTTTATTATAATTGCATTGCTGTCTCACTGCCAACTTTTTTATGTTGTGACACATTGTTTGTGAATCCCTGTGATCTGGTTTTTTAGTTAGGGTGTATTGCATCAAAAGCAGGGTTGCTGCCTCTCTTTTGAACATTGCCTTGAATGGTGATACTCCAGTTGTTGCATGTACAGAGGTGTTATAATAGTATTTGATCATTTAGATAACCTCTCTCCATCTGCTTCCTCCTATTTGTGTTGTTGCTACTCTGATTAGCTTAATTAGTGTTTAATTGAGTTGCTCTACTGCTCCATTAGCCTGCAGATGATACGCAGTTGTTTGTTCACTTGCAACTTCTAGGAGCTTTGCCATTTCTTGGAAAAGTCCGCTTTCAAATTGAGGCCCCTTGTCTGTTATGATCGTTTTCATTGGTCCCAATCTCAGTATCCACTCTTTTAAGACTATCTCGGCTGTGGTTTCCGCCGTGGTGTTTTGCATCAAGACCATCCTTGCATATTTGGTAAAATTGTCTACCATTACTAGTAAATACTGATAGCCTTCTGTGTCCTTCTATAACATTTCAAGATCTATGTGGACTATTTCATTAGGTTGAGTCATGATGATTTTTTCTAGTGGTGCTTATTGTGCTGTTTGTTGTTGAGGAGGCATGTAGTGCACTTATTAATGATATCTTCCATGACTTTCCTGATGGCTCTTGTTATGAATTGTGCGTTGAATGTTTTCTCCGTCTGTGTTATTCCTAAGTGACCCTTCTCGTGTATTGTCCGTATTAATTCTCTCTTGAAGTAGTCGGGTATTGCAATGCAGATATTCCCAGCTTTGACATATAGTAGTCCGTTCCTGCTGATCTTCCATTTGTATTGTTCATAGTATCCTGCTGTGATTTTAGATAGTGTAGTTCAAGGTTCCCTGATCTTCTTTATAATCTCACCTAGGATTATATCATCTTTTTGTTTGTCCACTATCTCTTGTTCAGTTATTTCTTCTCTTATTAGTATTGGTAGTACTGCTTGACCTTTGTTGTCCACGTTTATTTCTGGTAGTCCTTCATATTCAGTGTGTGGCAGGAACTGAAATTGCTTCTTCTCTCTATCTATTTTCATTGCGTCTCTCTGGTATTCTGGAAGTGTGTCCAGAAGTCCGCATTATTATGTAATGTGCCTTTTCTATTTTTTACTGTAAATGTGAATATGTTTAGGTATTCAATACACTGAGAAACTATTCCTGACTTGTCTCCTGAGAACTTCTTCAGCCAGGCCAAGCCACTATTGCTCTAAATTCTCTTCCAATAAGGAAGTGTCGAAATTTATTAATACTCTCAATCAATGCAAGCATCTCCACCTTGGTAGAGCTGTAGTTCTCTTCACTTGCAGCTGAAGAACTGAATGGGTACTTCTTTTCCGTTTCTTGTTTGTCCCAAGGTTGCTCCAATTGCTACCTTGCTCACATTGCAATCTAGTATGAATTTTTCGTTGTAATCTGGTGTGTTGAAAGACGGTAATTTCGCGAGTTCTTCTTTGATGTTGTCCAATTCCTCCTGCTCTTCCCAAGTCCATACAAATGGTACAGACTTCCTCATTAATCAGGTCATCTTCACCGTCTTGCCAGCTATATTTGGAATAAAGGTTCTGTAATAATTGAAGAATCCCATAATTCTCTGTATATCTTTTTTGTTGTTCAGTTTTTCTATCTTTCTGATCATCTCTCTGGCATTGTCCTTCATGCATATCCTGCCTTTCTCTATCATTCTTCCAAGGAACACTATCTTCTCTTTCAGGATGTCACACTTACTTCTGTTAATGCGAAGTCCTGCATTTTCTAGAATTGTTAACGTCCTCTCTAGTTTTTCCAGGTGTTCTTGGACTGTATTGCTTGTGACTATGATGTCGTCTATATAAGCGTCAACTCCCTCCTCCATTCTATGTGTCTTGTTCTTCACTACCTTTGTTATATACCTCTGAAATGTTGCTGGTGCATTGCAGAGTCCAAACGCCATATATAATCATTTGTACAGCCCTTATGGCGTTATGAATGCTGTCTTCTCGATGTTGTCTTCTTCCATCTTCACTTGCCAGTAGGCCTTGCATAAATCCAGTGTTGTAAAATATTTGTGTTTACTAGCCTCATAGAGCATATCCTCTGTTCGTGGTAGGGGGTACGAATCCTTTTTTGTTACCTCATTTAATTTGTGGAAATCGATACATAGACAGTACTGTTTTCCCTGTTTTAAGAACATGGTTGGTGCTGCATATGAGCTCTCACTTGGTCGAATGATTTTATTGTTGATTAATTCTTCCAGTATAGAATTGTGCTCTTCTTTGATTTCCATCTCCTCTTCTTTTACTTTTATGGTTTTGTTTGCATAGTTAATGACACAACTGTTTTTTGTCCAAAAATCGTTTCCTAATATAACTTCATATGGCAGTGAATTGTTATGTGTATCCACTACTACTAGAGCTTGTTCGAACGTTGTGTTCGTGATTCTCATTTGTGCAACATTTATCATTCCTTTTGCATCAATATAATCCCTGAAGTGTTAATTAATCTCTTGTTACAACTCTTCATATCTTCTCACTTGAAACCCAGTTTCATAGCGCATTCGTCAGTAATTATAGATGTTGCTGCTCTGGTGTCAATTGTCACTTTTGTCATCACTCCGTTAATTGCTATTGTTATTGTATTCATCATATCAAGGTTCCTTAGGATCATTATTGAGGCACTGTTGTCATGAGTCGGCACTCTACTTAGTTTTCTTACTCCTCGTTGGTTGGTGATACTTCATTGAATTCATCTTCTGTCTTTAATATATCCTCTTCATTGTAGTAACATTTATTTGTTTTGGGCAATCTGGATTTTTGTGTTCTTTCTTTCCACAACCGTAGCATTTGACATCTTTCTCCTTTACTTTCCTATTCTTACCATCCTTTCCTTTAACCTTTATTATTTTTTCTTGTTTTGCTTCAGTATAGGCTTTGTTGGGGATGCGCGGCTTGAGATTGCTTCTCCAAGTTGGTCTGTCTCTATGCCATGCGGCTTTCTTGTATATTTGGGCGTTGTTTTCAATAGTCGCTTGTATGTCGACCACTTTCCTAATCATCCTTTCCAATTTGTCGTCAACATCGCATTTAATTTCAAACTGCATTCTGTTGCTTTCAGGCATCCCCTTGCAGATGTGCGAGAACAAGTCATATTTTGAATAACTGTTTCCTCTTGAACTGAGCATATGTAGTCGCTCAACTTGTTGCATGTAGTTTACGATGTCCTCAGTTTTTCTCATTTTTGTTGCATTCAAAATGATTTGGTACTGGTTTTTGAAACTTTTGTTCTCATAATAATTGATGAAGTCTCTGATTAATATTGATAATTTCTCTTTGTTTCTGCATCCGGAAGCAAGTAGTGTTGGGATGCTGCTCCTGTTAGATATAATGGGAGTCTCACTGCCACTGCCTGTTGGCTCACTTTTCATTCCACCATCATCAATTCAAACATTTGTAGCCATTCAGCAAATGTGTAATTGTAGCCATCTACAATTCCGTTGAATTTGGGTAGTGTCACCTTACATGGTATCACGTCACTGGCTGTTGCTTGTGGTAGGATTGAACTCTCGTATTTCGGTTTCTTGTGATTTGTTATTGTGTCCTCCTCCTGCAGTTGCATGGTCACTGCTTTTGTAATCTCGTTTATAATTTTCTGTTTTTCAAAGTCAGAATCTTCGTCTGATTCTTCATATGTTACCTCTTTGCGGGTAAGTATGTGTGGTGCCTGTAGCTTGCTCTCCTTTCTGGAATGGAATTTGATTTCATGAGTTTGCATGTTCTTTCTATTCTCCTCTTCCATTAGTTGTAGCAATCTCAATTTATCTTTCAACTGTTCCAGTTCTCCCGCCTGTAGGTCATTATCCTCAATTAATTGTCTATTTGTTCTCTCCAGCTCTTGATTTTTTTCTTGCCATTGCTGGTTTTGTTCTAGAAACCTTTTATTGGACTCAGATAGTTGTTGGGTAAGGGTTTTAATTTCGTTTTGAAATAGTTGACTTTGTTCCTCAAGCCGCAGTTCCATGTTCACTCTAATCTCACTCAATATCATTTCATTTTGTCATTCCATTTCTTTGACTTTCTCAGTCAATTGTTCTACTTGTTGTCTTAAGAGTTCTTCATTCTCCTAACTCTTCCTTAACATGATCATTATATCCAATGGGTTTGTGTCTGGGGGGTTCGTTTCTGGGGGTGAATTGAGGGACTGTAATTTCATGTAAGTTGCTGAGTCCTCACCAAAATATGGTGATGATCGTATTATTCTGGGGGTTACTGCCTTGACTGCAGTTTTCTTCACACTTCCTTTTTTTCCTTTTGTCATTTTTCTTCTGGTTTGAGGTGGCTTTCCTATCTCTAGGTCGCAATCCCAGGATCTCAGTGAAGTGCTTTGTTCGGTTCAGGGTATCCCTCTTGTTAGATCATGTAGCAGTTTGCTGCTTTTGTACTTTCACTTGTAGCTTTTTTTGTCGTCATGCGGGTAGTTTAACTGAATGTTTCTTCTTTAGATTTGCTGTTCTTGGCTGTCATGGTCGCCATGTAATATCCTCTACCAGGCATTATCACTGTTTATCTACTGTTACTATATAACATTAGCTGTGGTATTGAGGGTAAGGATTTACTTGTTGTTACTGCTTGACTAGTTTCTTCTATTAACTTATGTAACCTAGAACTAACTGCTCACTTTTTAGGTGATGAAGCCATGCAGTAATCTCTATGACGATCTTCGAGTTGGCACCTGCCTGAAGTGGATCTCCACATCCAGTTTCACCATTCCATTTGATGCTTGAGTGCCACTTCTCGGCTCAGTAGCTATAAATTATTAGAAATGCAGTGCAGTTCGGTTAAACTGCAGGAGCCAAGTGTCCGTAGCTTCCAATTTTCTCAAACCAATCAAATTTTGTATTGCCATGCTACCTATGGATAACTAATTTGTTTAATATATTTTTTATTTAATTACATCGATTTATTTAATTGTAATTTAATTCGTTACTGATTATTTTTTTTGCAGGTGCAGTGCGGTTGTGGTTAAAAAAATTCGCTTGCTGTGTGGATGCTGGAACATGAAACTGTACCCATGCACACCTCTGATATCACTCCTACATCTGATATCCCTTTGGAAGATGCAATTGAAACCGAAAATCACTATTGTATACTGAGCCCACTCATCCATACTGTGATAATGCAACTGGCATGGAGATCAGCTCACAAAAAATCATGCCATGTACATATACCACAACCTGAAGAAAATCAGTATACCAATAACCTCCGCAATCTCATCAAAACATTAAGCTTAGAGAAGTACAAGCAAAGCCAACAAAAATTCATACAAAATGATGACACCTCACGCCTCTAAGCCCATTCATCTGATATCAACACTCAAATTAGGCTGCTCATAAAACTAAAAGGACTGCTCATCTATTTTAAGTTCTATAATATCTTTACAAAAAATCAATACACTATGCAATGCTCTTGTGATCTCATTAAAGATGCTAAATCTTAAGTTTTACAAATTACAAAAACTCTCACAACTGAGCTGGAATCCATTAGTTACGCTACTTGCACTCCAGAATTCTCTGATATTCTCTCTTGGAGCAACCCGCACACTGTTTCTCTCTTACAATATGCTCAGCAGCTGACACAGCCAAAAATTGTGGAATTGGTGGACTAAAAACAGCCCAGCTTAGGGGGGAGGCATTTGGCATCACCCTCTGCATTTCAAAAATTTCCCAATTAGGAATTTGAAATTAATTAATGTTAAATCGTGCCCAATGAATTTGTAAATGCCTCTAGTGACGTCATTTGTTTAAACAATCTGTGCTATTTTTGAAGATTTAGTATTTCTGCTGCACAGTAATACTGAATTTTGTTATTATCTTACAAAAGGTCACAAGGCACCTGCTTATATTTACGGTATGCTTTAGTGCCACGTTTTGTTTATTATTACCAGTTTCCTTTTCTTTAAATATGATGTCTTTGTTAACTCATGAACTTCTATAACACTAACTGAACTGGAACAAATGAATAAATAACAGCAACATTTGGCCGATTTCACTCAGTCATTTATTAATTCCGCTCTTCAATTCACTCATAAAAGAGCGGAATTAATAAATAATTGAGTGAAATTGGCCAAATGTTGCTGTTATTTAGTCATTTGTTCCAGTCCAGTTAGTGTTATAGAAGTTCATGGTTAACTGATGTTTAATAGAAGTTACTCACTGCTTAATTCTTGTTGTGTACATAATATTTTAAAAATGCTTTTCTAAATTACTGATCGTTGTTTAGGGTGCCTTATTCAGGTACAGCTTTACAAACCCATCATATTGGCACTTCGGCAAGTTAGGAATAGGATTTTACACTTTTCTTGTAATTTGTAATGTTTAATATTTTATTGCAGCATCAAAATTGCGCGAGCTGAGGCTTACACTGAGCTTAGCTTTATTAGCACATAGGAAACTCTGTGCACCCAAGAGCTTTTAGGGCTTCTCTCTCTACGTTTAAATTAGGGCTCCATCTAAAATGACTCTTTCTTAGTAATCTTTTAATTTTGTATTAAACGTCATTTTCATATCTTTAGTCAACATCTACTATTTGCATTTAACCAATATATTTAGGAAATCTGACATAAGCCCTATATATAAAAAGGCGACCCTCTAAATGCACAAAATTATAGGCCCATCAGCATTGGCCATCCCTTTAGTAAACTATTTGAAAAATTATTAAATAATCAAATAAATGCATATTTGATATCTTAAAATATTCTTTCAAAAAAACAATTTGGTTTTCGTAATGGTTATAGCACTCAAGATGCAATTCAATCAATATCAGAACAAATAAAATCTAATTTAACCCTAAACAAATGTAATTGTGTTGCACTCCTTCATTTGAGCAAAGCTTTTAACTCAATGAATTTTGACATATTAAGAGACAAATTAATATATTATAACTTTGATAACAAATCTGTTAACTTAACAATGAATTTCCTTAAAAATCGAAAGCAAAGAGTTATACTTAATGGTAAAAAATCAAAATATATTATAACGGACCATGGGGTTCCACAGGGCACAGTTCTCAGACCTATTCTATTTGCAATCTGTTAATGACATAACTCAACAGGTAAAAAAAAATTAAAATTAATAAATATGAGATGAAAACTTGTCTTTAAAGAACTATTTTAAATGCTTTAATGGAACTAAAAATCTCCAATATGGCATCGAAAAGTTAACAAAATATTTCTCAAATAATAAATTGAAAGTAAATATTGAAAAAACACAATTTATAATATTTTCCCCTAAGACAAACAGAAATCTCACAAAAAAACAGAACTTAGATTAAATAATGTACCAATAGAAAAAGCGAATCTATTAACTACTTAGGTGTTGAAATTGACAATGATTTAAATTTCGAGCAATTCTTCATGGCTAAAATTAAATAATGGCTTCTGGAGTTAGGTATCTTTATCATCTCAGAAATATTTCAAATACGTACAACAAACAATTAATAAATGCACTCTGCCTTTAACACTTTCAATATTGCTCATTCCTCTTTACAAATATTAATTCAAAACATTGCATCCTCTGTCTAAGCTTTCAATTGGTCCCTTAAAACGTTCAATTTCGCACAAAAACATGACAATGCATCCAATTACCGATTAAAACACAAAATACTATCTCCTTATTATCAAATTCAAATGCATATGTTATCAATATTATTTAAACTCAAATTTGGCCAGGCCGCCATTTCGTTTTTAAAACACTTTATGAAATTAAATAAATATTCTCAAACATTTTTATACTTGGTTAAACATTTTAGTAGTTTTCACTACACAGCAATTAAATTTTGGAATAACTTAAATAAAGAAATTGTAGTAGACAATTCCTACTTAGCAACAATAATACATTACATTCATTTGAAAATGACACAGACATTTCAATATTATATATATTTATAATATTTGTAAATAGCTTTTTGTAGTTTTGTAGTTTTTAAATTTTTGTACTAGTTTATTGTAGCAATAAATTGCTTTAAATCTTATGCATTCTTATTGGTAATTTATTATTAATATTTTTGCGTTAATTAAATATCCTTTTGCATGTTGAAATTTTGTAGATTGTAGAATTTTGGATCCTTCAAAATTAATAAATGCAAAAATTTCCCGCATTAAGCATTAGTTTTCTAAGATGCATTTTGCTAAATATGCTACAGTTATCATTTTATACCTTGAAAATGTTCTCTCTTCTCATTCAAGAATTTGCAAAAAGGACGATTTTTATAAGATTTTAGGCGATAAAGATCTAGAATTTGAGTGTCATATAAATGAAAATGTAAGAATGATATTCAAATGGAGAAACATTCAATATTTGGGACTTAATCAAAATGCATCAATTGAGAAAAAAGAAATTCCATTCTTTCATAACCAGTCCTCTGTAAGTTTTAAAGATTTGAAAATTGTACATGGTTATCCAACATTGAAAGTTAAAAGCCTTTCACTGACAAATGTTTATATTATTTACGACGGGAACAGTTTTTTTAGCATGAGGAATCTACCAAGTTTGACATATCACATCCGTCTGCATGTAGACAATTGTGTTTTTGATAATGAAAACCAGTGTGGAATTTTATTCTCTTTGTTTGTTCATTCCATCAACATCTCAATTTCCAATTCAAAATTTAGAAGGTTTATTACATATTCCGTTTTATATTTTGTAGGCAATGAAAAGTATCATAACAGTATTGTTTTCGCAAATAATTCCATCATTTATGCGAATAAAATTGACACATTTATTTTGGTTATAAACTCCAATTTGATTTTTGCCAATAATACAATTAAATTCAATCATAACTTTGAACATTTTCTTCATGCCTTCAATTCCAATATTTCTTTCTGTGACAATAGTGTTTCCATGAATTTTAATATTAGGCATTTCTTCAATTACCAATCTCAAATTAATACAAAAATAAATATTTCTAACAATCATTTAAAGTTCAATTTTATAAAAGTATTTTTATTTACAAGTTCAGGTCCAGGGCACATTAAAATGACGCATAATTTGTATTTTGAAAATGCATTTGATAACATTATATTTGACACTTCTTCAATAAAGAATAACTATGTGTTGGACAATGAAGAGTTCTCTTTTGAATAATTTCACTCTGTTTGCATTTAAGAAAGGATCAGGAAATGTCACCATTTCTAACAGTAAATTTAATTTTGGTGGGTTTTATCAATCTCTAACATCATGTCCATTGATTGATGTTGAACTAATCAAGAGCATCAAAGTAATCCATTCAAAATTAACTGCATGTGATACAAGAATACAAAAAAGAATTCAACTTCTTTGTGGAGAGCAATATACTGTTAGTCAAGTGGAGTGTTTTAGCAATAAAATCAAATGCGATACAGATGATTATTTTCTGTTGAAAGTTGTTTTTCCAACAGGATTAGCAGTACTTATTGGTTGGATTATATTGAATTTATTAACAATGAAAGTTAAAAAACTGTGGAAAATATTATTTAATAGATCTACACAAACTCAATTTCTGGAAGAATTTTATGGTAGTGCAGCGAACTATTATGATAGCCTTGGTGATTCAATAAATTAATTAAATTTTATTAAAATTTCAAATAAAGAATTAAACATTAAATTGTTTTTCATTAATAGGTTTGAAACTAATGGGGAAGCCTTAATAGATTTACGCCCTGAAGTAGAACACTGATAGAAAGTAAATTTATTCAAATAACATATACATATACACATAAAGTCAACTGAATTTCTAGAAGTGGTCAATAAGCATCAAAACTGCAGAAATTTAACTCTACATACACACATACATCTTAACAACCTTAGAATGTATAACTAGTAAAAAAGTTAAAGACAACATAAATAATTCTAATTAAGCAATGTGATTGATAGTGAACTTAGAATGTAGGTGAAAATGCCTTATACATTGATCTTAAGTCCTTGATGGATTCACGTTTGGGGACATAATTTCAATATCTCAAGTTTTTTAATGAAACTCTTAAAGATTTAAATCATGATGTATTTTTATTGATTTCCTACTGCTTACTGATAATTTTATGCAGGGCGGCAACAGAGTGAGGGGGAAAGTCCCCTCCTAAATGTTTTAAAATTAATCTTTGTCAAACTAAAAGTAAAACGTTTCAATATATACTATATTAAATATTTCCACAGCTTTCTTGAAAATTATACATTACATATATATATATATATATATATATATATATATTGTAAACTTTTGGAAATAAATAATAAATGATATTGTAAATATATAGAAGAACATAAAGTAAATTACATTAAAATCTATGAAAATCTTAACTTGCTATACTGGCAGAAATCTGCCAGTATGCTCGCTTGAATTTTGTAGAATGCATTCGTTTTAGTAAATCATAATATCAATTTCATATTTGAGAGATCACAAAAATTCGTTCATCAGCAATTATATATTAACTGAATTTTCGATAAGTATAAACATTTTTAGTTTATTTTATCTTTAAATATTAAATCATATGACAATGCTGATTCTTTGAATTTTCCGAAATTTAAATTAAATATTTGCACAGCTCTCTTTAAAATTACACATTACAAATATATATGTACACACATATATATATCTATATATATATATATATATATATATATATTAGGGTTATAACTTTTTCTGATTTTAAAAGCCTGGGTTTTTTTTGATGAATAATATTCAATTAAATACAAAACAACTATTTTTAGTGACGTCATTCAAAAAAACCTTGCGCGAATTGAATAAAGTTTAAATAAAAAAATGATGAAATCATACATTAATTTTTAAAAACGTGAAACATTGTAAAGTTATAAGTTGTTCGTTACGACAAATTTTGCACTTAAATAAGAATTCGATTTACTGCTTAGCACTATTTCTTGCATCTTCTTCACTCCTCTCTCTGCGATGATATTCGTCCTAGGTATATCAATTCCCGAATGTTCATTTTTATAATATTTTGTGAAAGTTTTTAGTGCCTTTGGAGATTTTTGAGCTTGGATAGTATTGAAAAGAAGATCATACGAATTGAAATCAAAATTCTGACTGGAAAACCAAGCTTTGGCCCAATCATTTGCTATAAAAAAACAGATAGATTCCAGCCATGCTCTCCATTGGAGAAGGAGAAAGAATGCTATTATTGCAAAAGATGCACGAGAATTCCATCTGGCAATGTGTAAAGAAGGTAGCTTTCTCCAATGAATTGTTGGCCATTTTAATGTTTGCTTGTAAGTCATAAACGCCTCACAAAGTTAAAAAAAAACTTAAAATCATCTCGCCATCCTGGATTGTTTTCTTGATGAAATGGTGGTACTTCTGGACTATATTTCACTTGCAAAATTTGATAGTTTTCATAGATTTTGGTAATGAAAGGGTAATGAATTTCAGGATTTTAGATGAACACTCAATCTTGAAATCCATTATATGCCTTAAAACAAGATCAAGAATGTGATGTTGGCATCCAATGAACTGAGGAGACTCATAACCTTTTTCAATCATAGCTCTTTGAAATCTTACTACTACTCCATTTTGACTTCCAGTATTAACTGCAGTAGTATCACATATAATCATCACTATGCTTTGCCATGCATTGTAATCATTCATAAGATCCTCAATTTCTTTAAAAACATCTTCAGCCNTAATTTGTAACAAAGGTCTATTCAAAAACCTTTGGTTTCATCAATTGTTTATAAATATAATTGTCAAAAGTGTGACAGCTTCTACATTGGTGAAACCAAAAGGCATTTGAAGACACGAATTCAAGAACATATTTATGGACACTTACAATCCGAAATTTATATGCACTCAAAAATACATGAAGCATCAACACCTGACTTTAATATTTTAATTAAACACAAATACACAAAGATCGCAGAATCAATTTATATTAAGGAAGAGAAAACTAATGTAATATCCTCTACCAGGCATAATCACTGTTTATCTATGGTTACTTTATAACATTAGCTGTGTTATTGCGGGTAAGGATTTACTTGTTGTTACTGCTTGACTAGTTTCTTCTGTTAATTTAGTAACTTATGATTAACTGTTTACTTTTTAGGTGACGAAACCATGCGGTAACCTCTGCAACGATCTTCTAGTGGGCATCTGCCTGAAGCGGATCTCCACATCGAGTTTCACCATTCCATCTGATGCTTGAGTGCCACTTCTCAGCTCAATCAAGATAGCTTATGTGTACCCTACATTAGCTTGGTGCTTACTCAAGACATGATACAACTCGACTTAAACTCTATTGTGTGAAAGTCTTATATCTATTTGCAACCTGAACTGTTACTAGTTGTTCATTAAATATTACATGTAGCCATTACCAAAATATATTGGCTTATTTAAATACATTCTGTTCAAACAACTTCCTAACCTACATTTATAATTTACTACATGTATGGTCACTTTATTGGTTGATTATGGGTCATTAATTTAGATGTAAAATAGTATTAAGATAATTCCTAAGGTTTGGTAATCCAAACATTTGCTGACAGTTAATTATCTAATACATGTAGAATTGAAATGCTAGTCAGCTAATCAAGAGAAAACCCCTAGAATCATTCCCTGTGATGTATTCAGACCACTACTAAACACCACTCGATTAGCTCGACATCA
The DNA here is from genome assembly GCA_900660155.1 of Hofstenia miamia. Classification (NCBI taxonomy): domain Eukaryota; kingdom Metazoa; phylum Xenacoelomorpha; order Acoela; family Hofsteniidae; genus Hofstenia; species Hofstenia miamia. Next base: position 263,355 of record CABFPE010000565.1, on the reverse strand, counting down.
TATTAAAAAATCAAACCATTAATGTGAAAACAAAATAAGAATTATAAGTAAAATTCTTTATCAACTTCTTACAGTGTTTTAATCTATTTATAGTATTCCAAAAAGAAGTACCTGTCGATTCAAATTTAAACTTTCTGCCAAGATGGCGGCTAAAAACAATGTAAGCGTCATTTAGTCAAAAGTAATTTTATTGACAGACACAAATATCTCTTTTTTGACACATGTTGTTTCTTAGTTGCATTTTACAAATATATCTGAAATAATAACAACTGATCTAATTACAATTTTTTTAATCTACTTCTTTTTGATCTTATTCTCCTCTTGCAACGTTTGCAGCTTATTTCTGATTTTATTTGGATGATGCTACACGCCCCCTCAGCTTGCATTATTTTTAGCACAGCTTGTTCTCCATGCACCAGAGTGTCTGCCTGTTGAATTATCATTTCCACTTGCTAATCGACCCACATTGTTTCCTCGAATTGAGTTTGCTTTGTCATTTTGAGAACTGCCTCTCTTTCTGTTGTTACAACGTTTGCGTATTTCAGGAAATGTGCTTCTCGGATGTCTTCTGCTATTGGTGTTATTTCTCTTAATTCGTTCATTTTCTGTGAGAAGATGTCGTAGTATTTGTGATAATAATTGAATGCCTTTAATGCCTATCATTAGTGTCATTTGTGCGTCGGCTCTGCTCATATGTGCTAGATCTTCTCTGATTTGGTTGTGGGATAGAAAAACATAAAGACTTTCCGTAGACTTCAAGTATTGGCCACATCCTTGTAAAATACTGATGTTGTCTCTTACCTCCTTTTCTGTTATAGTGTTGTGATCGTTTTTATTTATCCACATCATTGTAATGATTTCAACCCACTTCATAACATTGTAGTAGCAGTATTTCTTCTCTCATATTGTAGCATCACCCAAAAAGGAATAAGCTGCAAAAGAAAGATTAACTTCGAATGATTACAGTGATTAAATATAATCAAAAATATGATTGTAAAATTTAGTTAATTATCTTATTCATTTTGTAAGATGCAACCAAGTCACAATATTGTGCAATTTAAGAGAAACACCATAGCAGGTTAAGTACTATTTGACAAATAGTAACAAGCAAAATTACGCTTATGTAAGAACCGCCATATTGGCAGAAGATTTATTTGAAATTCAAAATCAGCAGGTACTTTACAATTTTTAAATAAATAGCTTAGAATTTAAGAGAAATTTGATGAACAATAAATTCTTCAGAGTTTATTTTATTTTTCATTCTTCATTTATCTGGTTTGATATTTAATAAAATGTTCAGCTAAGCAAGTTGTGTTGAGTAGTGGCTGGATTCCATCATGGGATCGATTCAAAGGGTCCTTGTGCCAGTCATGATCTCCACATAACAGTTCCTCTCCTTCATTAATGATTGACCAAGTTTGCTGCACCATCTCAGCTCAATGGGAATTAATTATGTGTACCTTACATTAGCTCAGTGCTTGTACTCATGTAAAGACGTAACTGACTTAGACTCAATTTTGTAAAGTGTTTGCTAGATTTAATAAGTAAAGCAACTGGGCATTGACACTAACTACATTAAATTAATATCAAAGTACCCATTACCGTAAAATTACTGGCTTTAATAATTAGTTAATATGTTGCAGTTTCCTACACTTACATTTAATAACAATACATGTAAAGTCATTTATTTGGTCAATTATTGTCAAGTCTCCTACTTTTAGTAATATAGATATAACCCTAATGTTTGACTATCCAGCCATTTTGAGAAACTGTTAAAATGTACATGTAGTGATCAATTTCTTGAGTTTGCATGTTGTTTCTCTTCTCCTCTTCTATTAGTTGTAACAATCTCAGTTTATTGGCATGATTCTACATTATCTTTCAATTGTTCCAGCTCTCCTGCCTGTAGGTCATTATCTGTTCTTGATTTTTTTCTTGCCATTGTTGGTTTTGCTCTAAAAATCTTCTGTTGGACTCCGACAGTTGGTGAGTAAGGATTTTAATTTTGTTTTGAAATACCTGATTCTGTTTCTCTAACTGCATTTCCATGTTCACTCTAATTTCACTTAGTATCAATTCATTTTGCTGTTCTATCTCTTTGACTTTCCCAGTCAATTGTTCTACTTGTTGTCTTAGTATTTCCTCACTTTCTTGGCTCTTTCTTAGCATAATCATTATTTCCAGTGGGTTTGTGTCTGGGGGGTTCACCTCTGGGGGTGAACTAAGAGATTGTAGTTCTGTGTCTGTGGCATCTGTTGCTGAGTTCTCACTGAAGTATGGCGATGATCGAATTGTTCTGGGAGTTACTGCTTTTGTTGCAGTTTTCTTCGTGATTCATTTTCTTCCTTTTGTCATATTTTCTAACTGTTGTCATGTTTTAAATGTTATGTGTTGTGTTGCGTGTTAATGGCATGCAGTCATACTGAGAACTTTTGGGAGTACCTGTACTCTTTTGATCACTTGTTCTATCCCATTTGTAACCTAGAATTAACTGCTCACTTTTTAGGTGACAAAGCCATGCAGTAACCTCTATAATGATTTCCTAGTGGGCCTCTGCCTGAAGCGGATCTCCACATCGAGTTTCACCATTCCATCTGATGCTTGAGTGCCACTTCTCAGCTCAATCAAGATAGCTTATGTGTACCCTACATTAGCTCGGTGCTTACTCAAGACATGATACAACTCGACTTAAACTCTATTGTGTGAAAGTCTTATATCTATTTGCAACCTGAACTGTTACTAGTTGTTCATTAAATATTACATGTAGCCATTACCAAAATATATTGGCTTATTTAAATACATTCTGTTCAAACAACTTCCTAACCTACATTTATAATTTACTACATGTATGGTCACTTTATTGGTTGATTATGGGTCATTAATTTAGATGTAAAATAGTATTAAGATAATTCCTAAGGTTTGGTAATCCAACCATTTGCTGACAGTTAATTATCTAATACATGTAGAAGTGAAATGCTAGTCAGCTAATTGAGAGAAAACGCTACACCTAACCTATGTGCACTTTTGTGATCTGGCACAGATACCCTAGAATCATTTCCCTGTGATGTATCCAGACCACTACTAAGCACCACTTGATTAGCTTGACATCGTATTAAAAAATCAAACCGTTAATGTGAAAAGAAAATAAGAATTCTAAGTAAAATTCTTTATCAACTTCTTACAGTGTTTTAATCTATTTATAGTATTCCAAAAAGAAGTACCTGTCGATTCAAATTTAAACTTTCTGCCAAGATGGCGGCTAAAAATAATGTAAGCGTCATTTAGTCAAAAGTATTGTTTTTGACAGACAGAAATATCTCTTTTTTGACACATGTTGTTTCTTAGTTGCATTTTACAAATATATCTGAAATAATAACAACTGATCTAATTACAATGTTTTTAATCAACTTCTTTTTGATCTTAATCTCCTCTTGCGCCATTTGCAGCTTATTTCTGATTTTATTTGGATGATGCTACATTTGTTGATCATTGGAATTTCAAGGTTCACAACTAAGAAATTTTCTCTTTGAGGGATGAACAGAATCCAATCCAGCATCTTTTCCAATACTATAGCCAACTCTTNTTCTCAGCTCAATCAAGATAGCTTATGTGTACCCTACATTAGCTTGGTGCTTACTCAAGACATGATACAACTCGACTTAAACTCTATTGTGTGAAAGTCTTATATCTATTTGCAACCTGAACGGTTACNATAATTTCTTGGAGTGCTTTCTGATATTATTTTAGTCTGACAGCCATCTAAAAATAGTGCACCACATTATTTGGATGACTTTTTGCAATATATATTATTCTTATAGTCAATTATTATAAGTAATAGAATATCAACTAACCCAATTCGGAACCCTATTGCTTCGCGAATTTTAACCTTATTGGCTAGGGTTATATATGAAAATGTAGGCAATTACTAGCTCCATGTGAAACTGTTTTTTATTTTTCGAGTTTATAAATTCTAATTCCACTACATTGCTCAATAGAAATTGTCAATTTGAACACTTCTTTTATAATCAATTATTATATTTTATAGGGTAAACTATTTTGGAGACCTATAGCTCCATGAATTTTGGAGTAGAACAGTGGTTTACGCGCTGGATTTGGAACCAAAAGGTCCCAGGTTTGAGCCTCACACCCCATGATTTATTTTCCATGTTAGTTGGGCGACTAATGATTTAAGTGCTCCCATGCCACTGGAGCATGAGGCTGGCGACCTTACCTCTGCACACTTAAGGTGGGTTCACCAGCCAAACAGGTGCATACCCTCAGGTACTGCACTGGGTACACCCGAAAGGGGAAAAGCCCGTAATAGGTAAAAAAAATGCTTGTTTTAAAAAGGAAATTTTGTATATATTTTGTTAAATAATGATTTATATTTATAATTCTGTGCTGCTCACTGATATAAATTTTAAAGTTTTCAAGACTTGAACCTTACAACAAACAGTAGAGAAGAAAATAAGGGTGCATTATATTCGCTATTTGCATAATTTCGTAAAATTGTAAAAAAATCACATAAATTTTCAGTTTATGAATATTTAAAAAAGAAATCTGCGCAAGGTTTTTTTTTCAAAATGATAAAAAAACTTGATTTGCTTCAATAAAACAAAAAGATTCACGATATAATGTACCAGGCATTTTGATTTTTGAAAAATGGTCAAAAAGTCATAACCCTAATATATATATATAGATATGTATAGTAAACTTTTGAAAATTAATATTAAATATCATTGTAACTATATAGAAGAACATAAGTTAAATTACATTAAAATCTATGAAAATCTGAACTTGCTATGCTGGCAGAAATCTGCCTGTATGCTCGCTTGAATTTTGTAGAATACATCATCAATTATATATTTATCGAATTTTGCAAAGTATTAACATTATTAGTTTATTTTATCTTTAAATATTAAATCATATGACAATGCTGATTATTTGAATTTTACGAAATTTATATTAAATATTTGCACAGATTTCTATAAAATTATACATTTCAAATATATTTATATATATATAAAGCTTTTGAAAATTAATATTAAATATCATTGTAACTATATAGAAGAACATAAGTTAAATTACATTAAAATCTATGAAAATCTGAACTTGCTATGCTGGCAGAAATCTGCCTGTATGCTCGCTTGAATTTTGTATAATACATTCATTTTATTAAATAACAATCTAAATTTCTTATTTGAGAGTACATACAAATTCGAACATCATCAATTTATATTTATCGAATTTTCTCTATGTATTAACATTATTAGTTTATTTTATCTTTAAATATTAAATCATATGACAATGCTGATTATTTGAATTTTACGAAATTTATATTAAATATTTGCACAGATTTCTATAAAATTATACATTTCAAATATATATATATATATATATATATGAAGATTTTGAAAATTAATATTAAATGTCATTGTAAATATATAGAAGAACATAAGGTAAATTACATTAAAATCTATGAAAATCTGAACTTGCTATACTGGCAGAAATCTGCCGGTATGCTCGCTTGAATTTTGTAGAATACATCATCAATTATATATTTATCGAATTTTCGCATAGTATTAACATTATTAGTTTATTTTATCTTTAAATATTAAACCAAATGACAATGCTGATTCCTTGAATTTTACGAAATATTTATAAATATGTCCATAGCTTTTTTGAAAATTATACATTACATATATATTGTACAATCAGGACCTTTTTGCAACAGCAATTCACATCATCGCTACTGGGAGTCGTCACATCCATGATTCATGTTAATTCCTGCTATGTTCCCACGCTGCATCTACCCATTGCTTGTGCCGCTTAGTTGTTTACATTTTTAGTTCTGCCTTGGCAGGTTATTATGTTGCTTTAATTATTTTGTATAAATAGGGAGCTGAGAACCTTGGATATTAACATTGGGACCAATGCATAAAATTATAACAGATCAAGATGTACAATTCGAAAGTTCCTTGTTCAAAGAAATGATGACACATATGGAAATTTTACATGAACATACTACAACATACCATCCATAAGCAAATTGAATGGCAGAGAGAACAAATAAAACACTGTTAAAATTAATACGTGCACTTACTTCTCGAATTGGTGGAAAACAATGGCAAAAAATTATTTAAAAAGTTGAATACTTTTATAATACGTCCGTACATAGTACAACAGGTGTTTCTCCATTTAAAGCCATGTTTGGACATGAAGCTACAACCCTATTATCCATTATATTTAAAAATTATGTCGATCAACCTATTGATAAATACATTTGTGATCTCATAAAGAATTTAACTTCTACTCATGAAACAATGATCCACAATACCAAGAACAGTGCAGTTCGTCAAATATGCAACTTCAATAAAAAAATTTACGGTAAACCTCATGAGATAGGAGACAGTGTTTATGTATTTACACCAGGTATTACAACTGATAAGAAACAAGTTCGCAAATTAGCTAACAAAAGGTCTGGTCCTTTTAAAATTTTAAAAATATTACCAGATAACAATTATAAATTAGATAACGGTAAAATTGTACACTTTCAAAATATTAAACGTACAATAAAAGATATTGAAAACGTTGTATTAGATAATTTTCAACAATTAAAATTAATTGATTTGGGTATTGAAAATTATTACAATGTCAACGTTATTAAAAGTGTAGATGAAGAATCTTTCATTGAAAAAATTCATTATGATATACCTACAGATGAAAAGAAAACGTATCCCACTCGTTCCACACAAGCAATGCCTATTAAACTATAATATACAATATTATATTATATTATTCCCGTAATTGGAATAGATTATTAATTTTATGTTTAGAATGAAACGTCAAAATACACCGAAGTAAACCCCATTAAAATCTAGCAGATCTCTCCAGCAATGCTGGGTCAAACGTTCAAAATTATACCATACTACTTCTTCTTCTTCGGATGGTGGTACTTGGAGCACGAAATCAGAGGCTATGTCAGCTGATCAGGAAGCGCAATTGCTCTGCAGACAGCAGTTGTAACTTCCCACGGAGGTCCGAGCATTTCGTCAAACTCGTTATTACCTGTTAATCAGGAAGAGGGTTTACTTAGTTATCACAAAACTAAGGAGAGTGCTAAACGAAAAATCACGGATGTTATTCCTCTTATTGACATATCTCAAGCTACACGAAATATCCCTCACTCAGCTAGCAATCAGCCTTCATTAAGTGATGTTCAAAAACTCACAAATATTTAGAAAACATGGAACACTTTACAAATTTAGAAGGTGAAATCCTGCACCCCTATTTTCGCCCAACAAGAACAGCTTTATAGATTGTTAATCGCAACACACTATCAGAAGTTAAAGAAAAAATACAAACTCTAACATCGGTAAAAGGTAATTCCCTCTTTTAATATTTTACCTATGACAATTGATGCTTTCAAACGTCCTAAATGTAATACTCTCATTTTTTACGAGTATCAAATGAATGCAAAGTTTGAATGATCTTATTTACGAGCTACTACTCATATATTGTTTGATAAAAACTTTGAAATTAAAAATCTAAAGGAACTTTTAACAAATATTTATCATTTACGTCAAATTGAAGAAATTAATTTGGATTATAATTCTTTACAAATCGTCTACTTCATTTGACAGAATGATTTATTACTACGTGATTTACATCAACAATTGGAACGCATTAGTATGGCAGCTAAAAAATCTCAAGTTTCAATGTAGCATCAACCAAAGGAATAAGCTGCAAACCAAAAGAGAATAGCGTCGAAAGATTAATAGTGATTAAATATAATCAAAAATGATTGTAAAATTTAGTTAAATATCTTATTCATTTGTATTATGCAACTAAGTTACAATATTGCGCATTATGAAAAATATACCGTAGCCAATTAAGAAAGATTAGAAAAATTGTAACAAGCGAAATCACACTTACATCAGAACAGCCATATTGGCAGAAGATTAATTCAAAATTCAAAATCAGCAGGTACTTTACAATTTTTAAATAAATAGCTTCGAATTTAAGAGAAATTTGATGAACAATAAATTCTTCAGAGTTTATTTTATTTTCTTTTTCATCATTTATCTGGTTTGATGTTTACTAAAATGTTCAGCTAAGCAAGTTGTGTCAAGTAGTGGCTGGATCCCATCACAGGAGCGATTCGAAGGGTCCTTGTGCCAGTCATGAAACCGCACTTAAGTTATGGATAGGAAGTTTTTCGATTCTTGCTTAGTCTGACTATTGATCACTACATGTACATTATAACAGATTCTCGAAATGGCTGGATAGTCAAACATTAGGGTTATATCTATATTACTAAAAGTAGGAGACTTGACAATAATAGACTTAATAAATGACTTTAAATGTATTGTTATTAAATGTAAGTATAGGAAACTGCAACATATTAACTAATTATTAAAGCCAGTAATTTTACAGTAATGGCTACTTTGATATTAATTTAATGCAGTTAGTGTTATCACCCAGTTGCTTTACTTTTTCAATCTAGCAAACACTTTACAAAATTGAGTCCAAGTCAGTTATGTCTTGACGTGAGTACACGCACTGAGCTAATGTAATGTACACATAATTAATTCTTATTGAGATGGTGCAGCAAACTTGGTCAATCGTTAACGAAGGAGAGGAACTGTTGTGTGGAGATCGGCTTTGGGCAGTAGCCCACAATTAATTGATGAGAGAACACTGCATGGCTATCATCACCTAAACAATGATGATTAATACTCAGTTAACCTAACTAGTTAAACAAAGAGGAAACATCCAGCAGTCCATTAGATTAGTAAATCCTTACCCGCCATTAATCGAGTGATAATTATTAACAATAATACACTGTGCTAAAGGCCTGGTAGAGGATGTTACATCAATGACATTTGTTTATATCACCAGATCTGACATAGAAACTCCTTCATTTTTTAAAATGTTAGAAAGAAGTGTTGAAAACTTTTTTATTTTCCACTTAACAGACTACATGGTGTTAAACAACTATTTTACCGACAATAGCATTTCCAAATTGATTTATACTGATATTCTATTTCACACAAAGCTAACATTAATTCGTCCTATGGTTGACATCAGAATTGCTATTGATTTATGTTTATATTGGATAAAACTCGATTATTAGATACTATTGCTAATGTCTCAATCTGTTTTTCTTTGAAATTATCTGAAAACAGTATTAATGCAATCAATCAATATTGGAAAAGTATAAAAACTTTTCAACCCCTGATTATAGTTGGCCTGAAATTTATATCAAATCACGTTCTTTACATTACACTNTGTAATGTACACATAATTAATTCTTATTGAGATGAGATGGTGCAGCAAACTTGGTCAATCGTTAACGAAGGAGAGGAACTGTTGTGTGGAGATCGGCTTTGGGCAGTAGCCCACAATTAATTGATGAGAGAACACTGCATGGCTATCATCACCTAAACAATGATGATTAATACTCANATTATAAACAAAAATTCGCAGATTCACGTAATGCTTTATTATTCAAATGGCTCTCTAAACATTACAACACATGCAGTTTCCAAAAAGATTTACACACAAAGAAAAGTATGTTAAAAGATGGTCAAATAACTGATATTATAATAACAGAAAAAATAATACAAACTACGAATGATTTAGAAGCCGAAGAAAAAATACTTTCACAATCAGCATTAACTCTATCACCTCAAATTCATACAGAAGTTGAACGAATAAATCGCGAAAAAATTGGTATTATTGATCCTCCCAGTGAATATTAATGGATAGATTCTCTGTTTACTGCGACAAATATCTCCTCCACTATCGCCTCAAATACAACTACAACCACGCTCTTTTGGTAAAACTAAAGAAAATGACACTGAAAGCTTAAAAACATTTTTATAACGGAACAATTTACACAATGTGAAATTGATGACATACTAAAAAATGGCGAATTAATAGCTTTAGATGCAGAATGTGTACCAGCGAAAATCTTCATTCCTAAAGAACACAGACAGACATTATAAAAATGTGGATTATCTGAAACATTTTGGCAAACTATAGACACGATGCAACACAATTATCCTATATCTTATGGAATTGCTAAAACAACCTCAGAATCAATTATTGATATTGATCAATTCCATTCCATTTCTACAAATAATTATTTCTGTATACCTCCAAAGATTGTGTACGTACCCATTATCATGCCATCATGGAAGGGAAAGAAGAATGTCAAAGATGGAGTAAAAATTAAAATATTTGATAATTACTATAACAACCTTCACACTATTCAGAATTTTATGAAAACTCCATTATACAAAAATTCAATTGAACAACTGAAAATTCACGATAACAAAAAAAGAATGTTCGTAGACTCAAAACATACTCTTCTACATGTTTTTAAAAATGGCAAACCCATATACCAACAAGTAGAATTATTAAAAGAAACAATAAATAATACGTCACATAAGTGTGGTACATTATTTTCCGGAGTGATGGATACTATATGGACTAATACACTTCAAGAAGAATACAGATTTTATGATGTTGCTAACAGACTTGAAACAAAAGTCTTAAGATGTGGTAAACATTCTTTATAGGACATTACTACAGAAGATATACATAATAATATATCTATGTTTTTTAAAGACATCAAAATGAATAGAAACTTAGTCTATACTTTTCAAGAAATATGTCCAGAAATTGAAATAGACGAAACCAATGCTCACATGTCCAATTTCGACGCTAAATTAACTATGTTAATTGCAAGGAAAAGTCTACTTCTATACAAAAAATTTCACAACTTGTTCAATAACAAGATTAATGAAATTAGACAATCTATGGTCATCTCCAATTCATTTCATGACAACAAATGGATAAACTTTAAAAACCTACATACGACTGAAATTGAAACTTTATTTTCAATAACTAGATCTAGTCCTGATTTTCAAGATACAACATGGAGTAGTAATAAATCTCATGAATTCATGAATTCAATGTATGCATAAAACTGTTATAGACAAAACAACAGTGGAAGTTTTCGACTCTACAGCAATCTGGGTGGGGGTGTAGCATAATCCCGGATATATAACCATTTTGTATTATTAGTGGTCAAATTAAGAGATTCAGTGATATTTTATTTTGTTCTAATCCGTGCGCTTTATGCTTATTTCTTATTGGTCACTGGCTGTCAAGTCATCATTGCATTGCTTTATTTAATTTAAATTGTTCAATAGATGCTGATTGTCTGCTCAGCACTTTTTGTTAAATGTAAATATTTACTTTTGTTTAATGTGTGATATCTGATATTTAAGTTTTGATTTCCCAATGTTCAGTTGTATTATTTTTTATTACATATTTCCTGAACCGATATTTGATTAACCTTTTAGATATAATATATTTTACTAAATTGGCCTTTACTTTTCCAGATATATTATATTGATTTTTTTATTATTTTATATTAATGTTTAATATGTACATTAACTAAATATAGGGCATTGCTTCGGGTACAGCAATGCTACTGGTGACTGAAACTGAATACCAGTAACCCCTTCTGTACCCTAAGGAATAATGTAGGTTTAGGGGAGTAAGGTTTTTGTTACATGTATGATAACAAGACAGTGTGGCCTTTAACTTTCAATGAGCTGAGTGTAGGGATTAGGTTTTTCTTAGTTCTGCACTGGCCATAGGCCATCTCAACTATCAGAAGATTTACCAAGATATTTCTTTTCTGGATTGTTATTGGAGTACACAATTGGTTCCATGTTACATTACTAAACTGCAAGTAAAAAGCAAACTGCAATTTATTACTCATTCTTTGTTTGTTTGGTTAGAGTGTTCCACTGTGGAATGAAGTCCCAAGGAGAGAACATTCTACACTATTCCCAAGAAACAAGTAATGCCAGGATGAGCTAGACTGGAATGAAGATCTTTCAAATTGGTTGAATTTTCTTGAGAGGTTGCAGCTGCTCTGGTGAGTGAATCAGCATGTAAGAAATAAAGATGATCCCTTAGTTAAACCTATCAAAATTTTACAAGTAGTGAATCCCTTTTTTGCAATGATCGAACAAGAAAATGGGCGAATCAATACAATTGCTTCACAGCACTTGTCTCCTAGCCTTAATGTAGATACTGAAAATCTCGTCAACATCAATGAACCCGACCAATCTCATGATCAACATCTTCACAGAGGAGCCTCAGACAATGATGAAACTGCGGATTATGGTTTGGCTCCAAACAGCAACATTGCTTCAAATCCTGCCAACTAAAAGGACGTGTGTTTCAATGCTGAAGTTTCAACTCGACCAAAAAGAATTAGACACTACTTGACTGCCTTCAGATCAAATGGTAACTGTTTTAAGGTGGGGAGGAATGTTATAATATTTGTTTCATTAGTACATTGCTTATTGATTATTTGACTTATGTAAACTTTGTTAACTACTAAGTTGTAGACACATTGTTATGCGCACATTATATTAACACTACCAGTATTTATGTTCACTTTATGTACATTAGTTATTTCGTACTATTTATTTACTTGCCTCTGGTTTCATTGAATAAAAGCTTGAATCAGCAAGCCTTTTTCTTATAACAGTTACCATAGACTTTCCTTTCATAAAACCATGTTGTTGCTTTGAGAGCTTGGAACTGAGTCTGGGGTAAAGAAAGTAAAAAATAAAGTATAAATGAAAGGGAAGGTAAGAGACTAATGGTTCAATAATTTCTGATGTTCTCCTCATTGTCTGAATAGGAGTGACAAAAGCGCATTTCCAAATTGATGGTATAGCTTGCGTTTTCATTACAAAATAAAAGATTTTTGCCCACTAGAGGAGCCAGGACTTCATGGCAACATTTGAGGAAAAATGTTTTGAGTTGGGAAAGCAAAATCAATATATTCAAGGTAATCAATAAACTTGATAGGACGATCATGAGTTTTATCAAAAGGGGAAAAGCATGGGACATGTTGCTTATAACTAGAAATAAAGTAATTGTTGAAAGCATTAGCAATGACAGTATTACTACTGTAGTGAGTATTGTCAAGGTATAATGATGAAGGTAGGCGTTTCACTGCATGTAAGAGATCAAATGAAATGGAAACAGTCACGAGAGCATTTCAGGCTGAGGGAGCAAAATAAGACTTGCTTATCCAGATATTCTGAATTCATTCTATACCATTTGGAGATGAAATTAATGGACATGGTAAATACGTTGCTTGGAAAAAAATGAGAAGTATTGTTCAAGTTCTTAGGATTGAATTTTGTTTGAGAGAAAAATTTGTGTGCAGAAACACTGTCACAGTTATGTGTCAGCACATAATGATTATATGCACAGAGAAATTATCCAAGTAAGTTAACTAAACAACTGTAACATGAGTACTATCAAGGTTGTCTACAAGAACTACGTCTAACACGTTACCAGGGACATGTGTGGTGGTGGCAACAAGTTGCTGAATATTGAGCTTGTCCAAAGCTACTAGTAATTCTTGATTATAGCTCTTTGAGCTGGTAAAGGTAGTGAAACAACTATGTGACATTTTTAAATCCTCAAGAATAAAGAATTTTCCGGATAGTCATTGATCAACTTTCAGTTTATTATGCATGCTGAAAAGATCATTGAACTTTTTGACGAATTCTTTAGCCTCACAGTTATTCTGAGAAGAAATGTGTGGGTTATTGAGAAGAACAAAGAAGAGAATAGAGTTAGAAAGTACTTTGTATATGCAAACAATGTAATCACAAAAACCCTCAAATTTTGAAGGTAATTAAGGGAAGGTCGTTTGCAACGTAGCATCAGCAGTCCACCTTGCAGACCAGTAGCATGGTCACAATGAGGTAAGGTGTTATCATTCACAAATGCTGTCAGTTCAGAGTTTAAAATATCTGCTGAGAGCCAAATTTCTGTGAGGAAACATAAATGAGGAGGTTTGATATCTAAGTAGTCAGAAAGTTTGAGTCATTGTTTGATAGTCTATAAGCTTTGGGTGTTGATTGGATCTATTGAGAGCTCACTAGTAAGTCAGATAGAAAGTGTCATATCACAAATTCTTATGCATTTGGGATCCATGTTGTGATTGTTGATGAGATCTCACTGTTTTTCCATGCTGACGGACACTAGCAATAGCAGATAGGCTTACATTTGCATCTAAGTGATTAATGATCTCTATAAATTTCTCATTGTCTGCTTCTGTAAAGGATTTAAAATCACCTTTGCATTCCTGAAATTCTGTAATTACGATTTTTTGGTCATATGAATTGGTAACTGGCTTTCTAAGTGCTTTTTGCATGTCAGCAAACTTATCAGGAATTTTTTGCTCAAGTTTTGAAAGCAGAGTTTCTTCGAGGTTTTGCATGAGCGATCAAAAATTTGGTTAGATTGGGTGCTAGGAATATTCTTACAAGTTTTTGCAGAAGAATTGTAGACAGTCCCGATCAGATATCATGCTGAAGGTATCGGGGGAATAGGAGTGCACTTTACATGGAACTAGGTTGAGCATTTGTGACAGTAGATGCCAATCACCCAGTCCTGCTTCTTTTTGCCAACACATTTGCTTATGAATCCAAATACAATTTCTGCATATATATTCCTAATTATCTATAACAATGTACTGTCATATATGTATTTATTGAGATACCTGATTGTTGTAATATGCAGCATAGGTATTAAATGAAGAGCAATTTTACTTTTTTCTATGATATGATTGTGCATCACTAACTATAACCATGGTGATATTTGTGGTTAATGCATACAGTACAACTAGTATACTATGTCTCATTCTCTTCATTAGTAAATGGAATTGCATACTGGGTCATGGTTATGGCTCAAGCAATAATATGAATTTATACCTGAAACGCCACCTGGTATATATATATATATATATANGGACATGTGTGGTGGTGGCAACAAGTTGCTGAATATTGAGCTTGTCCAAAGCTACTAGTAATTCTTGATTATAGCTCTTTGAGCTGGTAAAGGTAGTGAAACAACTATGTGACATTTTTAAATCCTCAAGAATAAAGAATTTTCCGGATAGTCATTGATCAACTTTCAGTTTATTATGCATGCTGAAAAGATCATTGAACTTTTTGACGAATTCTTTAGCCTCACAGTTATTCTGAGAAGAAATGTGTGGGTTATTGAGAAGAACAAAGAAGAGAATAGAGTTAGAAAGTACTTTGTATATGCAAACAATGTAATCACAAAAACCCTCAAATTTTGAAGGTAATTAAGGGAAGGTCGTTTGCAACGTAGCATCAGCAGTCCACCTTGCAGACCAGTAGCATGGTCACAATGAGGTAAGGTGTTATCATTCACAAATGCTGTCAGTTCAGAGTTTAAAATATCTGCTGAGAGCCAAATTTCTGTGAGGAAACATAAATGAGGAGGTTTGATATCTAAGTAGTCAGAAAGTTTGAGTCATTGTTTGATAGTCTATAAGCTTTGGGTGTTGATTGGATCTATTGAGAGCTCACTAGTAAGTCAGATAGAAAGTGTCATATCACAAATTCTTATGCATTTGGGATCCATGTTGTGATTGTTGATGAGATCTCACTGTTTTTCCATGCTGACGGACACTAGCAATAGCAGATAGGCTTACATTTGCATCTAAGTGATTAATGATCTCTATAAATTTCTCATTGTCTGCTTCTGTAAAGGATTTAAAATCACCTTTGCATTCCTGAAATTCTGTAATTACGATTTTTTGGTCATATGAATTGGTAACTGGCTTTCTAAGTGCTTTTTGCATGTCAGCAAACTTATCAGGAATTTTCTGCTCAAGTTTTGAAAGCAGAGTTTCTTCGAGGTTTTGCATGAGCGATCAAAAATTTGGTTAGATTGGGTGCTAGGAATATTCTTACAAGTTTTTGCAGAAGAATTGTAGACAGTCCCGATCAGATATCATGCTGAAGGTATCGGGGGAATAGGAGTGCACTTTACATGGAACTAGGTTGAGCATTTGTGACAGTAGATGCCAATCACCCAGTCCTGCTTCTTTTTGCCAACACATTTGCTTATGAATCCAAATACAATTTCTGCATATATATTCCTAATTATCTATAACAATGTACTGTCATATATGTATTTATTGAGATACCTGATTGTTGTAATATGCAGCATAGGTATTAAATGAAGAGCAATTTTACTTTTTTCTATGATATGATTGTGCATCACTAACTATAACCATGGTGATATTTGTGGTTAATGCATACAGTACAACTAGTATACTATGTCTCATTCTCTTCATTAGTAAACGGAATTGCATACTGGGTCATGGTTATGGCTCAAGCAATAATATGAATTTATACCTGAAACGCCACCTGGTATATATATATATATATATATATATATGCATTTTTGTGTTCTGCAACACCAGGATATTTAATGTCGACATCACATGAATGATCATAAATGGTTGAAATTGTCAAAATAAACCCTTAAAATGAATCTCCCTAGATAAAAATTTTGGTTTTTTTACGTTTTTTAGTTTTTCATGCTTTTGGTTGTTGCAGCAACCACTAACACCATAAAAACAACTTTAGTAAAAAATATTCAGTGAGCAAATAAAACTCATTTTGTTATTTTTATTACAAGATCCTTTTTAATTTGTGAAAAGCTATAATATACCAGATAAGTGAATTTTCAAAATAATTTATTCAGGAATATTTGGACACCTTGATATTTACTGTTACAATTGAGCTGAAGAGATTTTTCACAAGTACTATTTTAGAATTCGGCTTAATTTAGAGTTTTAAATTTTGGTTAAATTTGGCAGATTATTATATTCATTTTGTCATTTATATACAAGATATTCATTTATATCTTTAACAAATGTTTGTATTGCATATGCTTGACAGTATCTCAAAGATAGTGGTCTGCCCTTTGTTGGGCTTATGTTTGCTTAAATGCAATGTTTGAACAACTTAACAATAAAAATTTTATTTTGCATATAAAAGTAATGCTAAAACAAGCATGTGACAACATAAAACAATTTTGTTACACTCTCAAAAATTTTGTTGTTTTATTTATAAAAAACAAATAAAAAGCAACCCTAATGTGACGTTGTTGAAGCATTGTTGTTTTGACCAATGAAATGGTACCATTTCAACTTTAAATCAATGTTGTTTTTGACACTTAAAACAACCACATAACAACCCAAAACAATGTTGTTTAGCCCTTAAATTGTTATCTGGGTCGCCACCTTACTTTCTAATGTTATTTTATTTTTATAACAATCTTTTTGAATTAATCAATCAAAATCATTGTTCAAAACTTGACTGGGATATTCAAGCATAGACCTCTTGCATATGCAACTGTTCAAAGTTACACTCGCAGAAGAACGATTCTGAACAGCATGGATTTGTGAGAATTTGATTATGATTTTCACAGAATTATGAAAGATTATCACTGAAACTTCAAATGATTAGAGTCAATAACATTTAATATCTTAAACTTGCCAAAGCCTTTAAAAACTAGATGCATGTATATGATTTGTCATTTTTTTATTCTTAAAATCATTTTGGAAATTAAAATACTTCACTTAGTATGTTATTGTAATATCCTCTACCAGGCATTGTCACTATATATCTATTTTTACTGTATAACATTAGTTGTGTTTCTGCAGGTAAGGATTTACTTGTTGCATACTGCTTGACTTGTTGTTTCTGTTAACATAAGCAAACTAGAATTAACCATTCACTATTTAGGTGACAAAGCCATTTGGTAATCTGTCCAACGATCAGTGATAGGCATCTGCCTGAAGCTGATCTCCAAATCCTGTTTCCCCACTTCCTCCATTTGGTTGAGTGCCATATCTCAGCTCAATTGATACAGTTTATGTGTACCCTATCCTAGCTCAGTGTATAAAGAAGACATGGCACAATTCGACTTAAACTCTATTTTGGACAAGTGTTCTATCTATTTGCATCCTGACTTGTTACTAGCTTTTTTTTCATATTATATGTAGCCATTACCGAAATATATTGGCATTTCTAAATATATTAGTTTCAAACAGCTTCCTAACTTACATTTATAATTTAATACATGTATGGTCACTTTATCAGTCATTTATAGGTCATTAATTTAGATCTAAAATAGTATTAATATATTTCCTAGGTTTTGGTCATCCAACCATTTGTTGACAATTAATTATTTTAGTACATGTAGTAAACCATGAACTTCTATAACACTAACTGTACTGGAACAAATGACTAAATAACATCAACATTTGGCCGATTTCACTCAATTATTTATTAATTCCGTTATTTTTTTAGTGAATTGAAGAGCGGAATTAATAAATGACTGAGTGAAATCGGCCAAATGTTGCTGTTATTTATTCATTTGTTCCAGTCCAGTTAGTGTTGTAGAAGTTCATGTAGTAAACCATTGCTAGTCAGCTAATCGAGAGAAAAACCCCTACACCTTAACTTAAGTGCACTTTCGTGGTCTGGCACAGGGACCTTAGAATTGTTGTCTGTGATGGATCCAGACCACTACTAAACACCACTAGATTATCTCAACATCATATTAAATGTTCAAACTGTTATAGTAGAACAAAATAAGAATTCCGAATAAAATTCTTTTTCAACTTCTTACAATGTTTCTAATCTATTTATAGTAAATTCAGAAAAGTACCTGTCGATTCAAATTTAAACTTTTCGTCTGCCAAGATGGCCGTAAAAATAATGNTCATTAATTTAGATCTAAAATAGTATTAATATATTTCCTAGGTTTTGGTCATCCAACCATTTGTTGACAATTAATTATTTTAGTACATGTAGTAAACCATGAACTTCTATAACACTAACTGTACTGGAACAAATGACTAAATAACATCAACATTTGGCCGATTTCACTCAATTATTTATTAATTCCGTTATTTTTTTAGTGAATTGAAGAGCGGAATTAATAAATGACTGAGTGAAATCGGCCAAATGTTGCTGTTATTTATTCATTTGTTCCAGTCCAGTTAGTGTTGTAGAAGTTCATGTAGTAAACCATTGCTAGTCAGCTAATCGAGAGAAAAACCCCTACACCTTAACTTAAGTGCACTTTCGTGGTCTGGCACAGGGACCTTAGAATTGTTGTCTGTGATGGATCCAGACCACTACTAAACACCACTAGATTATCTCAACATCATATTAAATGTTCAAACTGTTATAGTAGAACAAAATAAGAATTCCGAATAAAATTCTTTTTCAACTTCTTACAATGTTTCTAATCTATTTATAGTAAATTCAGAAAAGTACCTGTCGATTCAAATTTAAACTTTTCGTCTGCCAAGATGGCCGTAAAAATAATGGAAGTGATTTGCCCCCTTGTTTTGTCAAAAGTATTTTTATCAACTGATACTAATCTCTCTTTTTTGACACATGTTGTTTCTTGGTTGCATAATACAAATAAATCTAAATTATTCTAATTGATTTTATTACAATATTTCTAATAATCTTTTCTTTGATCTTATTCCCATTCTGCTAGATGTTTACAGCTTATTTTAGATTTGTATTGGATGATGCTGCATTATTTCAAAATTTCATAGTGTGATTTGGTCTCTTTAATATGCAAAGCATACAATGTCATATTTCACTTATTAGTTCTTAAGCTAATGTAGAGAAAATTTCTTAAGCACATGTTGAGAAAACGGCTTAATTCAAAAGCTAAGGAAGAAATGTTAGTCAAAGCACTATATTTAGAATCAATTTTTTCTAACATGTCAATAGCAAATGCAGGCATAGCAGGTGCTAATGCAAACCCATTGCCACTCTGTGAAATCGGTGTTACAATTTGCTATTAAAAATAAAATTTTGAAAAGATAACTTATATTTTGCAATTTATTTTTTAGCAAATAGTTTGATAGAATGGTCTATTGTTATTTTTACGAAATATTATTAAAAATAGGAATTTTACATTGTAGATTCTAAGACATTTATCTTGTTCATGATAACATGCATTTTTTAACTTCAAGAGACAATAACTTGTATCATTGATGGTGTACTTTGTTGGTACATACTGTATATGTACATGTATTTCCATATTCATTGAAATAAACAATTTGTTAACTTTGAATTTTGATAATTTATAGCTGATAGGATTCCTAGTAGTGAAAGATCTTCAAAAACTCATATATTTTTGGACCTGACCCGACCTGAAACTGATTTCAATTCACAATATTTAGCGTCTTTGATCTCTCTCCAATAAAATTGTGATTTTAACATCAGGCATTTTCTGCTAAGTTAAAAATAATTCTTCATTTCTATTATTTAATGTCTGAGGCTTTGTCAAATTGAGTGAGGAATAACAACAGGTAGTGTTTTGAATAATTAAACTAATATTTGTTGACATTTCCTGTGTTCAGTTCTCAAACCCGACACGAAATTGGTTCTTGTTTAATCAGATACAAAATTTCACTTTCTAATGAAAGCTTATGTTTGAAAATTTTCATTTATATATACCTGTACATATATGTCTTGCTGTCATGCGTGGCACAATATAATGGTCTATCATTTATTCATCAATAAAATTTAGCCTATGTCTGCATTAATCAAACATTTTTTATATCAAAAGGATGAATTATATAATCATATGCTAATCGATTCAGCAGATTTAAAACGAATTTTAAGAACACTATCATCAATACACATACACATGCACTTTCACTTGGCTTTTCATATCGAAGGATTAGAAAAAGTATGGATAAAATTAAATAATATGACAAAATACTCAGAAAATTTACTAAATTTAGAATGGTGCATATTATGCATTTAAACATTAAAAATTCACATATTTAGGATTTCAAGTTATAATCTGCAAAAAATGGAAACCTTAAATTCAAAATGTCAATTTTTAACCTTATTGCTAAGAAGAAACAGAAGGGTTTATCTGCAGTCAATGAATTTCATTATAACTACATTTATAAATATATGTATAGAAATATCTGAGCAATATTGAAAATAATTTATAAACATCAGGGAAACTGAAGAATGCAATATAAAATATAACTATGAAATATGAACTTGTATATAATTGTACCAAATTATTAGACGTGAGTGCCATAAGAATTGTCTATATCTATGTTACTTACATATTCCATTAAAAATAGTTGAGTCAAAATTACCATGTGGAATACACACATTTGTTTTATAAACTAATACAATTTATGAAATAATTAACGCTGTTTTTCTTGTTTATTAAGCCTATAATATTAGAAGTAAGGTTCAATTTTAATTATAAGAATAAAATTTTTTGATAAATCAAGACATGAATAGCACATTAGCCATTGTTGTCAATACGTTTTCAAAATTTCCCAATTATAATACGTTTCATGTTGAATTTCATGAGGTGTAGAATGCATTCAAGACCTTTTTAACTTATTTTCAAATCATGTTGGTGAAGCACCTTACAAATGTAATGTGAGCCACGAAATTTGATAGAAATTGATATTTCTCTACTGATTTAAACACATACTTTAACAAATATTAATTTTTGCATTCAATTAAAATTGAAGTAAATGAAACAGCTAAGAATATAGCCATCAAATATAATATTCAATGCGGATAAATTATCCTCTTTTCATGTACAAATGAAATTTAAACAAACGTATATAATTTATAAATAGCAACTGTAACACTATAGGAGGATGGGATGCTCAAAGCGGATTATTCCAATATATCTTGATTTACAAAGATGTTAACTTCATCAGCTTTTGGTAAAAAACGATAAATTACTTAAGACAGAAGATCTCGACTTGTAATTACTAATTTCTTCATTTATTGAGAGGTGTCTAAGCTGCATCTCTGAGTACAAACAGACATGTGTAAACGCTTTATGAGGCATGACAATTATTAGTACAAAATTGAAAATGAAGTAAAACATAGGGTAAAATTGTAAAATTTCATAAGCAAAGCATTTTAGTAAAATCTGGCACTTTGTACTTAATTTTTAGAGCTTGAAAGTTCATTAAATAATTTTATATTTATACAGGAGTGTGTAATAAGTTTTGGCGGATATTATAAAAAATGTAATTTTAAAATTTCTGATGCTATACTTCTACAGGTTGCTTGATGATTAATAGCCAAGGCATCATATATTAAGTGATCAATACTTTTTGCTAGCCGTCCACTTTGCTCACCTAGATGTCAGATGTTTTACAAGGTTAATTTAGATCTGGGGGCGATTTTGAATAATAAATTATTTATAATTCCTACTTGTTGGCATGAGTTTGATTATATTTTATTGAAATATAGATCCAATTTAAAATTATTGCTTATGGTAATACACTGTATTTAAAAGTATTTTTCCATTTTATTTGTGTATTGCCTAAAGTGTAATTAATAGTATCACAGTAATAAATGATGTTAAGTGGCAGTTTTTGCTATTATATAGCATTTAATTCTTAATTGCCCTATCTATCAATCTATCACTACCCTACTGAAAATTGCATTTATTGATGTCACCTTTATAATCTCCATATAAGCCATCATATCATATTAAAAAAGACTTATTTACCATGTCGCAGATTGTCAAAAATATGTCATTTATGAAAAACAAGAATATTATATGTCTAAGAGGAACCCTGAGGAACTCCTGAGGTTACAGTAAGACAATGATTTCATACCCTCAATGAAAACTTTTTATCAAATTTACAATGTTTCAGTAATAAAAGTTTTGAGCTATTTTATATATATTTATTTATGAGAATGTTGCAATGCCTTTGCTTTTTGCATATTCCAAAGTAATCAAACATTGGCAAAGCTATAGAATTTGATAAACTCATAACATGCTGAAAAATGACTACTGCTAAGAATAATAAAAAACATTTTGGGAATGCAAGAAAATACAGAAAGAAAGTAAAAAAATATGAGATAAATGTTGACATGATAACTTACGATAATTTTGGAAATCCATGGCAGGCGATTAAAGTATGGTGTTGAAAAGTTTTGAATATTTCATGTTACAAATTAATCAATATTCAAAATAGTAATATTTCAGTAAATTATTTACATAATCCAAATAAATAAACTAATTTTCGTGTTGAAAACAATTGTAAAGCGGAATGAGCACTGTCTACTATGATCTACATAATATTGAATGAGAACAGCATTGATTCTGCTTATCTAATGATTTTTCAAAAGAATATTACTACATTTGCCTAAATTTTGCTATAGCAAATTTTAAATATATATATATATATTGCTGAATTGCTAAAAAAAAGTTTACAATATCTTAGCACATGGTATTGTTTGTTTTTATTATAATAACTTATAAAATGTATTAAAAAATGTTCGTATTTTTATCATTCTGGATTACAAATAGTAGTTACTGTTTTCATTGATGTCAAATTCAATGCATTTGCCCACTATATTAATATTTTTCAACTTCTTGGTATGTGTCAAGAAGCTCTTTGTGAAGGCAATATTGTGCCAATTAGTATGAGCTAAAAGATTTCCCTACTATATTCTACATCTTTTCAAAATAAGGAGAAAACTGCTACTAATTATTTTGAATGGTCTTTAATTTTTCTGTTATGAAGCTCTCAGATACCATATGATTAGTGCAAATTGTATAAAATGCTATAAAATAAATCGTAGAGGTAACAGCAGAATATGAAACCTAGTAACTAAATGTAGCACAACTGCATAATTCAAATTCCAAAAAAAAAATCATAGAGCAAACAGCAGAATATGAAACCTAGTAATTAAATGTAGCACAACTGCATAATTGAAATTCCAAAAAATAAATCGCAGAGGAAACAGAAGAATTTGAAACCTAGAAACTAAATGTNTGAATATTTCATGTTACAAATTAATCAATATTCAAAATAGTAATATTTCAGTAAATTATTTACATAATCCAAATAAATAAACTAATTTTCGTGTTGAAAACAATTGTAAAGCGGAATGAGCACTGTCTACTATGATCTACATAATATTGAATGAGAACAGCATTGATTCTGCTTATCTAATGATTTTTCAAAAGAATATTACTACATTTGCCTAAATTTTGCTATAGCAAATTTTAAATATATATATATATATTGCTGAATTGCTAAAAAAAAGTTTACAATATCTTAGCACATGGTATTGTTTGTTTTTATTATAATAACTTATAAAATGTATTAAAAAATGTTCGTATTTTTATCATTCTGGATTACAAATAGTAGTTACTGTTTTCATTGATGTCAAATTCAATGCATTTGCCCACTATATTAATATTTTTCAACTTCTTGGTATGTGTCAAGAAGCTCTTTGTGAAGGCAATATTGTGCCAATTAGTATGAGCTAAAAGATTTCCCTACTATATTCTACATCTTTTCAAAATAAGGAGAAAACTGCTACTAATTATTTTGAATGGTCTTTAATTTTTCTGTTATGAAGCTCTCAGATACCATATGATTAGTGCAAATTGTATAAAATGCTATAAAATAAATCGTAGAGGTAACAGCAGAATATGAAACCTAGTAACTAAATGTAGCACAACTGCATAATTCAAATTCCAAAAAAAAAATCATAGAGCAAACAGCAGAATATGAAACCTAGTAATTAAATGTAGCACAACTGCATAATTGAAATTCCAAAAAATAAATCGCAGAGGAAACAGAAGAATTTGAAACCTAGAAACTAAATGTAGTGCAACTGCATGATTCAAATGCCAAAAAAATACATCGTAGAGGAAACAGCAGAATTTGAAACCTAGAAACTAAATATATTGTAAACTGAATAGTACAAATCTACGAATTAAATGGGATTAATTTATCATGTATGACTTCTAAGTTCATGCAAATACTATATTTTTTCAGCTGTGGAAGCAAGTAAACTTATTTTATTTAAGCACAATATAAATCTTAGATTTAAACCAGTCAAGTCAATCAGCGTGACCACACAGGTTAGGTCGAGTCAGAATTTTATGATTGGCTGGTTTGAACTGGTCAAATATAGATAAATTCAATGACAAAGATTTATTTTGTTTATTTAATTTTGATGATAATTCTTAAGTTTAATCTCTACAATTTCAAAATTTCTATGCAACTAGATAAAAATGGAAATTTATGAGGTTATTTTTTCAGTAATTGACATAATTGATTTGTATATGCAATATTTTTTCAAATAATTTAGTAAAAGTTTGCATTATTGAGATTGACCTATAATTTTTTACAATAAGAGGATCTCCATTTTTATATAAAGGTTTTATATCTGACTTTTTTTATTATCTGCTGAAATTCGTTTTCAACTATGCATTGATTAAATGCAAATGATAGGTGGTCACCAAATGTATGAAAAAAGTCTTAATTATAAGGAAAGGTAAATGAGTCGAATCTGAACATTTATTTAAGTCTAGATTTAGATTTTGTACAATAACTTCTAATACTTTTAAGGTAGAAAACTTAAATTGCAACGTCGACTTAGAATTTGTTTTACTAAGTTCTGATAGAGGAATTTTAGGAAAATTGAAGTTTCTTAATTCCTTAAATTTAAATATTTCTAGGTGGATTTCCTTTCAAAAACAGCAAGTTATATTGAATAAACTGCTGATATTCTTTGAGCTAATAAAAACCTACCATCTTATAATATGATTAAAATATTGAGAAATACTCATAAGCAGAATTCAACATCAAACTTTTCAAATGTGGAAATATAAGAAAAACATTTTAAGGAAATCCCTCATTAATGTTGCCGTTCAAACCTGGAATATAATACCTAAAAAATGAAAGTCATAGCAAAAATATAATCCTTCAAAATGCATTTAAAAATCTTCCTTAAGCAAAAATATATTTATGGTAAATCATTGTTGAGCAGATGCTGCCAACATATTTTAGGTCAGCCAGCCTCCGGAAATTTTAGATGGCTCAGCCAACTGATGACTAAAACTAAATCAAGACAAATGAAATGTGTCACAAAAAAAGAAACTGCATTTAAGTGTCTTTGATGTGGTAGTGACACTTATCATTGATAAAATTATGGTTTATTAATCAGATTGCCTGTAAGCGCATGATGANTTTTTACTTTCAACTGATATAATTTCTTCATTTTATAACTATGTACTTTAATGTACTTATACTTTAAAGGTGCTACTTTATCTAAGCAAATTTTAACATTTACTATTTTATGAAATGGCTGCATAATTTTTTTCTTGGTTAATAGCTTTTATTGATTAAAGTTGACCATTTGCACACATTGCAATTTGATCTTAATCCAACGAGTTTAAAAAATCTCATGATGTAATTCTATTTTTTATGCCTGGCGGAGTAATAGCATTTTGGAACTAACAGCATCAATCCACCGACTTTAGAGCATCTATTTTTTTAGTTTTTTGTAACAATTTCAGTGTCTCTTTTAGACCATTATTTTAAATTACTACTATTGTGAGATATATCAAGATCTAATAAAAAATAATGCATTTTCCATTCTTAGAGGTCTTTCTAATATATCATTAGCTTGACAGCAGCCTAAAAATCGTTCATCTACTATATTTTTTTACCCAATACTTTCTCTTATTAAATGGAATTTCCTTTGTCCCTGGACCAATCAAAATTCGTTTCGTAATATAAAAATGTCAAATTGGAATCACCTCTACAAAGCAATAATTTTGAAAAATTCTAATGAATTTTTGAAAAGTCCTTTAAATGTAACCTTATTTGGGCCAATATTGACTGGGTCAATTTCGAATTTTAATGGCTATATACATGCAGCAAAGTGTAATTTACTCATATATGTTTTGTAATGCAAACAAATTGAAATATTAAAAGTGATATAGCCCTAAATACCAAATTTCCCTTTGTTTTTTACATACTAATGAAATATATTACAATGCTATCTGGCAAATTTTGAAAAAAAATTCTTCTAATGGGAAACAATTATATGCATGAATCCTAAATTATACAGTTGTTTTAGATGCTCTTCATTTAAACAAGTTTCAGTGAACGTGAATATTGTGTTTTTGACAATTAATTCACTAATTTCAATTATATCTTGTTTGTGTGCAGGCATACTTCCTACGTCTAAATATGTGAATTTTTAGTTGATTTTGGTATTTCACCAAAATTGACTACTATCAATTACTTGCGGACCTGCTTGTAACAAAATAGAAAGGTTATATAAAATAATATGTGGCAAAATGTACACAGTACAATCTTGGTTAATAATCTACAATTTATCTTGAACTTACATAAACTAAATTTTATATGAAAATGTTCTTTTCTTATATAGATGAGATGAACAGGAGAATATAAAATAAATAGTACCTGATGTAAGTAATTTTTAGCCAAGTTTCTGCAGCAACTTTATTAAAAGCAGTTTCGAATCATCATTGCTAGGATAGTAAATAGGTCTTTTTACTGCTTCACTATAAGTGTAACTGATACTACTTGATGGTCGATGATGCTTGAATTGTTCATTGTAATGTCCAAATAGTTTTGAATTTGACGAAATAAAAGTGATAGTTCTCTGGAGGATAAGTTTACACCCTCTCTAATGAAATACCAGAGGTTTATGGTTTTCTCACTTTCAAGGAAACTTTTAAAGACCTCTATAATTACTATTTGTTGAGACATTGAAAAGGAATTTATGATATCATTAAATTTTACAATAAATTTGTTTTGCTGGCTTTTTGTGGTTTTTTGGTTTTGAAGAGACAAATTTTTTTTGCATCATTGTTAGTATGAATGCTCTTGAAAATATTTAATAGGATTCGATGTAGCAAGTTCAAGGAGTTTATTTCTTTAACTACCTGTTTTGGTTCACAGCATTGCTACTTTACTTAAAGCTTTAAAATTTCACGAGTAATAACATTTAGAATGCTATCAGCATCATTAAAAATTTAGGTAAGATCAAAAGTAACGTTCTTCAACAATTTTATATATCTTTGTCATTGAAATTGCTGAAATCCCTTGAATAAATATTCTAGCATCAACATAGCAAGCCGACAAGTTAGGCAAAAACATAGTAATCGCGTAGTATCTAGTCACATTATAATACATCTCATGTGACTGCTTAGGCATAGACAGTTTAAAGTAGTAAGCACTATTAATAGCATAGATAGACTACTGCGAATACCAACTCCAGTAACACATAAGAATACATGGCAATTAGTGCTGAACAAGACATCAACGCTGCCATCTAGAATACATGAATGTCTGGATTAGCTACACCCAAAGCTGAACGGGCTTAGGCCTCCTTCATAGACGGGCCAGAAGGATCCTACACGCCTGAA